>JADBJO010001947.1:13575-33575 GCA_016801955.1 Conus betulinus | reverse complement strand
TGCGCGCGCGCGCACACACACACGCGCGCGCACGCACGTGAATGTATATGAGTATCTGTCTGTCTGTCTACTTGCTTATCTGTGTGTTTGTAGCCGCATGGCATTGTGCGCGCCTCTGTGTGTGTGTGTGTGTTGTGTGTTGTGTGTGGTGTGTGTGTGTGTGTGTGTGTGTGTGTGTGTGTGTACATACGTATGTGTGTGCGTACGTATGTGTGTGTGCGTACGTGCGCGCGTGTGTGTCCGTGTGTCTGTGTCTGTATCCGTGTGCCTGTGTCTGTGTCTGCGTGCGTGTGTCTGTGTTCCCACGGGCTGTTTCAGTTAGTGTATATATCCGTATGTGGTGTGTCTGGATTACATTAGTGACTGCGTCAGCCGTTTAATGTACGCAGCTAAGCCAACTGGGTTGAACAAAATAAAAGCATGTGGTTTTAAAAGAGTAAACAGAGAGAGGGGGGTGAGAGAGAGAGAGAGAGACGAGAGAAGGAGAAGAAGAAGAGAAAGAAGAAGAAGGAGGAGGAGCAGGAGGAGAGGAGGAGTAGCAGGAGAAGGAGGAGGAGGAGACAGAGGGAGGAGGAAGTCGATGTGTACGTGGAAGAGAGAGAGAGAGAGACGGATGGAGAGATTCAGCGAGAGAAAAAGAAAAGAGAGAAGGAGTTAGTGAGAGAGGGAGGGAGGGAGAGAGAGGATAAGAGACAGACAGACAGACAGACGGACAGACAGACAGAGACAGAGATAGAGAGATCTGGGGAAGAATAACGCCCTATTTCTTTAGATCATCCACGCGCCAGCAGGTGATCATGCTTGGGTCCTGAAAACCATGCCAGAGCTCCTGACATCCTGGGATGTCTTCTGGTCAGGCGTATGGGGGATGGCGAGTCCACAGCTGTGACAGCATGGTACACATGAAAGAGAAGTCTCTTTGCAGTCCCTGGTGCGCAGGTGTCTAGGAAAAAAGCGAGAAAAATGCATCAAGCACACACACACACACACAGAGAGGAGAGAGAGAGAGAATAGAGAGAGAGAGGAGCAGAGAGAGAAGACTAAGACAGAGAACATAGAGAGCTGGGGGGGGTGGAGGGTCGAAAAAGATTGGTTGTGAGGGAGATGGATTAAGCACAGAGAGAGAGCGAGCCGGCGCGATTCGAGAGTATAGGAGAGGAGGTATAGGTATAGAGAGCGAGAGAGAGAGAGAGAGAAGAGAGAGAGATGCGCAGAGAGAGAGAGAGTATATGAGGGAAGCCATGATAACGAGAACAAGAGAGAGTGAGGACTAACTGAACGGGGTTGTGTAGAGAGAGGTGTAGAGGAGAAACATAGAGAGAGAAAGAGAGAGAGAGAATGGAGTTCTGACGGATCGAGATAGAGATATAAAGATCAGATCGGGGTAGAACGAGCGACTCCCTATAGCGATGGACGGTAGAGAGAGTGTATTTAATCTCGCGAGAGATATATCTCTAGAGATAGAGAGAGAGAGAGATAGAGTGAGAGAGATGTACATACAGAGAGATGTTTGGCGAAATAACGCTCGGATCAAAATCACCCAAGTTATCACTCCCAGACAGACAGACCGAAACACCTAGAGATACAGAGAAAAAGATGAGATCTGTCGAGGAAAGAACGTTGCATCAAAAATGACACACAAGTTTTCCACTTAAAGAGAGAAGATGAGAGATATAGAGATATAGAGAGAGAGATACACGTGATCATGTTTTGGGTTCTGAATATCATGCCAGAGCTCCCTGACATCCTGGATGTCTCCTGGTCAGCGTCGGGGATGGTGGATCATCCACAGCTGTGACAGCAAAGTGTGGAAAGAGCGTCATAGGAAAAAGCGAGGAAAATACTTTCAGCTCAGTGAGGGAGAGAGGGGAGACAGACAGACAGACAGATGGAGAGAGAGAGAGGGGGGGGGGGAGAGGGAGGAAGAGAGGTGGAAAACAGAGACATTGGGGGTGGGAGAGAGAAGGATAGAGGGGACAGAGAGCGAGAAGGAAAGAGAGTATAGTAGGGAGGCAGGAGAGAGAGGGGGGGAGAGAGGGAGAGAAGGGGGGGGGGGGGGGGCAGAGAGGAGTGAGAGATGTAAAGAGAGAGGGCGAAGAGGGACAGACTGAGGGAGAGGCAGGAGAAAGAGAGAGAGAGAGAGGCGGGAGGGAGGGAAGGAGGAAACACAGAGAGAGAGAGAGAGAGAGAGAGAGAGGAGAGAGAGAGAGAGAGAGAAACAGACACACAGACAGAGAAAGATCCTCGATTTATCTTGGATGGTGAGTGTACAGCTGTGACACCATAGTGTAAATAAAGAGCTAAAGTAGAAGCCCTTTACAGTCCGTCGTGTCCTACAAAAAAGTGTAATCACAGTAAAAGCGGAGAACAATACTTTCAGCATGTTGTTTTTTCCTCTAATAGCACTCTCAATCCTGCAGAGGCACTGCCAACAGTTGAGTGTCATCCCTCACCTACTTGAACATTGGTCAGTAGCAGCAGAAGTGTGAAGATTCGCTGGATACCAGACCGGAGCGTTCTTTCTTTCTTTACTTTCTTATCTGTCTATCTACTTATTTATTTATCTACTCATCTTATCTATTTATTTACTTACGTATTTCTCTCTTTCATTCATCATTATGCCCATCGTCCCGGTGGAGCATAGGCCATCGACGACCCTTCGACATCGCACTCTGTTCTGGGCTGGTCTGGTCATTCCAGTCCAGTTGGTCCCTTGTTGCTTCAACTCCGCCTCAGTGTCTCGCCTCCAGCTGTTGCGAGACCGGCCTCTCTTCCTCTTTCCTGCGGGTTCCAGGTCAGGGCTTGGCGTGTGGTGCTGGATGTCGGCTTCCTGAGGGTGTGTCCGATCCAGCCCCACTTCCTTTGCAGTATCTGCGTGATATTTTTTTTTTTTTACTTACTTATTTATCTATTCATTTGTCTGTTTTTTTACTTACTTATTTATCTTTTCATTTTTCTATTTGTTAATTTATTCATTTATGCATTTGATATTCTATTTATAATTGATTTCTTTATTTACTTATTCATTTATTTTCATTCATGTATTTACTTATGTATTCATGTATTCATTCACTTACTTATCTAATAATTATCATCTAATGTTTATCTATCATTCATTGTTCATTATTCATCTTGTTGTTTAAAGCGAAAACCTTACTTGCAATCTGCTCGCAGAAGATCGTTCACAAATGAGCCAGCAGGTTGCACCATAAATGACTAATAAGTATACCAATAACAACGACTGCAAAACAACAACGACAACTGCAATACAGCAACAACAACAACAACAACAAGAATAATGATAATGATGATGATGGCGACGATTACGACGACAACAACAGCGATAATAATAATAATAATAATAACAATAATATTAATGGTAGTAAAAATAATGATGAAAACAATTATAGTAATAATGATGAAACAAATTAATAATAATAATAATAATAATATAATATAATAATAATAATAATAATATAGCAACAATAATAATGGTAATAATGATAATGAAAAAAAAAAATTAAAAGTCCAAAATATTGCATTAGGAACTCGTTGAAGTCTCCATTCACAGTCCAAAGAAATCAAGCGCACGTCTATCACCAGAATCTGTGATCTACGTCATGAAAATTTGCTAAAGTATGTGTGCGTGCGCGCGAGCGCGCGCGCGCGTGTGTGTGCGCGCGTGTGTGTGTGTGTGTGTGTGTGTGTGTGTGTGTGTGTGTGTGTGTGTGTGTGTAGGCACACACAAATACTTTTTTTTCCTCATATTTTCCTATCTATATCCTGTGAAATTTAAAGATCAGAAAAGCAGGTGCATGAGGCCTCTATACAGATTGCCTTAAATAAGCCATTGTCGAACACTTTTCTTTTTTGCTCTCTCTCTCTCTCTCTCTCTCTCTCTCTCTCTCTCTCTCCTCCTTCTTACGTCTCTCTCTGGTGTGTGTGTGTGTGTGTGTGTGTGTGTGTTGTGTGTGTGTGGTGTGTGTGTGTGTGTGTGTGTGATAAAGTGGTGCTGGTGGTTTTGGTGGTGGTGTAATTGTGAAGGTGGTGTGTGTGTGTGTGTGTGTGTGTGTGTAGTGGGGGGGGGGGGGGGGGGGGGGGGGGGGGTGTGTGTGCGTGTTTGCGCGTGCGTGCGTGTGAACGTGAATGCGTGTGTGCGCGCAGACACAAGTACAATTTTAAAACATTTTCCTACCTATATGTTTCTGTCTATCATTTTCCTCATGATCCCCGAATACTTTTTTTTGCGACATAAGCGATCTCAAGCATAAGAAGAAAAAGAGGAAGCTGCATTATATACACACTGGCTTAAATAGGCCACTTTTTTTTTGTTCTCCTACTTTTCTTTTCTGCCCCCCTTTTTTTTCTTGAATTAAAGTTTTGTCTCCCAGAGTCTGGAAAGGTCAATGCCTGGAAATCTGGAACCGGAGCGCTGCATGTTTGGAGAGTTGCGCTGATTATGAAACACAAGCCAATGTAGTCTTTTCTCCTAACGACCTTGCGATCTCATTTCCTGCAAAACAAAACAGAATAAAAGAAGAAGAAAGTTTCAGATCAGAATATAGAGAAAGCAAGAAAGAAAGGAAAGGCAGAAAGGAAAAAAAAAGGAAAATAAAGAAAAAGAAGAAAAAAAAAAAAGAAAAAAGAAAAAAGTTAAGAGTTCCAGAGGAGGACAGGCTGCCAGACTGATGTCTTCCCTTTGAACTTTACACAAGATGTCGATCGACCCGAATGTGTCCGGTGCTTTGTTTCTGTTTGTCTTCGTCTCTGCCTGTCTGTCTCTCTTCTGCTTTGTTTCTGGATTTTTTGTTACTTTTTTTCTCTGCCTGTCCTGTCTATCTCTGCCTGCCAGTCAATATGTTTTGGATTTTTAGTTACTTTTTTTTTTTGGTCTGTCTCTCTGGGCCGACTGTCTACGAGTAAGTCGCTCTCTCTCCTCCGTGTGTGTGTGGGTGTGGGTGCCATCTCTGTGTGTGTGTGTGTTGTGTGTGGTGTGTGTGTGGCCTGTGTTGTGGTGTCTGTGCGTGTTCGCTCCATGTGCTCCCGGCTGGATATTCGATGTTTCATCTGCTTTTATGTATATAACTTCAGCACGCTGTACTTCTCTCCGTATCTCTCTCTCCTATCTCTCTCTCTTCTCTCATCTCTTCTCTCTCCTCTCTCTCTCTCTCTCTCTCTTCTGTCGCGCAAATCTGTCTCCTGTGTTGCCATTGCGCTGCCTTTCCCCCCACCCCACCACCCCTCACTCTCTGTCCTCCCCCCTCTTCCCTTTTTTTGCACTGCCTGTCCGTCTCACTCTCCCTTCCTCCCTCCTCTCTGCCTGTCCCCTCTTTTCCTGTCCCTCTCTCTGTCTCTCTCTCCCTGTCCTTCATCCTGTCCATCTTCTCTCTCTCCCTCGCTCTTCTCTCTCGCTCTCTTGCTCTCTCTCCTTCTCTTTGCGCTCACTCGTCGCACACTTCTCGGGCAGTAGCAGTAGTTCACTCGACCCTGGCGTAGTAATACGCATTTCATGGGTCTATCACCTTTTAACTGCGTCCTTCATATTACCCACCCCAACGTATTTAGAGACAGACAGACCCAGACAGACAGACAGAGACAATTAAGACAGTGAGAGGAAAGAGAGACATCGACATAGAGAGACAGAGCAAGGAGACAGACGCCAGAGACCATATAGAGGCACAGACAGGAAGACAAAGACAAAGACAAAGAGAGCGACAGACAGACAGACAGTTGTTAGAACAGAGAGAGAGAGATAGAGGAGAGTCCCCGAGAGAGATCGCGGAGAGAGGAGAGAGAGAGAGTTTCTTTGAAGATTCTAGACAGAGGACACCGGGGAGTTCGCATAGTTCCGGTGGCCGATTCCGATGACAGATGTCCTACCTCCCAGGAATCACCAATATAGCGTGGGATTCCTGGCTGCTTCGCTACGTCACCGGCCACCGATTTCATTTTGTGGCTTTCGCTATTCTCTCTTTCTTTCTTCTTCTCTTCTTCTCTTTTTCCGACTTTGTTCTCTTCAGTCATTACATTTTTATCATGTTAACCCGTTACATTTCAGTTTCACTTACATCTGTAATAGAGTGGTGAAATAAGTATTTGAATGAACTGAAAAAAGCGCAGATTTTTCAGATACATATTCGTAACTTCATTAATTGTTTTGCATTTGCTCTCTGATTCACTGTCGTATTCATATATCATATCTCTTGTTGTTGTGTTGTTTTGTCGTTGTTGGTTTCAGTATAGTTCAATTATGCTTTGATTTCTTTGAGTTCTTTCTTTTGTTGTCCCATTCTTTCTCCTCTCACTCCCTCCCCCGCTCTTCTCTCCCTCTCTCTCTCTCTCTCTACTCTCTCTTCTCGCCGAATCCCTCTCTCTAATCGGATCTTTCCTCTCCTCCCTCCCTCTCCCTCCCTCTCTCTCTGTTCTCTCTGTCTCTCCGGCCCTTCTGTATTTCTGTCTTTCTGTGTCTGTCTCTCCTCCGTCTGACTGAAGGTGTCTTCCTTTGTCTCCCCTCTCCGTCTGTCTGTCTGGTTCTGTCTTCGTCTGTCCCCTCTCTCTCTCTCTCTCCTCTCTCTCTCTCTCTCTCTCCCTCTTCCGTCTCTCTCTCTCTCCCCCTCTCTCTCTGTGTACGAAGAAAAAAGTTGGAAAAGGGAAAAGTATACAAAACAGAAATTGAATATAAGACAAGATCTTGAAATTAAAAGAAAGTAAACAACAGAAATGGAACAAACAGGACAGACGAAAGAACTGACAGAAAACAAAGGAGAGAGAAACTAGAAACATGACGGTCATAGAAGGAAAAAGGTAAACAAAATAAAAAGCCGAGGTAAATGAAAGACTAAAAAGACGAAGAAAGAAATTTTCAAAAAAACACACACACACACACACACACACACACACACACACACACACACATGAAATTAAAAGGAGAAAGGAGAGAAGTAAAGTAGGCAAGAAAGCAGAGCGCAGAACAAACAAGGAATGCTAAAAGAGAAATCTAAAAAATGACGGCAAAGGCACAGAAAGACAGAAAGAAACACAAAAGAGAAAGAGAGGTACAAAACGAAAGAAGATGAGAGAGAGAGAGAGAGAAGACACTCAGAACTCAGAACTCAGAACCTGTTTACTGTACATCGGCCTTGGGCCACAATACAGGGGACGGGGCACGGGGACTGGGGAATAGTCAGCACTGAGCACAATACATATGCAGGACATGCAAAGCATAAACAAGTCATGGGCTTGTTAAAATATGGAGAAGATGAAAACAATTACCATTGAATGTACCCATATAAAAGATTATATAATTACCCTATCATTTTCTGCCTTCTATTACCGGCTATGAAAAAAACATACCTAGAAAGATTGGTCTCTTAATCACTGTTTTCCGGTCTGATTCAAGAAGCTCTTATACATTGGAGTGTTAACATGACCACTTAGAAAACTTCTCTCTTAAAGTCATTATTACATAATGCACTCTTCAAAAAATGGGCTCATTTTCAATTTTGATTTACAAAAAGGAACACATTTTATCTTGAACTCTATCACTATATCTGTAAACATTGTTGTTGAGTGGTAAAACACCAAACCTTATTTGCGCGCAATAGCAACACGAAACACACACACAATCCATATGACATCATGTACTTATCTTTTTCAAAAATGACTTTGAAAGTTCGATAACTCTCATATCTGTCTCTATCTCGAATAGCGCAATACCATTCTTGTATAAAACATATCTACTATTCTCTGTTTAAACATACTCAAGAAAGCCTTTCTATCCCCCTACACCTTGTTGAAACCAGACTATGTAGAAAGAAACCAGTCGTGCATAGATTTCTCTTCTATTTTGACGCCCAGCAAGTCCTTTCCATTCCTTGTCCAATTCCATTAACATTAGATACGCCTTGTAAGGCAACCGATCAGGGTTCATATGTAACAGCTTTTTTAAAAACCATATCTAAATGGAATTCGTGCATGAGTTAACATGGAGCGGATGCTAATTCTACCCAGGTCAACCATATACCATCTTATTTGGAGTCTTGACTGGAACGCCCTAAAAATCTTTTACACGCCAAACATATGAACTTTTTCGATTTGTTCTAATCTATTTAATATCCCCCCATATTTCGGATGAAATATAATAAAATGGGTTGGATCTTCACGTCAAATATTTTGAAGAAGGTTGATGTTCATTTCTTTATAAATTACTGAAAAGTTCTATTTAATTGAAACCACTGCTTTTCTTTCCTTTTGTAACCAAGTGATCCGTTCCTTTTTTTTTTTGTGCACTAATCATTGTTGTAAAATGAAAACCCAGATAACAATAACTATTTACCACTTCTAACTTGGAGCCATTATAAAAACCACCTCCTCACGTTTCAAGAAAAAAACCCCTTTCCTAACGACCATTACTTTGCGAGTTTTATCAGTATTAACTTCAACTCAACTGCATATTCTCGCAAAAATCTTTCAAAATATTTAATTGCTGTTGTAAAACCAGTTGGTGTGATTGAGAGTAGAACAACATCATCAGCAAAAAGGAGAATAAAACAGTTCTACTATGTCAGGCAAAATTTGAACACCATGATTACCTCTTTCATTTCACACTATTGGCTAACTGGTTAATGAATATTGAAAATAACCGTGTGGGGCAACAGGGGGGGTCAAAAACGCACCCTATACTAACACCAAAACAGGACACGCAAAAAATTCGGCGCAGTTCACTGTTTACACCGTTACACATGACAATAAATGAATTATACATAGCAGACAAAGAAGCAAAACAATTTACCCTTTGACTGACACCCTGGGTTTCTAATGCTTTCTAAAAGTTTGTCATGAACGAACATAATCAAAGGCCTTTTAAAGTCCCGAACGGCAGGCGTTATAATGTCCTTGTGCCCTTGCAATTAAGTATTCTCAATACATTTGTCATTGAAATTTTACGGTGGGCATATAGTGTTTAGTAGTAGTATTCCGTGGCATACGTAGGTATCTGAGTAGTTTTTTGCTTCATGATTAGTCTATTGTCTGCTGGTGTTTGCCTTTTTGTTCAGTATTAATCAAAGATGGTTGTTGTGTGATCAGGATGTAATCTCCTGTTGTAATATCAATGTTCTCAGCACTGTCGCGATACAATACTTAACAATGAAACGGCTCTATAATTGTCCACAATTTTCAGGGATTCCGTTCTATGGGTAATCAATTGACATTATGCAAATGGAGCCTCAACTCTTTAATTCATGGTCAACTTGCTCTGATAAGTCTACTTCCATTTGGGATTGCTGGCCGTCATTGCTGCCGTCATTTTACCCTGGAAAAAATTTTTTTTAAGTGACTTACCCAGTCATGACGTCTATACTATTTACAATTCTTTCTCTATTCAACCAGCCCAATTTCTTACAGTTCCTTTGTTGCTTTGTTTGTCGATACCTTCCAAAAAAAACCGAGTTAGAAAAAAGTAATGCATAGAGAATAGTTTCCTTTTTAACCATGGAACATTCCTCATCAAACCATTCAGACTTCTTTTCCGGACCCGGATGACACCTGTTGTACATACATTTACTAGCATCATGTAAACATTGGTTAAATGTCAATAAAAGCACTATCAACGTCACTGTCTATTAAAATCATGGCCTCATAAATTTTACCCTGTATTGCATTGCTCTTCAAAGCGTTAATAAAATTACCTTTTTATCTTCTTTCCAAACTAATTTTTCTGTCATTTTATTTTTCACCTGCAATTTCTTTACGCTTCTTTTCTCCAGTATCCACTGTTTTCCAAACGGATGTCATAATAACTGAAGGTGATCTGATTCTACCACATTATCAATGATTACGGAAGATACATTAACCTCGTGAAACAGTTCACACGACATAATGAAATAATCTACCGTACTTGACCCCGCTGATGAAACATAAGTGAAGCTGTCATCAAAATGTCTTCCACATAAACCATTCAATATAAAACAGTCAAATATTTGACAAATTTCCAATAATTGGTTGCCAAATACATTTTTCTGCCCGTCTTGAGATTTTCTACTACGAAATTCCATGGTGCCCAACGCATTTATAATTTCGTCCTCAACATCGTTATCGAAAAGGCAATAATTTTCATCTGCTGTTCGTGCATTAAAGTCACCAGTTAATAAAATGTAGAAGTCACCAAACAAATCCTGTAGGTCTAATAAACCTTTGTTCCAGTAATTCCATCCCAAATCCATCTTGTTGATGGTTCCAATAAGTAGAGTCATGTGGGGGTATATATGTACATACCATCATTATGTGTTTTTTGTTGAAAAACAAATCTTTGTGAAGTTTTACAATTATTGCATTTTTGCTTTGCACTTGAACATGTTCAATGAAACTCGCATATCTTTTCCTAATCATAACAACAATTCCACCAGAGTGCCTACCCTGACGTGATAATTTAATAGCTTTTAAGGTGAATACCACATAATCATCAAACCAGGAGGAATTCAAATCATTTGACAAAAACGTTTCTGTTAAAACAGATAAAATCATGCAACAACAAAAAAAATCAACAAACTCTTTATTTTCTAATTTTGGAAGTAGCCCGTTAACATTGTAATTCAAAAATTTCAGTTGAGACGTAATTACATTATGTACAACGGGTCCCACAGAGTACTTGGTCTGCTTTGTTTCTGGCTCACTGGAATTAATTGTAACATCGTCTGATATTGTGGCCGGCCTATTTCCTATTATTTTTGCTGCGGGAGCAGCTTTTACTAACTTTTCGTATGTCAGAGATGAAGGGCCCTCCTCTCTCTTTAGACTGGCCTCTCGCAGGAGTTTGTCTAAGAGCGTCCACTATACTACTCTGGCTGACTGATCTGCGAGTCAGTGTGTGTGTATTCTTGCTCCCTGACTGTTTCCGAACAGCGGAACTTCTGGGATGCCGCTCCTGCTCTACAGGCACAGATGGAGGAAGGATAAAAAGTCCCCTCCACTTCTGACTTACCATGATTGGCCTCTGAGTCAACAGCCTTTTCTTGGGCGGTCTCTAAGCAAATATTAGACTGCCCCACTGCCTGTCTGAGGATCGGATTACTGTCTTGAGCATCATTGCCTTGTGGTACATTCGTGACACTTAATGATTTAGAGCCAGCTAGGCTGCATTCATCAGTGTCCTTGCTCACTGTTTCAGTCTGAATGTCGAGGTCATTGTCAGTCAACTTTTGAGTTAAACTCTCTGTTGTCGTTGTCGGATCCGTCACTGTCGATTCCAGTTCATCCTGACAATCATCATCAACAGCATCTGTTAACTCTTCATTGACCGAACAGCCTTCACCTTCATCTTCACTGACACATTCGTTTTTCTGTTCTGTAAGTTCAGTTATGTCCACCTGGTCAACCCCACATCTTTCTTCTTGGCCTGTAAGACTGCCTTCCTGATTATTTACCGTAGCATTCATACAAGTCCCGGCATTTTGGGCCCGAGCCGAACCTGACATGTTGTCTGAGTGTCATTGTTTGCAGGGCAAACGTTGTCATCCTTTCGGAACCCACCGTGGCCAATAGACCTCACTGAGCTGCTGGTGGTAGATCTGTGGTTCTGGATGTCCTTTTTGACTAGGACCAGTCTCCTGTGATAAGATGTCACTGGATCTCCGCCTCTTGCTGCCTGGCTGTAGGAGAGATGTCCCGGCACCACTGGCCTCTGACTGTAGTCTTGGAAGCCAGAATTACTCAGGCTGTTTGGGCGGCTTTTTGGATGGTCACGGTCTTTGAGACTATCTAGGGCTGGGTAATGATCCATAGTCTCGTTTTCCTGGTCCACCTCGTCTCGTGGATGGACACGCTTTTTGACCGACGACGATGGAGCTTCAAGGACTTTTTCCTGGTGGGGAAACGACTTTAGACGCTACACCTCTGCGAGGATAACCAGAGGGTGGCTGTCTGCTGCTGGACTGGCCTCTGGAAATCCAGTTGTCTTTCCTCTGACGGAGGTGTGGCGAAATCTCAGTGTCAAGCACACTCCTGGCACCATTCCCACGATCCTGAGTAGCGTAGCGCGGTGACCGATGTTGTGAATCTTGACGGTCCCTCACCTGAAGTTTGCCATTGTAGATGTAGGCGATCTTTCCCTGACTACGGTGAAAGTCCACCAGTTGTCTCTGTCGAGTGGTGAGGTCGGAAGCTACTCTGACGCCACTCTGTCTGAGACTGTCCCTGAACTGACTGTCCCCCAGTATCGCCATCTTGTTGGACCATGTGCTGAATTGTACCAGCACAGGTCTGGGATCACTTCCCGGAGGCCTGGGTTTCCCAGTCGGAAGGCCTTGACGATGTCGTGGTGTCTCCAGCTACCTGATGGATCATGCTCGTTCAGGAGATCAACGATAATCTGGCTTGTTCGGCCTCTGTCTTCCCCCCTGTATTCATCCACATTGATGAAGATCAGATTGCAGGATTTTGCATCTTGCTCAACACCATCCAGGTTTTGTTCCAGTTTGTCAATTCTATCCCAAATTGCCACGTTGTCTTCTTTCAAATCTTCGATGCTTTCTCTGTTAGTTTCAATGCAACCTTTGAGTTCTCTGACATCATTTGATATACGTGAGATGCTTATGTCTAGATTCTGAAACTTCTCATTCAGCGTGTTTTTGATACATGTAGAATGTAGCTGTAATTCATGCTGCATCTGCGCAAATCGCCCACTCAAGCAGTTGCATGATATTCGGCTGAGAAGTAGACATATTGTGAACCGACATTTTTCATGTGCCTGTGTTTCCCAAATTGATGTTAAAGGTTAACGTATGTTTAGCCATATGAGCTCACAGTCCAGCACCGGCATCCGTAACCTGTTCGACAACTTGAAAAACTCGGAACTCTTCATCAACCCACCCAGACAAACGCCATCACAAACACGTGCAACCTGCAGTGGGAGGGTCGTGTTGACACTGCCGGACAGGTGAGTTACAGTGACCTGGCACAGCTTGCAATTTTCTTCAGTTTATATTATTAATTAAAACTTGATGATTATCAAGCAACCGTCGAGACTTTGCACAATCTATATAGGTATACAGTTGCACCGACTCACAAAAACCCCTATCTGCCAAAACTCCTGGAGAATTAATCACTGTAGGACCGATAGACAGACAGAAAGAAAGAGCGAAAGAAAGACAGAAGTAAAGTGGGAGAGCAAAAAAAAAAAAAAAAGAAAAGAAAGAAAAAGAAAACAGAATGAAAGAAAGGAAAGAAAAGCAGAAAGAAAAGAAAAGAAAAGAAACGAAGACAGAAAGAAAAAAAAAAAAAAATCTTTAATAATCGCCGGGTCAAATAAAAAAACCTCTTTCCGGTGCACTTTAGCTCCACAATAGCAGTTAAAGCGATGAAGCTTCTTCTCTTTAGAATTTTAATACTGAGAGAACTGTGTCTTTTAACCGGCTGATTATGGCGACGTGGATGAAAGAAGGGAACCGTTTGATATTTTCCCCTTAAAAAGATAAAAAGAAAAGCAACATTACATTGAAGAGTGGGCGCTACGGTTTAAAGTAGCGAAATTATTGATGCCTGCATACGTGTGGGCCCAAACGAAAGAACACACACACACACACACACACACACACACACACACACACACACACACACAAACGCGCGCGCGCGCGCGCGGTTGTGAGCGCACACACAAGCAAGCACACACGCACCAACGTTCACATGCACGCACGCGCGCACACGCACCCCCCCCCCTCCCCCCACCACACACACACACACACCTCCCACTCACCACTTTCACAATCACACTACCACGAAAACCACCAGCATCATTTTACCACACACACACACACACACACACGCACACACACACGCATGCACGCACACGCGCGCTTACACACACACACACACACACACACACACACACACACACACACACACACACACACACACACACATGCGCGCGCGCGCGCGCGCACACACACACACACATAATACTTAGGTACATACACAACACTCCAAACTACACACAGGCGCACGTGCTCGCACGGACACACACACACACACACACACACACACACACACACACACACACAGAGAGAGAGTACTCACGTACGCACACACTCTCACACAGAGGAACAATCTCACAGACAAGAAGCTAAGAGAGAGAGAGATTAGAGAGAGAGAGAGAGAGAGGGAGAGAGAGAGAGCGTGTGTGTGTGTGTGGAGAAGAGAGACAGACAGACAGACAGACAGACAGACAGAAAGAGAGACACAGAGAGCCAGAGAGAGAGAGAGAGACAGAGACAGACAGAGAGATAGCAGACAGACAGACGCAGAGACGGAGACCAACAAACAGACAGAGAGGGGGACAGAGACAGAGATAAGAGCTCTGGTGCATACGAGAAGAGGGACAGTAAGTTGGAGGGATAGGAGAAAGAAAAACGGAAATGGGTTTGGAAGAGAGAGCGAGAGGGGTGGACAAGAATTTTATTGGCTTTCATGTGTTCACTTTTGTGTCTTCCGTTGTCGGCGCCGTTAAAGGACCACAAGAAATGTTGTAGGGAGTTGAAGGTCGAGGTAGTAAAGATGTCGGATCCCTCCACTTCCCTTCCCATATTTTGTTGTAATTCGGGCAGGACTATCCAAACCTATTAGACATTCTAGCGTGCCATTGTAATGCACGTAGCTGGAAATGGAGCTGGAAAAAAACGGAGTGGGAGAGATTTATTGCGCAGATCTTGCTGCTCAAATAGAAAACACATTATTTTAGACTTTCCACTGTCACACAGAAGAAGACGAAAAAGAAGAAGAAGAAGAAGAAGAAGAGACAAGGAGAAGGAGAAGGAGGAGAAGAGAAGAAGAAGAAGAAGAAGAGGAGGAGGAGGAGAGAAGAAGAAGAAGAAGAAGAAGAAGGGAAAAAGAACAAGAGGTGGTAGGACAGAAATTCGCGCACACACACACACACACACACACACACACACACACACACACACACACACATACAAAACACGTGAGTGCACACGGTCACACACACACACACACACACACACACACACACACACACACACACACACATACACACACACACACACTGTTTACAGAGAGGTTAAGCACAGTTTACATGTACCCGCATAATTTCCAAAATATAAAAGCCACGATTTTGAAATTGGGAACAGATTTAATTCATTATCTTGTTCCAACGTACATTGAATTTCATTGGGATCGAATGAACGGTTGTTGATTTACAGACAATTAAAACAGAGGATGGGGTCGAAATCAAAGTTCGCAAAATCTGTTCAGTTCACAAAATCATTTCATAGTGGGTGTGGCCACCGCCATTGGCGAGAGACATTCCACGCAGCGACTCCTCATCGAGTTGACCAGTGTTCTGATGACCCTCTGAGGGATTCTCTGCCATTCCAGTTGCAGCATTTGGAAGAGATCCTGGCGGTCTCTGGGAGGTGGATGGTTCTCCTTCACACGTCTCCCCAACTCATCCCACATATGCTCGATGGGATTGAGGTCGGGACTATACGCCGGGAAAGATCATCCTGTTGATGCCGGCCTGCACAATGAAGTTTTCGGCCACCCGGGCCCTATGTGGCCGAGCATTGTCGTCTTGGAAGACTGCCATGGGTCCTATCCGTTGCATGGTCGGAACAACGAAAGGCGCCAGGATTTCATCCCGATAGCGGATGCCTGTGAGGTTTCCATCAATAGTAGAGTGGTGTCTTGTGGTGGAGGCTGAAGGCACCCCATACCATAACAGATCCTCCCCCAAAGGCCCTGGTCTGGCGAACAGCTGCATCAATGTAACGTTCACCAACACGCCTCCAAACTCTAGTTCGGCCGTCATTGTGTTCAAGACTAAACCGCGACTCATCTGAAAAGAGGACCTGGGACCACTGTTGTTGGTTCCATCTCACATGACGATGGCAGAAAAAGCTCGGCGAGCCAGCCTATGGGCTGCTAGCAGTCGTGGTCGAACAGCTGGGCGACGTGATCTGAGGCCGAAGTGGTGAAGACGGTTTTCGTATGGCTTGACGGCTGAGGATGGTGTTATTTGCCATACGAAGCTGCCTTTGGATGCTGGTGGAAGTGGTATCCCGCTGCAATAGGGCCTGCCTCGATGATGAAACGATCTTCTCTGGGAGTAGTCTGCCTAGGCCGACCTGACCGTGGCCTCTCTTCAACGCTGTTGGTCGCCCTAAAACGCTGATTCAGTCTAACAATAACTGAATGATGCACACCAAGTCGTCGCGCCACTTCAGCCTTTGCAATGCCATCTTGTATCCACGCAATCGCCCTGGTTTTGTCAAAGGTGCTAAGTTTTCTTCGTGGTGGCATGGTGAGAAAAGGGCTGACAGTAACCAACCCCGCGCTTAAACAGCCAAAAAGAAGGGGCATAAAAACTCACTTGAGAGACTGCTCTTGCACGGGAAAAAAGAATTTTTCATTTTACACATCTTGTGTCGCCAGCAAGCTGATGCAAAACAGGCACAGTTAACGCAACTTTGCACTTTTTATCCCGCGCGGTAACGAGGTCACCAAGACCCCGTGCGCACTACCAGTTGACACAGGCTGGGATTACACACTGCTGTGTGAGATTCCATCATTGGTTGCCGCATAACAAAAAAAAAAACAATGTTTAATGCATGTAAAGATCAAAAACGATTATGTAATGATTATGACAGAATCTAAACCTTCACAGACACGTCCATCTGGTATACACGTGTGGTGGAAAAGCTCTCATCTGCTAAATAAGTTAAGAAAGTAAATGCTGATGCTTGTTTTGGGAACATTTTCGTTTTCAAGGATAACAGCAAGATTAACCAGCTGATTGATAATATCCCGTTGTAATTTAACGGAACAACGTTTGCTTTTTAAGCCCTTCGATACTAAAAACCCCGTTGAAACCCCTGAAAAACTTTTTACCATGTTCCCAAGGCAGCCGTAAAGAAGAAACTATCTATGTGCCGTTTGCACACAGGCCACTCCTTTTACACCCATTCTCATCTTTTAAAAGGTGAAGAAGCTCCGTGGTGTATTCCATGTCATATACCAATCGCATGAAATATATTTTTTTCAGAGTTTGGGAATTTGCATGATGTGATTTTACAGCAGATTCCGTGAAAACCTTGCTGAGGAACGTCCCACCTGGTGTCATCTTTGAATTTCTGAAAGATATTAACATGTTTCATCTGATCTGGCATATGTCAGAACTCGACAATGGCACTTTCCCCCCCTTACTTGCCCACGGGACTGTCCATTTGCAAGGATTAATAAAACAAAATCACTAAAAAAAAAAAAAAAAAAACTGTTGGGAGTAAGGACATGAAACTTTCAGAACTGGTTAAAATCGTATTGAGTCATTTAGGGAGAAAATATCAAAAATTCCTACCTTCATCGTTGATCGTTTAGAACCAGGTGAAAAAAAATTCTCCTTTTTTTTCTTCATGAGAATTGACACAAGTCGCCAGGGAAGCACAATGTCTTTGAAGCCGGCTGCACACTCACCGAATAAAGCGAGAAGAGGCGGAAGAAAAGCTTTTCCCACACCACTTCATGGTCTTGCGGTTTAGCGGCGCCTCTGCTGGTCACTTTTGTCCATCCCAGCCATGTTCTGAAAGTCGTCCCGGACAGCCAGGGGTTTCATGACCTACCTACAGCACGTGGTCACATCTGTCATGGTGTGGGGGTTGAGCTTGGTGGTGATAACGTGGACTGGCTTCCTATCCATCCACTGCAGAACAGCAACAGCACCTGACACAACAGTACAATAAATCATTGTCTACCTAACAGATGCTTTTCTTTTCATTTTCCTCACCCACGCGGTCTCCTGAAAATATAATAGGTCAATATGCTATAATTGTCATTGTCATTACTTTCATAAGTGTGTGTGTGCGTGTGTCTGTGAATGTGTGTGTGTGTGGGGGGGGGGGGGGGTTGTGGGAGTGTGTGTATGTGTGCGCGCGCGCGCGCGCGCGCGCGCGCGCGCGCGCGCGCGTGTGTGTGTGTGTGTGTGTGTGTGTGTGTGTGTGTGTGTGTGTGTAAGTGAGATAAAAAAAAAAAAAAACGTAAACAGAGTAATAGGATAATAACACTATAAAATATACACACCTTGCCGGAAAGCCGGAACTTGACCACGTGGTCGCTGATGATACGTTTCCAACCAGGGAAAAAAGAAAAGAAAAGAAAAGACTGGAAGAGGGCGTGGCATTCTTGTGATCATTTCTGAGTAAACCACGTTCACCAGTGAAAGGTGACACAGCAGGAACAAGTCGAAAATGTTGATGCCAGTCCTGCATCATGAACCACAAAAACTCCTCTGTCTGTCATGTTCGGTACACGCTGTCCTCTCTGCTGGGCCTGCGCTGTAAGATCGTCATCACCACCACCTCTTCACCCCTATCACTCCCCTCAGATATCAGTGCCACTTCGAGGTCAGAATCCGAACTTCTCTCACCTCCACATTCAATACAAATCCTCAAAGTCTTCCTCAATGTCCAAACCTTCAGTTTCAATAATTCTAACACCATTTCTAAGGCCGTGAAACACTGAAGACGACAACTTCTCTTCGAGTTTGGTTGCCCTGAAATGTTGGGTGGAGACGCCATCGTTCACACGCACTGAACACATGGACAATGACTTGCACACATACCCTACGGCTCGCTCGCTGGCGAGCAACTTCAGCAACCAATGGTTGGTTTGGAGACCAGGAAAGGTCAATGGATATTCTGACAAAATTATCACATCACCTGCTATGCGGGTGGCACTCCAAAAATTCAAATCGTACAAAAGCCCTGATCGGGGTCCCTCGCCGCTGCATAGTCAACATAATTTCTGGTGTGTTTTCAGAAGGTGCATTTTAGAGTGTTGTGTGAATGGTTTGTTTTAGATGGCTAGCGAGTTGACTTCAATGCGGAGACAGCCCTGATATGGGCTTTTGCGGTTGGCTGGACTATAAGCAACATTACCTTACCTTATGTTATCTTCTAATATCAATGTCTGTATACCAAGTATAGTACATTCATTTGCGAAACATTAGACCGTCTGAGAGTTCATGGCAATACAAACCAGACAAGAACACTGTCCTTGCAGCCCTGACAGCCCTGCACATAGGTAGGGAGAAAACTGCTTCGATCAAATGAGTGAATTCAAATAGTGAACTCAGTGGTTGTCCGTCTCTTGTCTAAACATGGCAATCCCATTTCCGCCACGTACAGTCTATACCGTACTGGAGGAAAAAAAAAATGCAAAAGTGATCACACATCCACTCTCTGATTGTCCCATACATAAGAGCTTTCTTTGTTTTCTTTTAGCTATTACAATTAGACTGTCTACCTATCCTCGCAGTTGGTATCCATGTTTGCGTCAAAACCGAAATCAGTCCCCAAGCTCGAAATGTTGAGGCCATTCCTCAGAGTAGTTCCATTTTGAGGCCTCTCTCTCTCTCTCTCTCTCTCTCTCTCTCTCTCTCTCTCTCTCTCTCTCTCTCTCTCTCATAAAAACTCCACACGGCGCAGAGACAGAAACTTTTGCAATGTTGCAGATAACACCACCAAAAACGAAAATGTACGCACAAATCGCAGACCAAGGCTGATTCAATACACAGTACAGAACAAACAAGTGAATTGTCGACACGTGTATTTAGTTCAGACGTCACAAGTAGAAAGATAGCCGCGGGCACGCGCGCGCGCGCGCGCGTGCGCACACACACACACACACACACACACACACACACACACACACACACACACACACACGCATTTTTTATGTCTGTTATTGTCGCATCTGAACAAGCCATGTTTACACTGTTTTGTGTATTTATTTGTTGTTTAGCTTACGGTCGTGTCTTTGCTGAATTAACAATTGTCGGGAAACTTGAAGGAATAATCAGGAATTTTCAGAGAGAGAGAGAGAGAGAGAGAGAGAGAGAGAGAGAGAGAGAAGGATAGAGACAGAGACAGTGACAGACTGATAGACAAAGACAGAGACAGAGACAAGCAGACAGACAGACTATTGCCTTAAAAGTTACA
>JADBJO010001947.1:5000-7500 GCA_016801955.1 Conus betulinus | reverse complement strand
ACGAGGAAGGAGTGAAGAAGGAAAGGAAGGAAGAAAGGAAGAAAGAATGGGAGAACGCAGAGAGCGAGGAGAGAAGGAGAAAAGAAAGGAAGGAAAGAAAAACGGATGGAATGAAGAGAAGGAAGAAGGAAGGAATGAAGGAAGGAAAAACCGCAAAGAAAGAGGAGGAGAGGAAGAAGAGAAAGGAAGGAAGGAAGGAAGGAAGCCCCGCAAAGAAAGGGAAAGAGGGAAGAAGAGAAAGGAAGGAAAGAAAAACGTAAGGAAGGAAGGAAGGAAGGAAGAACGCAAAGACAGAGGAGAGAGGGAAGAATAGAAAGGAAGGAAAGAAGGACGGAATGAAGGAAGGAAGGAAGGAAGGAAGAATGCAAAGAAAGAGGAGAGAAGAAGAGAAGAGAAAGGGAGGAAAGAAAAACAGAAGGAATGAAGATAAGGAAGCAAGGAAGGACGAAGAAGGATGGAAGGGAAAGAAAAACATAACATAAAGGAAGGATGAGAAAGAAGGAAGGTTGAAGAGAATGAATGAAGGACATAAAAACAGAAGGAATGAAGAGAAAGAAGGAAACAAGAAAGACATGAAGAAGGAAGGAGTGGAAAAAAGAACATGAGGAAGGAAGGAAGAGAAAGAAGGAAGGAGGAAGAGAAAGAAGGAAGACACACACAAAAAAAGAAGGAAGGAAGAAAGGAAGGAGAAGGAAAGAGAGAAAGAAAAGAAATAAATAAAATAAAGGAAAGGAAGAGAAAGGATGGAGTAGGACGGAATGGATTAAAAGAGATGAAGAGTTTGGAAAAAGAGAACAGAAGAGGAAGAGATGGAAGAAAGTGAGAAAAGGAACGAACAATGGAAAACCAAGAAATGAAGGAAGGAAGGACAGAAGAGAGGAGAGAAAACAGATTGGAGGAAGAGAAGGAAAGACGGAAGGATGCTCTAGGATACAAGCAGTTACCCCCCCCCCCCCCCCCCCCCTCCCGTACTCCCCCACCCCCCACCCCACCCTACCCCCTTCCCGTCTACTGAGTTGTGGTGGCGGGAAGCTCAGACAGGAACGATAACTGCTGACCGAGTTTGAGAACAGTCTGGTCAGACACTATGATTAGGATTTTGCTCTATATCACACTATAATTTAGTATTTGCTCTACATCACTATATGAATTAGGATTGTGCTCTATATCACTATATAATTCAGGATTTTGCTCTGTATCACTATATGATTTAGGATTTTGATCTATATCACTATATAATCCTTGTAAGCCATTGGGGGGCCTAGCATAAGTTTTGAGTCAGCATTTGATATTACACTGATAATTGATCAAAATAACAACCCCCACCCCACCCCCACCCCTCACCCTCACCCCACGAGTTACTTCACTTTTTTTTTTTTTTGGGGGGGGGGGGGGGGGGGGGGGGGGGCGGGGGAGATATCCACCGATGACATCATTCACAATCTTGAAATACATGACCTTCCCCTTAGCTGACGTCACATGTCAGGCCTTCTCACTCACCCGTGACTCTATCGCTGCGCTAGATGGTCACCCCCCTCCCCCCCCCCCCCCCCCCCCCCCCCCCCCCCCCCCCGCGCCTCGGTCCCCCAAATAGTCCCATTCCTTTGATTTCGATCTCTCTGCTGAGGAGAATCAACTTTTTACACAGATACAATCAAAAATTTTCAGAACTACCCCATTGCGCCAGTCTATACAATACTCGACTCTTTAAGCAAGGCCTTGGCGTATTAATTTCTGGTGTGCAGCCTGTGCAGGTAGACAGGGTTTCTAAGAGAGCCTTCACCAAGGTCGAACACAGCTCTCCGAACTTCAGTGAACCCCTGCCGTAGAATCCATTCCTAAGTTTCCAAATCCTCTTTATCTACCCACAACTTCCTAAGCTCATTTGGATCTGAGGTTGACATGTCAACCAAGTTACAAGCCAACACCGAAACAAATGAAAATGTCGAAAAGTTCCATGTCTCGCAGAAAAAAAATGAACAGAAAGAAAAAGAACGATGATTTGCCCCTTTGACCTGGATCCGTGCCAATTTCTTTCTTTTTTTTTTTTCTTTTTTTTTTTTCTGTTCAGAGGTTTTCTTTTGTTTTTTTTCTTTTTGCGTAATGTTGCTTTTCATCAAGTTCCCAGATGGCAGTTCCATCAGCAAGTCTGTAGCCACCGGTAGCTTCTCAACTAACTACAGAGCAGAAGCATGTGCTCTTTTCACTGCTGTACAGATACTAAATGAAAGGGACATCTTACCAACCCACACGGTGTTCCTGGCAGCCAACAAGACCAAATAGCCCATGCTGTATCCTACAGAGAAGCGAAGACCATCATCCGCAGCCATTTCAGGACAGCATGGAGAGAAAGACTACAGGTGGAGGTAGAGAAGGATGACATTCACCATCTTGAGCGTGCCCAACAAGTCGCCATCTTCAGACTAAGAACTGGACATTGTCAGTTGCTCTCCCACCTCTATCGCCTGAACATATCGCACACAGATGAGTGCCCATGTGG
>JADBJO010001946.1:355000-359082 GCA_016801955.1 Conus betulinus | reverse complement strand
CTAAATCTACTTTTCACCGTAGCTCTACTTCTACATCCATTTCTACTCCTAACCTTAATTCTGCGTCACAATACCTCCCAGGTTCAATATGCCCCATTACCAGTTTTTCCTATGGCCGATATATATATATATATATATACCTATTGTAACCCCGATTCTGCATCTAAACCTACTTCAAACCTTGAATCGGTCATGAGACGTATCAAATTTGTGACATAATGAACGTCCTGTCCTCACCCTATTTCTGGCCCTAACCTTTTTTCCAACCCCAGTTCTACCCTTCACCCCGCTTGTACCTTTAATGAAATCCTATTTCCAGCCCTAGCCCTTCTTCTAACCCTACTTTTCAATCCTTACTCTACTTCCGATCCTAACCCTTCTTCTAACCTGAACCCTACACTGAGACAAATCTTAAAAAGTGGTTTTGAAATAAGCCCGCCAAACAACTTGGACAGGCGAATCACAAGACAAAACACATTCGTTTGTCCATGTCGTTAGGCGGGCTTATTTCGAACACTTTTGAAGATTTGTTTCTAGATTTCCGCCTGCAGTCTAACCTAGACTGTGACGTATGGAAGTTTCAGTGTCAGATTCATCAAGGTGATGTCACCGCGTGCTGACTAGTCCACGTACGCTGCACCACATCCGCTAAGTTTCGAGACCACAATGCGTATGATTTAAAGCTGATGGATTAATGAACTAATGACCTCCCAAGCTAAGACGCACTGAACCTAGGACCTCCCGACAAGGCCCTGTCGTTGCCCACTTGGCTACTGCCTATCTCGGGCACTTGAAGTCAGGTTGTTGAGGCACCTCTGACAACACAGACAGCGTGCGTCCCTTCGCTCTGCTGGTCTTTTGCCTTCAGAAAGCTGGTACAGGGGAGAGCAGAATTCGGTAGAGCCGATCGGACGACCATCGTGCGACAGGAATCAGCGTTATCTTCCACCACACAGTGACTTCCCCTTTTGTAACTATCCAGAGTGATGCCCCTTTTCTTTACAACCAACGGTTACCAAGACATCGAAGACAGTCTGTCGGAGACTCTTGCGTTACAAATAACTTAGAAACACACACACACACACACACACACACACACACACACAAACACGCGCGCGCGCACACACACAGACACACACACACACACACACACACACACACACACACACACACACACACACACACACACACACACACACACACACACACACACACACACACACACACACACACACACACACACACACAGTGTACTCACCATGTCCCGGACCCGCAAGTAGCCGGTGGCGAAGACGATGGCATTGGGCGGCGTTGCCACAGGCAAGAGAAGGCCAGAGAGGCAGAGATGGTGACGGGGATCATGAAGTACAGAGGGTTCACCCCCAACTGCACCGCCTGCGCGCACGTCAACAAAAAAAAACATATTTTTGTAACAAGAAGATGGTCGATATTGAGTTCTTTGTTTTGCAAAAAAAAACCCCGAGCACCAACTTCGAAAGAACGTGGCGCCAACGCCTGGACATTGGGACTTGAAAAGGACAGCATCCACCAACTCGACACAGCAGCTCAAGTGACCCTCTTCAGGCTGCGAACAGGACACTGCCAGCTCCTCTCCCATCTCTCACGTCTCAAACTCTCTCTCACTGACCAGTGCCCTTGTGGCACAGGCTCCCAAACTCCCACCCACATCTTACAGTCCTGCCCCCCCTCCTTTGAAGCCTCGAGATGCCAGACATGTCCAGTTCTGATGAGGTCCAGGAAAAGCTGCGGGGACCGGCGGACTGTGGACCTCGCCTTACTAACCGGTTTGAGGATCTAGCAGGGCCGGGAACGCGAAAGACAGAAATGAAGAAAAGAACTCTTGGTTTTGATAAGCTCTCCTTAGATTTGTCTTTTACTTCATTGAAGAAAAAAAAAAAAAATGAATCAAATAGTTATGAGAAAAAAAAATATAGAGACAGAAAAAAAAAAAAACAGAGAAAAAAGGAGCGCAGAGCTGTAAAAGGGTGACATCTTTCGCGTTCTTATTAACCGTCCTATGCCCACCTCACAGTATCTTCCCTCTCCATCCATTTATATATATGCAAAAAAAAAAAAAGTAAATAAAAAGACAGACAGACAGAGGGTGGGGGAGCAAAACAATGTATTTCAAAGGCTCAAGGTCAGAATGAAAATCTTACTCCGAAAACGCACTGCTTTTTAAACTTTTTTTTTTTTAATCCATTGCGCACTGTACTTAGCGCCGTGCCTAATTTAATTACATATTCTGTCTGGACTGTTCACACTGGCTAAAAATGAAAGACTCACGCAGAAGAAGAAGGCCAGGAGAAAGACAATCCGTTTCAAAACCACTGCAGCAGAACGTGACACACAGCAAAGATCAGCATCCGCTGTCCACGTGTGATACAACTGTAGGACTGACAGATGTTGGGAAAAAAAAGATGCAAGAGGAACAGAAAACCCGTTGAAGACTGACCGATGAGGTTATCTTTTTTGTAGGACTGACAGATTTGGAAAAGATGCAGGCAGAATATTTAAAACGACTGCCGTAGTTTCTTTTTCTTTCTTTTTTTTTTTTTTTCTTTTTTCAATCTTTTTCTTTAACCACCGATGAGGTTATGTTTTCATTCGCGCCCGTTGGTCTATTTATTTGTTTGTTTGTTTGTTTGCTTTGTTTGTCAGCAAGATTATGCAAACAAAAACTGAATCCAGAATGATGGAAGGTTGAAAATCAGGTCCAGGGACAAACCCTTCGAACGTTAGCGCAGATCTAGTTCTAAAGGAGGATCAGGGATCAAGGTTATCACAAATCGATCAGCTGCCGTGGCGCAATAGTTCATGACGCGGATTCCCCGGCTAGGTGGTCGTGGGGGTCGATTCCCATCAGAGCCATTTACATCTATGAGGTTTTTCGGCCCCCGACCAGTACCTACCCAAAGTGGAGTTGTTGTGGACTCGGTTGGAAGACTGGAATCACACCGTCGTCGAGTTTCGTTCAGTTAATGGATGAGTCTCGGACAGTGCTGCTCCAAATTTCCTTACCAACACTGCAGGTGTCTGTATCTCTCGGGCTGGGATGTTTTTTGGGAAAGTAAGCGTCTAGCTGCTGCCTGCTATGAACGTAAGAACTAGCTTGATGTAGATTTGAAAGGAAAGAAAACCAGCAAAACTTAGCAAAAACACGTGGATAAAAAACAATCAAACGAAAAAAAAAAAAAAACATGCAAAAAAACAAACAAAAAACATAGGCAAACAGATTAAAAGACAGAGTCAAAAGAAGGTGATATAGAAGACGAAGTTAGCAGCAGATTATTGCGAGAAGGATATTGGTTATACTGAAATAGTTGAGGCACCCAACTGTGGAAGAGGATGTGTGATAGGGGTGGAAGAGGGCGTGTGATAGGGGTGGAAGAAGGTGTGGTGGAAGGAGGGTGTGGATAGGGTGGTGAAGAGGGTGTGTGATAGGGGTGGAAGAGGGTGTGTGATAGGGGTGGAAGAGGGTGTGTGATAGGGGTGGAAGAGGGTGTGTGGGATAGGGGTGGGTTGGGGGGGAGGGTAGGGGGGGAGCGTAAAAACATTTCAAGAAACAAAAACTTGTGACAATGGGCTACAAATGCACAACAACATAAACAACAGCAACGAAAAAGAAACACAGAGTTACAGAAGAGAGGAAAATACTTGCACAGAATTTCCAGAGAGAGAGAGAGAGAGAGAGAGAGAGAGAGAGAGAGAGAGAGAGAGAGAGATACGATTTATACAGTAAAACTTCCGCCAAATGCCCTCCCTGTAACGACTCCTTCACAACGACAAAACCTTTTTTGTCAGTGAGAGACTACCACCCTCTCCAATCCCCTCTCACTACCCCCCCCCCCCCCCCCCTCCTCCCCCCCCCACCCCAATTTATCACCCCCTCTTCAACCCCCGCCATCCTCAAAAAAAAAAAAAAAAAAAAACACCAGATCCCCAGCAATGGGGGCGAAGAGAGTGGTGGTGGCGGCGTTGCTGGTAACTTCCGTGGCCAGGGCGATGAAGATCGACAGGACAAGGGCGGTAATCCAGGGCGGCATGCTGCCGAAGGCGTT
>JADBJO010001946.1:337500-345000 GCA_016801955.1 Conus betulinus | reverse complement strand
TGGAATAAAATGAAAAAGAAGAAAATAATAACTTACAGATCTTAAACGTGATTGATAGCGAATCGCCAAGAAAACACAGAAAAACGAATCACAAGACAAAACACGACACGTTTCGACCTCTTAGGTCTTCTTCAATCAAGATACAAAGCACTTCTTAGCTGAAGAAGACCTCAGAAGTCGAAACGCGTCGTGTTCTGTCTTGTGATTCATTTGTCTGTGTTGGTGGTTCGCTATTAATTACATCAAAATTTGTTTAGATTTCCTCACTTTGCAGCTAAAAATAACTTACAGATTTTGTTTTAATGTTGCGTGTGCTGTAAGATGGGAGAGGAAAACAGGGTTGGCAGAGAGGTTTTCGTTTTTTTTTTCGGGAATTCTTCATTAAGGCAGGAAAAAGTACCCAGCAGACGACAAAGAAGTACGGTAACTCTTGCCCTCATTGGTGAGAGAACTACACGCTCTCTGCTGTGTGCCTCAGCTGTGTTGTAATTTTTTTTTTTTAAATGCTGGGTCATTTGGTGTCGTAAGCACCATTCGTTTGAGGAGTTCTGGGCGTCTAATTACCTCATTAAGTGAGTACGTTTCCCGACTTGTTCATGTGTTTGTTTGCTTTCCATTCATTTTTTTAACTTCTAAGAGCCAGTCAACTCGAAAGTCGAATATAACTCCTTTTCTTTATCGGGAGGAAGGGTGGGGTGGGGGTAGAGGGGGATGGGGGTTGTGATTGTGACTACAGACTAAAGAACTTACTTCCCGTGGCTTTTAGTGGCAGGATATAGAAAGTATAGAAAGTAATACCATTATTTTGTAAAAAATATATATTTACTTCCCATGGGCTTTTTTGTAGCAGGATATTGAGAGTACGAATATTAACATGTATGTCACTGGAAAGCAATAACATTATTTTTAAAATATATATTTATTATATTCTATTTCATAGATAATGATCCATTCGTGACAAATGATTTCACAATGTTCATGTGTAGAGAAAAAGCTGTGATTTTTTTTTTTTTTTTTTGTTACACGAATCCTGATTCGGCACTTAGATCAGGATCAGCACCTCAGACATCCACTGAAAATGTGATGGATTCTTCCTGCAGCAGTTCTATATTTTATCACCAGGCTGCTTTGAAAACAGGTGGGTTATTTCTGCGTGAGCCTGCCGAAAGCTCAACAAACAAACGGACGCTGCCGTAAACTTCATCTCCCTGGAAAAGCTAAGAAATGAATGAATGAATAAATAAATAAATAAATGAAGCGAATACACTGATAAACGAAAGAAAGAACGAAAGAAAGAAGCACTTCCGGTCTCGACTCGTTTCTAGGATTCTCTCCCTTGCTAATTGAGTTCGTTATCCAACAGCAGCGGCTTTGAAAGATATTCCGCATTGAGGGGGGAAGGGAAGAGGAGGGGGCGAGGGGGGGGGGGGGGGGGGAGGCAGTCTGAGCTCTCACCACGGTCTTCCACATTTTCATCAAAGCGGGCCGGGAGGGCAGAGGGGAGACTCATCTTCCGATTTTTTCATAAAAACGAAGTTTTTTTTTCCCCAAAAAAAAAAAACCTACTTGTTAGAACGAGGGCGGGGGTGAGCGGTGGGTGAGGAGAGCCTCGCTTTCCAAAACTCTCAGAGGGCGGGGGAAGTGGGGCCGTTCTCTTATCTTCCAAATTCATATAAAAGCGGATGAAGGGAAGGTGGAGCATGCCATAACCAATGTCCATTTTTTTTTTGGCTTCAAGTATTAGGGAAAGAGGGGAAAAGGGGTGGGGTCGGGTGGGGGTGGGGCTGAAGTTAGTCTGGCTCCCTTAAATATTTTCATTTTGGTGCCATTTGTGGTGCCAATGCCCTTCTGACCCCCCCCCCCCCCCCCCCCCCCCCCCCCCCCCCCCCCTTCCGCCATTTCCCGGTTCTGACGCCACTGACCAGATCACTTTCTGTTTCGTCGACAGAACAGATTTAGAGATACAAAAAAAAAAAAGTAATAATAAATGGTTAGCTAAATACATGACTGACTGAATGAACAAATGAATAAATGAAATATATAAATAGGTAAATAAACAGGTAAACACTTCTCCTTCCTGCTGGTTCTCCTCCCCAAATCTAGCCTAAACAGATGAAGGAACAGTAGTTCTAGTGGCAAAGTGAGATGACTACCGGCGGATACCAAAACGAGCGTTACTCGTTCCAAATGTAACAAGACAAATCTTAAATAGATGTTAGCGAGCCGCCATGAAGAAATCCAATGTAAGCTTTTTTCCCCCCCCTTTCTCGCGCTCCGGTCCTTGCTTGTTGGCCAGACAAATGAGAACGAGGGCAGGCAACGTCTCTTACCTACAAGAGAGAGTGAGAGAGAGAGAGAAAGAGAGAGAGAGAGAGAGATGCATACATACATACATATGTGCCTACGTACGTACGTACGTACGTACGTACTTACTTACTTACCTACACACATACATACATACATACATACATACAGAAACGAATAAACTAATAAAAAAATGAATGTATAAGTAAATATGCTAAACCTTTTGTATAGTTAAGGCTCAGTGCAGGGCAGGGTGTAAGGGGGGGGGGCAAGAAGGAGAGATAACTGAAATGACAGATAAATTGTAAAAGGAAGTGACATCAGAACTCACGCGCAGGGTTGCGGGACTGACGTATCTGGGCCAATATGGCGGTGAGGATGGGCATCATCATAGCTGTGGTGGCTGTGTTACTCATCCACATGGAGAGGAAGTAACACGGGAACATAATGCCCAGCATTAGCCTGTAACATGGGAACATAATGCCCAGCATTAGCCTGTAACATGGGACCATAATGCCCAGCATTAGCCTGTAACATGGGACCATAATGCCCAGCATTAGCCTGTAACATGGGAACATAATGCCCACATTAGCCTGTAACATGGGACCATAATGCCCAGCATTAGCCTGTAACACGGGACCATAATGCCCAGCATTAGCCTGTAACAACACAGGAACATAATGCCCAGCATCAGACTGTAACAACATGGGAACACAGTCTCCTTCATTAACCTGTACGATGGGAACATAAAGGTCTATACTGACCTGTAAGATGGGAATGGGAATAGAAATGCCTTGCAGTGGCCTGTAACATGCAGCATTAACCTGTACAAACACGGGGATACAATCCCCTGTGTTAACCTGTAATACAGAACAAAACAACACACACACACAAACAAAACAAAACAAAACAAAATACGCCCACTAGTAAACCTGTAACATGATTTCCTGCATCTGTATGTAGGATGGAAGCACAACACCCGATATCAGCCGGTAATACAGGAACATAAATTCCAGCATCACCCAGCAGTAGGGGAACATCATACCATGTATCAACTTGTAACACGGAAACATCCGTTAACGACTTGTAATATGGAAAGATAGCAGTCGGCATTGACCTGTAACACGGGAACATAATGCCCTACATTGGCATTTTCTCCTCCTCCTCCATCTTCTCCTCCACCTTCTCTATGCCTACTTCTCCTTCCTCCATCTTCTTCTCCCCTTCATCTCCTCATCCATTTTTCTCTTCTATCTTCATCGTCTCCTCTTCTATCTTCTCTTCTACGTTTTTCTCGCCCGCCATCTTCTCTTCAGCCTTCTTCTCCTTCTTCTTGTTTTTTTTCCCCCCATCTTCTCTTCGATACTCTTCTTCTTCTTCTTCTTCTCTTCCGCCTTCTTTCCCCCCCCCCCCTCAATCTCCTCGTCGATCGATCTTTCTCTTTTGTCATTTTCTCTTCACCTTCTCTTCCACTTCCTTCTCTTCCTCCATCTTTCCTTTCACTTTCTTCTCTTCCTCCATCTTGTCTTCCACTTTCTTGTCTTCCTCTATTTCCTCTTCCACCTATTTATCTTCTTCCGTTTTCTCTTCCACCTTCTTCGTTTTCCTCTTCCTCCAACTTTTCTTCTGTCTTCTTCTCTTCCTCCATTTTCTCTCTTCTGACCTCTTCTCTTTCCCAATGTTCTCTGACCTTCTTCTCTTCCTCCATCTTCTCTTCTCTCTCTCTCTCTCTCTCTCTCTCTCAGTGCACGATATCATGCATGAACTGGTGTAATGATGTTCTTTTCCCTTTCTCTTTGTTTCCTCTGTAGGTTGGTGAAGCGTTTCCCTTGTTGCCTTTTGATTTAATTTTGAAGCAGATGATGACACTATCATCTAAATTTGTCTTGTTATATTGATCATTCATGCTCACACCCCCTTCACCCCTGGGGCTTTGACCTTACTGAATCCAATTCTGTTCTGTTCTGTTCTGTTCTGTTCTGTCTCTCTCTCTCTCTCTCTCTCTCTCTCTCTCTCTCTCTCTCTCTCTCTCTCTGCTAGCCCCCCCCCTTCTCTTTCTTTCTTCACTTCTTCCATCTTCTCTTTCTGCCTCTTCACTCTCTCTCTCATGTGCTAACACCCACCCGAAGATTCTCTCTCTCTCTCTCTCTCTCCTCTCTCTCTCTCTCTCCTCCCACCTTCCCCTCCCTTCCATTATCTTCTTATTCACCAGCCCTGTCCAGAAACCTTCAGGAGACCCAGGGGTGTGCCACCCCACAGAGGGTCAGACCCCAGCACCATCCCTCACTCACCACCGTGGCTGAGGTCCCACCAGAGTCAGAGTCCTCAGGGCCAGTCTCCGGTGCAGGTTCCATCGCTCCACGGCCACGGCCACGATCAGGCTGCCCAGGAACAGCATCAGGGTGTCCTGGAACCGGAAGTGGCCCAGAGGCCATCAGCGGACTACCTCGCCAACCCTTCTACCAACATGCATGACGCTGTCAGCCTGTCAACCAACGTGTCAAACCAACCATCCAACTTCCAAACTAGCCAACCATTCTACCAGCCGATCAACCCGACACGTGTTTATAACCGTGTCAGCCTGTCAACCAACGTATCAAACCAAACACCCAACTTCCAAACTAGCCAACCATTCCACCAGCCGATCAACCGACACGTGTTATAACCGTGTCAGCCTGTCAACCAACGTATCAAACCAACCACCCAACTTCCAAACTAGCCAACCATTCTACCAACCGATCAACCGACACGTGTTATAACCATGTCAGCCTGTCAACCAACGTGTCAAACCAAACACCCAACTTCCAGACTAGTCTATCAATCAGCAAATCAACTAGCAAACCAACCAGTTTGACTTTATAGACGATGGTTTCCGGAATGATCAGCGAGTAAAACAAACATGAAGAGAAACAAACAATTACATAAATGTCCACAAACAAATATACAAATTGTCACAATTACACAAGTGTCCACAAACAATTACATAAATGTACACAATTACACAAATGTTCACTATTACACAAATGTTCACAAACAATTACACACATGTTCAAGACAATCAATTCAATGTGTCCTCCACCCTAAACACATCCCGCCCCCCTCTCTCCCACCCCCTTCCCTTCTCCTACGCCCCCCCCCCCCCCCTCCCCCCCCCCCCCGCATGACGTCAAAAGGACTGACCTTGACGTAGCTCCTGCACACTTCTTTGGCCGTCATGATGCCGAACATGGGGAAGAGGAACACAGGAAACAGTGACGTCACAGCCAACGGCAGGATCTCCGTCACCCAGAACATCCCCGTCACGATGACGCAGTAGCCAGCCTTGGCCACCTAGGATTTGCCGACACACCGATAACAACTAGGTCAACAAAGAGATCGACATCAATAACAATGACGGTGTAATAATAAGAATGATATTGCTATATTGCTACTGCTACTACTACTACTACTACTACTACTGCTACTGCTACTACTACTACTACTGCTGCTGCTGCTGCTACTACTACTACTACCACTACGTCTACTACTACTACTACTACCACTACTACTACTACTACTGCTGCAGCTGCTGCTGCTGTTACTGCTGCTGCTGCTGCTACTGCTACTGCTATGATGATGATGATGATGATGATAATAATGACAACAACAACAATGATACTACAACTACTACTACTACTACTACTTTTACTAACAACAACAACAACAACAACAAGAATGATGACGATGATGATGATGATGATGATGATGATGATGATGATGATGATGATGATGATGATGATGACAAGACCAACACAAAAACAATAATGATGATGATATTGATATTAAAATTAATAACAATAATGATAATAATGATACCACCACCACCAACACCACCACCAATAATAATAATAATCATGCCGCCGCTGCGGCTGATGAAAATAATGGTAAAAAAATAATAATGGTAAAACGAGAACAAGAACAACAACAACAACAATGAAATTATGATGATGATGATGATGATGATGATGATGATGATGATGATGATGATGACCGGAAAAGTGAAATGATTAGCAACGAAATTATACAAATCAAGGAAAAGGGGGAGGAAGGGGGTGGGATGGGTGGGGCGGGATGAAAACCAACAAAACAGAATAGAAAGAAAAATCCCCGCAAGAAAGAACGAGAAATGAAAATGAAATTAAAAAAGACAGTCAAATAAAGGGTGGTAAGGAACAAAGGAGGGAAATTTAGGAAGAGAGAAAAAAAAAAAGGGGGGGGGGGGGGGGGGGGGGGGGGGGGGGGGGGGTGGGGGGGGAGAAGAAAGGAAGAAAAAAATACAGTAAATGAAAGAAAAACCTTGGGGTATTCAAGAGATTTTCTCCAGAACTGATCTGACATCAGAAAAGCAACAAGAGATTTGATAACGCATAAGGAAATATAGTTCTGTGAAATGTTACAATCCATTATATGTGAATTATACCTCAAGTTAAGTGACATTTTCCAGTTTCTTTATGTGAGAGAGAATATTTTTCAAAATGCATTTGTTCAAATGCCACCCATAAGCCTCTCTCTCTCTCTCTCTCTCTCTCTCTCTCTCTCTCTCTCTCTCTTATCTTGTACAAAGTTTTAGGGAAAAAAAAAACCGCACACATGAGACGTAACCTAGTTCACACAAGTGCATAGATAAGCACTACATGCACAATTTCAAGTTTTGGTAGTACATTTTGTTCTGAAAGCTGTTAAGACTCTAAAAATACTCAATCATTTATCACACACACAGACCGACTTCTTAATTGCCATTTTGGTCGTGCGCTGAATATGAGAAGATAAGTGGTTTCTCGTTCTTCGTTTTTTCACTGTCCTGAATGTGATTTGTTTTTGCCTGAAGAAGACCCATGAGGTCGAAACGCATTGTGTCTTGTCCTGTACTTTGTTTGTCTATGTCTTTGGCGGTAACTAACCCCTTCCCTTTCTAAAATCTGACTTCTTATAGTTGTGCAAACTATTGTATTCTATCATATCTTAATGATGTGGGTTTTGTCTGTTTAAATGTTACATTGATATCTTATTGAGGTGTTTTTTTGTCTTTTTAAAAAAGTGATACACTGATATCTCTGATATCTTATTGAGGTGTGTTTTGTCTGTTTGAATGTTACACTGATGTCTTAATGAGGTGTGTTTTTTGTATGTTTAAATGTTACACTGATATCTTAATGA
>JADBJO010001946.1:320000-335000 GCA_016801955.1 Conus betulinus | reverse complement strand
CAATGGAGCCAGAAGTATTTCAATGGGTTATCAGGAGGTCAGCTCACAGTTCGTGACACGTGGGTACCTGTTTTTGGGGTCACCACGAGACAAACTCTTGTCCGAGACAATGCAGTCTTCGTCTCAGATATCACAGACATACAGATTCACGCTGGCGAAAAGAATACACACACACACACACACACACACGTACGCACGCACGCACGCATACACACATGCACACACACACGCACGCACACAGACAGACCGACGCACACACACACACCACACACACACACACACACACACACACACACACACACACACACACACATATGCACGCACGCACGCACGAACACAACATGCAGGCACGCTCACGCACACATGTGTAGAGGACAATGCCGTCTCAGTTTCAGTATCCGTACACACACACACACACACACACACACACACACACACACACACACACACACACACACACTCGCACGCATACATTTACCACACACACACACACACACACACACACACACACACTCGCAAGCATACACACACACACCACACACACACACACACACACACACACACACACACACACGAGCGCGCGCGCACACTCATACACTTAGAGTACACGCACACACGCACGCACACGCACGCGCGTGCACACACACACACACACACACACACACACACCTTTAATAGTGCCAAGAGTTCGTAATCAGTTAGTTCCCCAGTTTACAGAGCGACCGACATTCTGGTTCTCTCCCCCACCTCCACCCCACCCCCTACTCCAGCCCATTTCCGCTCTCTGCCCTTTGACCCTCTCTGCCCCTTGACCCTTCCTCCCCCTCCCCCCCCCCCCCCCCCCCCCCCCCCCCCCCCCCCCCGCTTTATCCCATCACACACACACACCACGCGTACACACAAACACACACACACACACGCACGCACGCACGCACACACACACACACACACCACACACACACACACACACACCATATACGCGCGCGCGTCTCCCTCCCCAATCTTCGTCCTACCCTTTCCCTGTCCCAGCCTGTCCTGTTCCTCTCACAATTACCCCCCCCCCCCCCCTTCTACCATCCTTTCTTAGCCCCCCACCCCCCCTCACCCCTTCGTACCTTCCATTTTTCCCACCCATTGACTCCCTTCAACCATCCCCACAACCTCCCCACTACCCCCCCCCCCCCCCCCCACCCCCCGCCCCTTCTCAGTCTCCTTGGCTTCCCAGACACCCCATCTTGATGTATGTGAACTTTCCATTTCCCTGCTGTTCGCTACTTCTGGTCTGTACAGTATCAGCACAGGCTTCGTTCCTTTCGGACACGTGTGTGTGTGTGTGTGTGTGTGTGTGTGTGTGTGTGTGTGTGTGTGTGTGTGTGTGTGTGTGTGTGTGTGCGTGCGTGCGTGCGCGCGCGCGCGCGCGAGCGCGAGCGCGTGTACTTCGGTAAACAAGGGAAAGAGAGAGAGAGAGAGAGGGAGAGAGAGAGAGAGAGAGGAGAGAGAGCCAGAGATAGAGAGAGAGAGACAGAGACAGACAGAAAGAAAGACTGACAGACTGAGAGAGAGAGACAGGAAGACAGAGAGTCAGAGAAAAAGAACCTTAAAAAGTTCAAGCTAGAGAGAGAGAAAGAGAGAGGGAGAGAGAGAGAGAGAGAGGAGAGAGGAGAGAGAGAGAGAGGGGGGGGGGGGGGGCAGCCATTCAAACGAGTATCAGACTGTCGGTTCTAATTTCTGCACGAGATGCCTCCAAGCATCGTCATCAGGGGAGACAATTAACGTGTTGTTAACCAAGAGTAGCCGTTCATAATAGGGGAGTGTATGGATGTGTGGGTGTGTATGTGTAAACGTATCTGCGTGTCTGTGTGCCTAGGTGTCTAAATGTCTGTCTATTTTGATTCTTTTTGAATCCCTCCCTCCCCCTCGCCTGCCCAAGAAACAACAGTTACTTCTGAGTGTTGTTTGGGTTTGGTATCTTGTTTTTATGTCCAAACATTTGCGTTTCCGAATTGAAGCTGTATGATAACAATCTGCATTATCTTAAACGCTCTAACACACACACACACACACACACACACACACACACACACACACCACGCACGCACACACACGCACGCACATACACACACACACACACACACGCATACACGCACGCACGCACGCACGCATGCACGCGCGCGCACACACACACGCACACACACAACATGAACTTACCGAATTTAATTTCATTCGCAATGAAAAATGTGCCGCTGGAATTTCATCAAAAGATGTAGAAGAAGAAGAAAGAGGAGAAAGAAGAGGAGGAGAAGGGAGAGGAGGAGGAGGAGGAGGAAGAGGAAGGCGAGGAGGAGAAGGAAGAGGGAGGAGGAGAAGGGCGAAGAAGAGGAGAAGTAGAGGAAGAGGAGGCGAAGGAGGAAGAAGAAGAGGAGGAGGAAAAAAAGGAAGAGGAGAAGAAAGAGGAGAAGGAAGAGGAGAAGGAGAAGGAGAGGAAGGGGGGAGGGAGAAGAGAAGGAAGAGGAACAGAGGAGAAGGAAGAGGAGGAAGAGAGAGGAAGAGGAGGAGAAGGACGAGAAGGAAAAGGAGGAGGGAGGAGGAGGAGAAGGAGGAGGAAGAGGATGAAAGAAGGAAGAGGAGGAGGAGAAGAAGAGGAGGAGGAGGAGGAGAAAGAGGAGGAGGAGAAGAAGGTAGAGGAGGAGGAGGAGGAGTAGGTAGAGGAGGAGGAGGAGGAGGAGGAGGAGGAACAGTTGACAAAAAGAAAGACAGAAAGATCGTAAGTTTTCAAGAATCCCAGCTCTCCACTTGATGCTTCCGTTCTTCTGTTGCTGCCTGTACCTTTCGCCTTCCCACACAAACAAACAAACTAAAAACACAAAAAACACGCAAACCCCAAAGCCTCCTAGGGTGAGGTGCCTTTGCTTCTAATGGCTCTGTCATGCTGAATAAACTCACTGTTTTTTTACTGTCTGCCACGCGTAGTCGCTGTCATCATTAAGGCTGCTGCTCTAACAAACCCATCTGTCGCACAGGTTCTAGAATCAGTTCATCCAGCCTTCAACTTCTATTTTCTTTTTTATCTGGTGGTGTGTGTGTGGTGTGTGTGTGTGTGTGTGGTGTGTGTGTGTGTGTGTGTGTGTGCGTGCGTGCGTGCGTGCGTGCTAGCGTGCGTGTGTGTAGTGTGTGTGTGTGTGTGAGAGAGAGAGAGAGAGAGCGAGAGCGTGCGTGCGTATAAGTATATGTATGTTTCTGATGCATATGTGTGTCTAAGTGTACAATGTGAACGGGAGTTTTGTGCGGGTAGACGTGTGCGCGCGCGTGCATGTAGGCTATGCATGCTTACATTCAAGTGTGTGTGTGTGTGGTGTGTGTGTGTGTGTGTGCGTGCGTTGCGTGCGTGCGTGCGTGCGTGCGTGCGTGTGTGTGTGTATGCGCGCACGCTGTGTGTGTATGTGTGCGCCCGCGCGCGCGCGCGCGCGGGTGTGTGTGTGTATGCGTGTGTGAGCGCGCGCGCGTGGTGTGTGTGTGGTGTGTGTGTGTGTGTGTGTGTGTGTGTGGTGTGTGTGTGTGTGTGTGTGTGTGTGTGTGCGTGCGTGCGTGCGTAGTGTCCCTTTGATGCCAACCGATGACACAAGTATATTCAGACGATGCCAGGAAAACATCCATCATTAACAGCAGTATGTGTAATGTTCACCACCACATGCTTCGCTCAGACGCGGCTAGTCTGTCTGTGTTAGTCTGTATGTCTGTGTGGAGGAGACAGCGAGTGAGTCGGTGAGAGAGAGAGAGAGAGAGAGAGAGAAGAGAGAGAGAGAGAGAGAGAGAGAGAGAGAGATGAAGTGCGCGTGAGTATGTGCCCAAACATCGTCTTTCCTCGTTGTTTTGTCAGTAAACTTTGCTGTAAATGTGAAAAAGTACATACATGAATGAAAATTTTTAAAATCCCCCCTACCCCCGTCCCATCCCTCCCCACCCCCTCTCTCTCCTCTCTCTCTTCTTCTTCTTCTTCTTCTTCTTCTTCTTCTCCTCTGTGTGTTGTGTGTGTGTACGCATGAGAGAGAGAGAGTGAGAGAGAGAGAGAGAGAGAGAGAGTGTGTGTGTGGTGTGTGTGTGTGTGTGTGGTGTGGTTGTGTGTGTGTGTGTGTGTGTTTTGTGTGTGTGTGTGTGTGTATACGCATGAGAGAGAGGAGAGAGAGAGAGAAGAAGAGAGAGAGAGAGAGTGTGTGTGTGTGTGTGTGTGTTGTGTGTGTGTGTGTGTGTGTGTTTGTGTGTGTGTGTGTGTGTGCGTGTGCGCACGTCTCTCTCTCTCTGCCTCTGTCTGTCTGTCTGTAAGCCTCCTCTCTTCGGGGGGCCTCTGTCATCGGAAAGGGCCATGGCCTATATACCGATTAAATATTTCGTTTCGCTTGTTCGTTTGTTTGTTCTCTCTCTCTCTCTCTCTCGCCTCTCTCTCTCTCTTCCTCCCTCTCTCTCTCTCTCCTCTGTCCCTGTGTGGTGTGTGTGTGTGTGTGTGTGGTGTGTGTTGTGTGTGTGTGTGTGTGTGTGTGTGTGTGTGGTGTGTGTGTTGAAGTTTGTGTGTGTCTGTGGCTGTGTTGGCGTACCTTCGTATCATTACACGTCTCTCTCTTGTTTGCGGGTGGAGTGTTCTCATATCCTATTCGCTTGTTTACATGTGCGCGTGGTGTCGGTCATGAGTGTATGTGTTGTTTGTCTTTCATGGCATTGAGCTAGGAAACATGCATGACACATCGTGAGTGAATGTCTGGCACAATGGTGGCACTGGCTGGAATTCTTACTGCTGATGCTCCATCATGAATGGCGCTCCCTGTCATCCTAGACGCGCGCGTCTGTCTGTCTGTCTATCTGTCTATCTGTCTATGCTGTCTGTCTGTCTGTATCTCTGTCTATGTCTGTCTGTCTGTCTGTCTTTCTGTCTGTCTCTCTCTCCATCCCCCTCTCTCTCTCCCCCTCCATCCAACCCCCCTCTCTCTCTCCCCCTCGTTCTCTGCCTTTCTCTATCTCTCTGTCACCACACACACACACACACACACACACCCACACACACACACACACACACACAGTGAAATAAGACAGATTACTGCGGAGAGAACTGGGGAGACAGACGGGGTACAATATTGAAATCTTAACAGAGATAGCGCAGCCAGTGCAACCGCATTACGATTCTTGTGTGTGAGTGCACAGACGTGGTTTCAGTCTCGAACGCCCTCACTCTGTTTTCCAGATTTGCTAATAGGATTCATACAGCGAGAATCCGTACCACTAGAGAGTATCATCTTCCCTGGGAGACTGAAAAGAGCTGAGGGAATGGGAAAAGGAAGGAGGGGGGGGGGGGGGGGTATTCCAGATTGACTTCAAATCTTACAAGGCTGAGAATGGCTTTGACCTCTTGAGCTGTGTTCCCAGTGGCAGCCACAACATTGTTCCTTTCGCCAACACCCTCATGAACATGAAACTCTCAATGTAAGTCCACACACAGGGCTGGTGGGTGGGGTGGTGATTGTGGTTGGTGGTGGTGGTGGGTGGGGATTGAGGTCTGTAACGAATATAACCATCTTGAAACAGTTCTGAATATGTCATCCACGTTTTTTTTATATGAGTTACGAACTTAACAGTATTGATACCACCACAACAACAAAAATAAGCTTTTCTTCTCTCTTCTCCCTTTTTTTTCTTTGTTTGTTGATTATCATGAACATAACAGTCATGGTATATCTTAAGTTCAATCTTCTTCTTCTTCTTCGTCCTTCTCTCCTCCTCTCATTCTCCTCCTCCTCTCTTCTTCTTCTTCTTCTCTTCTTCTCTTCTTCTTCTTCTTCTTGTCCTCTTTCCCTCCTCCCTTCTCTCCTCTCCTCCTCCTCTTCCTCCTCCTCTTCTTCCTTCTTCCTCTTCCTCTGCTTCTTCTTCTTCTTCTTCTTTCCTTCTTCTTTTCTTCTTCTTCTTCTCTTCTTCTTCTTTATGCCTATTACGAATGTAACAGTTTGGATAATGTTTAAAACATCATTTTCGTTTTCTTTCTTTCTTTGTTTCTGTCGTTTTCTTTTTCTTTTTTCCTGTTAAGATCAGAATAGTGAAAGAGCTTAGGACATTATTTCGTGTTCCTTTCGTTCTTTTTCCCCCTCACCTGGTGTGAACATAACAGTCCAGACAAAACTCCAAAACAGGCTTTTTTTTAGCATATGGACACGCCATACTATTCTCATTTACTACATAATACTATATTACATGTTTTCCAGGCGGTTGGGTTTTTAATTCGATTTTTTTTGTTGGTCTGCGGCTGTAGCCTTGAGTGAGACATTGTGACAGACAGATGCAGATAGCATCTGCGGCTGTAGCCTTGAGTGAGACATGTGACAGACAGACGCAAGTAGCATCTGCGGCTGGTAACCATGAGTGAGATATGACAGACAGATGCAAGTAGCATCTGCGGCTGTAGCCTTGAGTGAGAGACATGCGACAGACGGATGCAAGTAGCATCTGCGGCTGTAGCCTTGAGTGAGACATGCGACAGACGGATGCAAGTAGCATCTGCGGCTGTAGCCTTGAGTGAGACATGCGACATACGGATGCAAGTAGCAAAGATGACGAAGGAGGAGAGGATGAGAAGAAGGGAAGCGAAGAGAGTTTGTGAGGGGATGGGGGTGACGGTGGGGCAGCAGGGGGGGGGGGGGGGGGGGGGGGGGGAGGGGGATGGATCGGGGATGGGGGGGGGGAGGGGGGGGGGGGGGAGGGGGGGGGGGGGGGGGGGGGGGGGGGCGGGATGAAAAAAAGGGATTAGCAATAAAGGCACGAGAGATGGGGAGGCTGGAAAAAGTTGTCCCTTTCTCTCTTTCGTCTCCGTTGCTGGATAACAACTTCGAAGTTCGTCATTGGTGAGATGTCAGCGAATGCAACTGCGTTTTAATTCCACCGTTCAGGTAGCCAGATTCCGTCTTCGGGACGACGACACCAAAGAGCATGTGTGTGTTAGTTTCTGGTCATCCACGCAATGGGATCCCACTGACCCAGACAGAACTCCGTGACCGGAACACGATGATCTGTACTTCTCTCCGAACGTGGAATGGGATTTACTGCTTTCAATGAACTTATTTCTAATTTCCTGTCACTTACAGCTTCACTGTAAACGTCAACATTTGAACAGAAACGGCAACAAGCTTGTGCTTATAGTGTACTGAAAATGATTCTAGTGACATTTTGTGCGAAAGGCAATGGCAGGGAGACTATTTTTGAGCTGCTATACTAAACAGGAGAGGCAAACACACACACACACACACACACACACACACACACACACACACACACACACACACGCACGCACGCATGCACGCTCACACACACACACACACACACAACACACACACACACACACACACACACACACACACACACACAGACACACACACACACATATTAAAATTAGGGGTTGATACATAATAAATATGAAACTTTTCACTAGCAGCATATGGGAACCCTCGTAAACCATCTAACAGATATCTGTGTACATACATCTGTAAACAGCCAGGGGGCAAGGCGCCAAGGTAAGGGCCATGTTTCGGAGTGCTTCTCATAGCACGATTTCCTTTTGGCCCTTCGGTGTGTTCAATTCTCCGACTTTGTCAGGAAAGAGCGCTCTGGAAGATGTTGAAAGAAATTATCTGGGTACACTTATTCACAGGACAGAAAATTCAAACCTTACACCTGTGGTGTGTAGGTCAGAGGCAATCGTTCTGAGATGAGTGCTGTTCAGAGCACGCAAATTGTGTGACTGTCCTTATTTCTTGTCAGACTGCAAGAAGACGGCCTGGAGAGCGGATGGGCTCCGTTAGTTAGCCTGGCTTGGTTGCCGGCTAGTAAGCTATTTCAGGTCTGGGAAATCTCATTTCCCCCTGAGTGTAATTTGTAAATGTAGCACCAAGTGCTAGTGTAGACTAGGTGTCTACGGGTCTGAAAATTCCAGAGCGCTCGTTCCTGGGAATGGCCTGGCTTTTGTCAGCAAGGAAAAGATTTCCAAACGTACCTCCCTGTGACTGCAGGATAGGGGTGTGTGGTTGTGAGCTGTCGTAATGGTCCAAGTGCTGCAATGTGCCAGTCGAGTGCATAACAAGTACAGTTTTTATAGTTTATAGGGTGAAAGATTTTAGAGTAAATGTGGAAGTGTTGTGTAGTTTTGTTTGGTTTTGATTTGATTTTGCTTGTGAGAAGAGTGAGTAGATTGCGTGAACATGACAGTGGTGACCCCGACTGAACCTTTTTTTTATATGTTATATGATGTAAATTTGTGTTGTCAATCTTGATTTCAAAAACATAGGTTTTCTTGAAATTTTGAAGATTTCCATTCCCCTCCCCCAGTCATTATCTGCTTAGTCAAAGAGTGTGAAGATATCCTTTTGAACCAGCCCATATTTTCAAATTTAAATGAATGATTGTTGTTGAGTGCATGTTATGAGTTCTTTTTCTTTTCATTTTGATATTGTATTAAGGTGTTCCCTCCTTTTATAACTTTTGTATTGTGGTTTACTTTCTATAAGTTCATTTGTGTTGCTATTGCTCTTTAGAGTAGGAAGTAGTTCTCATTTAATTAAAATAAAATAATTCCCCTTACACTAGATCTTTATTATATTTTGGGGTACATTTTTTTTTGTGGGGGAAAAAATTTGGCCATATCATGAATAGAAAAAATATATATTTTTTTCTCCCCAGTAGCTCAAGGTGGATTGGGAGGGGGGAGGGGGGAGAGGGGTGGGAAAGAGCAGACAGAAGTGTACATGTGTGTGTGGGGAGGAGGGGAGAGAAGGGGGAGGCGGGAGGGAGGGATAGGAGCAGGGGAACGGGCAGGGATGGGGGAGTGGGGGAGGGAGTGGGGGAGGCAAAGAGGGGGGTGAGGGTGACATGGGCTGTAGCCGCGGAAACCGTCGTCTCATCCTTGGCTAAGAGGATGGTGTCTGATTCTGCTCTATATTATAAATACAGTTTTGTTTTGTTGTTTGTTTGTTTGTTTTTCTTCCACCCACCATCCACAGTCCCCTCTCCCGCCGTTATAAAAAAAAAATCGGTTTTCTAATAATAGGAAAGGTGATGGTAACTGCGATTAATGTGTGTGTGTGTGTGTGTGTGTGTGTGTGGGGTGTGTGTGTGTGTGTGTGTGTGCGTGCGTGCGTGTGTGTGTGTGTGCGTTTGTGTGGTAGTGCGCGCCGACCCGCCCACGCACTTCTTTAGAGTCTGAGGCTGTGAACAAACGTCGTTATTTTGTACTCTTACATCACAGCACCGACAGATTAAAAAAAAAAAAATCGACAAGAAACAAAACTAAAGAGAATTTTCTTCCAAGACTGGAGGACAGTTAGAACAACAACAATGGCGAAAAAAAAGTGGAGACTGACGGAGAAGGGAGGAAAGGGGGGGGATTAGGAAGGGGTGGAAGGGGGGCATCGTGGATGATTGATGGGAGAGGTAGACAGACATAGACAGAGGAAAGAGAGCAAGCGAGCAAAAGAGAGGAGAGAGAGATGAGGGGGGGGGGGTTGCTATTCGTGGGGGATAGATTGGAGTCAAAACAGACTCAAGACCAGAGGCGAGAGAGGATGAGAGAGATTGAGACGAGAAGAGGAGAGATGGAGAGAGCTGAGAGAGAGAGTGATAGAGAGGAAAAGACCATAGGATGGTTATTATCTCTCGTTGGTGCTACAACTCTCACACTCTGCATACATGCCTACATGCGCGTGCGCGCACGGACACACGGACACACACACACACACACAAACACACACCACACACACACACACACACCATTACACACCACACACACGCTTTTACACACACGTTTCCTCCGTCAACCTTATTAACTCCCTACTTCCTTCTCCTTCACTATTGTGTCTGGTTGCTACTGCTGATTGTACACTTCTTCTCCTCCTCCTTCGCCTTTTTTTTTCATCCTTCTCTTCCTTCTCTTCCGTTCTTTCTTTTTAACTCTCTCCATCCTCCTCCTTTTCTGCTTTGGCCTCGCCTCCTCCTCCTCCCCCCTCGCCTCCTCCTCCTCCCCCGTCTTTACCTCCTCCTGTTTCACAGCTATTCTGCCTGCGGCTGCAACTAGTACCACTACTTCTACTAGTATTACCAATTTATCTTTGTTTTCGTTTTTGCAACCCCCCCCCACCCCCCTTTTTCCCATCTCCCCTCCCCCCCTTTTCCCCTCCCCTCTGCCCTCCTTCCCTTCATTTCTAAACCTCGCTGCCCCCCCCCCACCCCCCCCCATTCTTCTTCTTGTAGAATAATGCGTTCTCTCTCTCTATCCCCCTCCCCCCCCCCCCCCCCCCCCCACCCCCCCCCCCCCCCCCCCCCCCCATTCTTCTTCTTGTAGAATAATGCGTTCTCTATCTGCCCCCCCCCCCCCCCTTCTTGTAGAATAATGCGTTCTCTCTCTGCTCTCCTCATCTCTCTCTCTCTCTCTCTCTCTCTCTCTCTTCTTCTTCTTCTTCTTCTTCTGCTTATCACAACCAGACAAAAAAGACAAAAATCTCACTATTAAGTTTCCTCCTGTACATCTTAAAGATGTACCCGTTGAACAGGTTACATACCTCAAAGTGCTAGGAATAACAATTGATAACAATATTAGTTGGCAAGCTCACATAGCCTCAATGTGCAAAAACGTTTCACAGAAAGTCTATCAACTCTCCAAAATCAAACGCTTCCTCGAGCTGCATTCACGCAAGCTCTTTTCCCAGTCTCATATTCAATCACACCACAGACTATGGGTCCTACTCTATGGAACTCTGCTAACGCTGTTACCCTCAAACCATTGCTAAGCCTACACAAGCGAGCACTCAAATTAGTCCTCCTAAAAAGCAGTAGACTCAGACTATAAAAAGATTCAATTTCTCCCCTTAAGTCTGAGATTAGAATGCAACAAAGGGATCAGAATGCACAAGATTGTGTCTGGGAAGGCACCCTCAACATTAGTTCACAGATTCTCGATTAATTGCTCAAGGACTCTAGCCAAACTACATGTCCCTGTTCCTAAAATTGACTCATTCAATCCAGTTTAACATATTCAGGTTCCTGTTAATAGAACTCGCTCCCTGAATCAACCAAACAACAACCCATGCACATCAACCTTCAAACACCATTATTTCAACCATCTTATGTGCAAATACTCGCCATCGCATACTCCGCCATAAATCCACCACCAACCGCCACCACCCTCTTTGCCTTATGTATGAACCTTATTATTATGAAAGTGTGACTTGAAATGCACATGCTATCCTGTTTAATAAGTATGTCTTCTGTGAGTATGCGCTGTGCGCGCGCGCGCGCCTGTGTGTGCGGTTTCCCTACTACCTCTTGCCTTCTTGTCCACTATGTCGTAATGCTTGTATTCTTATGCGACTCTCTCTCTCTATCTGTCGGTCTGTCCCTCTCTCTCTCTTTTCTCTCTCTCTCTCTGTCTCTCACGGTTCTGCTGGAATGGCTTGATTTATTATCTATAATTTTATGACACCCCCCCCCCCTCCCTCTTGTACCCGTGGTGACTGGGCTATCATTATGCATTTTTGCCCCTCCATGTGTGTGTGTGTGTGTGTGTGTGTGTGTGTGTGTGTGCCCCTGGTGTGTGTGTGTGTGTGTGTGTTGTTGTGTGGTGTGTGTGTGTGTGTGTGTTTTTTTTTTGTTGTTTCAAAATCGATTGTTTTAGTTATGCTTGTTAGTTTTGTGTTCCCGTTTTTTTTTCTTTCCCTCACCCTGGTACTTCCAATTCGACCATCGATTGTATTGCAACTTCTCGATATCTTTTGCTTGTCAAATTATTCTAAACATGCTCTTTCCCGCACTCCACTCCTCGCCTCTTTTCTCCCCCCCCCCCCCCCCCCCCGCCCCCTCTCTCCACCCCTCTCTCCCCCCTCCCTCTCTCTCCTCCCTCACTCTCTCTCCCCCCGCCCCTCTCTCGCCCTTCGCTGCTCTCCCTCCTTTCTCCACTCGCCCTTCGCTCACACCCTTTCCTCCTGCTCCCCCCCCCCCCCCCCCCCCCCCCCCTCCCCCTCTCTCTCTCTCTCACTTTCTCACTTTTTTTTTAGTTAATAATTCCGTATCTACTTTTTGTTCTAGCCACTTTTACATGCTTCTTTTATTGCCTCATGTTATTTACATTGTTGACCCTACTAAGGCGAGGATGGAGGGAAAAAAAGCACATCAGTGCTTATCTATATCCTCGTAAATAAAGAATTTTCTCTCTCTCTCTCTCTATCTCTCTCTCTCTCTCTCTCTCTCTCTCTCTCTCTCTGGTCGTCGCCGCTCTATTAAGAGAAGAAAGGTGCAGTAGAGTAACATGTGATAAACACAATGACGTTGACTTTGAATGCCGTCTCCCGTCCCCACCTCACCCCCCCCCCCCCCTCCCCCATCCACAACTATCTTCACCACCTACCTCTCCTCTTCCCTCCCCCCTTTCACCCCTCTCCTTCCCTGACCCCCACCCCGACCCTCACACACCCCTTTCTCTTCCCCTACCTTATCTTAAAAAAAAAAAAAAAAAAGCAATCAACAACCTTCTGCTTCATACCACCCAGTTTTCCCATAAACCTCCTCCTTTCCTCTCTCCCAGCACCCCCACCTCTTACCCCCTCACCCCACCCCCGGCCCCGCCAGCCAGCTTTCCTTCCCTCCCCTACCCCCACCCCTCCCCTCCCTCCCCTCCGTGTTCCTCCCTTTCTTATCTCCCTTTTACATCTGCGGGCCGTACAGCAGAGGTCACAGTGAACATGAAGACGACACGTTGGGTAACCTACTGTTTCCTTTTGCACGATAAGTTCACGTGGAAGTGCAACGGTAGTCATGATACAACTATCACCCCCCCCCCCCCCCCCCACCCCCCCCCCCCCCCCCCCCCCCCCCCCCCACACACACACCTCTGGCTCCTCTTTTGGTTCCCCTCCCCTCCTTCTCCCCACTAACCTCACCCCCTGTTACCTCTTCTCTCTCTCTCTCTCTCTCTCTCTTCCCTCTCTCTTCTCGAATATATGTCTGTCTGTATGTCTGTCTCTATGTATGCACGTAAGTGTGTATGTATGAATGTATGATGTATACACATATATATCTATATCTGTGTGTGTGTGTGTGTGTGTGTGTGTGTGTGTGTGTGTGTGTGTGTGTGTGTGTGTGTGTATATATATAGTAAAAGAGAGACAGGGTGGGAAGGAGGGAGGGAGAGAGCGAGAGACAGACAGGCAGGCAAACAGACACAGACAGATACAGACAGATGAACAGACAGACAAAGACAGACAGACACACAGACAGACAAACAGACAGACATATAGGATCATAAAACCTGGCCCTTACGCCGTTCATCTCCGTGGCATTGATAACTAAAGCATCAAAGGCATCACAGTACTACTACACCACTCTGAAAGAAAGCATCAAAGGCATCACGGTACTACTACATCACTCTGAAAGAAAACCTCAAAGGCATCCCAGTACTACTACATCACTCTGAAAGAAAACATCAAAGGCATCCCAGTACTACTACATCACTCTGAAAGAAAACATCAAAGGCACCACAGTACTACTACATCACTCTGAAAGAACACCTCAAAGGCACCACAGTACTACTACATCACTCTGAAAGAACACCTCAAAGGCATCAGAAAGAACACCTCAAAGGCATCACAGTACTACTACATCACTCTGAAAGAAAAACATCAAAGGCACCCCAGTACTACTACATCACTCTGAAAGAAAACCTCAAAGGCACCACAGTACTACTACATCACTCTGAAAGAAAAACTCTGAAAGAAAAAGGCAAAGGCACACAGTACTACTACATCACTCTGAAAGAAAACACCTCAAAGGCACCACAGTACTACTACATCACTCTGAAAGAACACCTCAAAGGCATCACAGTACTACTACATCACTCTGAAAGAAAAAAACATCAAAGGCACCCCAGTACTACTACATAACTCTGAAAGAAAACCTCAAAGGCACCACAGTACTACTACATCACTCTGAAAGAAAAAAGGCAAAGGCACCACAGTACTAAGGCACCACAAGTCTACTACACTCACTCTGAAAGAAAACCTCAAAGGCACCACAGTACTACTACATCACTCTGAAAGAAAACATCAAAGGCACCACAGTGCTACTACATCACTCTGAAAGAAAACCTCAAAGGCACCACAGTACTACTACATCACTCTGAAAGAAAACATCAAAGGCACCACAGTACTACTACATCACTCTGAAAGAAAACCTCAAAGGCACCACAGTACTACTACATCACTCTGACAGAAAACATTAAAGGCACCACAGTACTACTACATCACTCTGAAAGAAAACATTAAAAGGCACCACAGTACTACTACATCACTCTGAAAGAAAACATCAAAGGCACCGCAGTACTACTACATCACTCTGAAAGAAAACATCAAAGGCACCACAGTACTACTACATCACTCTGAAAGAAAACATCAAAGGCACCACAGTACTACTACATCACTCTGAAAGAAACACATCAAAGGCACCACAGTACTACTACATCACTCTGAAAGACAGACCCGCGTTTAAATAGAAGGAGGCAGGAACGGAATTCTTCTCTGGTGAGTGTTCAGTTTATTTCAAGGTTCCTCCAAAAACACAGGCCAGCAAGTCAAGCGAAAGACAGCTGTTTCGCTCTGTTTGGAGGTCATCAGGCTTGCCTCGGGACGCTGGTTCCCTGCTGATGAGGAACACTTACAACACGAAAAGAAAAGAATCTCTCCGTAAACACGGTACATCCTCCTGCTTTGGTGAAAAGTGTGTCCTAAAAACCCAAAGACGAGCGCTTTGTGCTGGAGTAAGAAGATCTTGATTCTTCTTCTTCTTCTGCGTACGCAGGCTGATACTCCCGCGGACACTCCCTGTATAGACAAGCAAGGATTAATCCCATCTATCAACAAAAGGCGTGGAGTTTTGAGTTTATGACCGCTTTTTTTTTTATCCCGCCATTAAGGCAGCCATACTCCAACTTCG
>JADBJO010001946.1:297500-305000 GCA_016801955.1 Conus betulinus | reverse complement strand
GTTGTTTTGTTAGTGGTACATCGCGCCGATTTGCTAAATGGCTTAACAGCTTATTAGCATTAAACTTCGTTCGTTCGTTCGTTCGTTCTCTCTCTCTCTCTCTCGCTCTCTCTCTCTCTCTCTCTCTCTCTCTCTCTCTCTCTCTCTCGTTGTGTGCGTACGCTGGTGTGCGTATGTGCGCGTGCGCGCGCGTGTGTGTGTATGCGTGCATATAGGTGTGCATGTCGTGCGCGTACGTGCGCGCGCTCACGCGTGTGTGTGAGTGTGCGTATGTGTGCGCGCGAGCGCGCGCCTGAGTGTTAACATGCGTGTGTGTGTTGATATGTGTGTGTTAGTGTGTTGTGTGTGTATGTGTGTGTGCGCGCGCGCTTATGCGTACGTGCGCGCGCTTGTATGTGTGTGTGTGTGTGTGTGTGTGGTGTGAGTGTGTGTGTGTGTGTGTGTGAGTGTGAGGCACACCAAGCAACCAACAAACAAACCAACCTGACACACCTTGAGGCACACCAACAAACAAAGCAGCCAACAAATAACGTGGCGTGTGTTGCTGAAGAAAGGCACAGAGGGAGCAGAGAAGTAAACACGGGGAGGCTGATGTTGGTCAGACAGATAGATAGATACAGCACCCCTCTCTCTGCCCGCCACACTTGTCTGGGTGCGTTTTGTGTTTTTTCTGCCTTGTTCGGCTCTCCCCTAGTGGCTCATCCCGGACCCTCTGGCCCCCCTCTCTCCTCCACTTTATGCACGACCCCATACCCCCACTCTTCCCTCTCCTTCCCTGTGATGCCGACCCCTCCCCCTAAACTTTCGGTCTGCCTGTTTGTCTGTCTGTCTGTCTGTCTATTTTGTCTGTCCTTCTGTCTGTCTCTCTTTCTCTCAGACTGTCTCTCTCTCTCTCAGACTGTCTACTCTCTCTCTCTCACTCTCTCTCTCTCTCTCTCTCTCTCTCTCTCTCCTCTCTCTCTCTCTCTCTCTCTCTCTATCTGTGTGTGTGTCTTCTGTCTGTCTCTCTTTCTCTCTCAGACTGTCTCTCTCTCTCTCTCTCTCTCTTCTCTCTCTCTCTCTCTCTCTCTATCTGTCTGTGGTGTGTCCTGTCTGTCTGTCTGTCTGTCTGTCTCTGTCTGTGCTGTCTGTCTCTCTCTCTCCTCTCTCTCTCTCTCTCTCTCTCTCTCTCTCAAAGCTAATGCCCTTCCCCCAAATTCTCTGTCTGTCTGTCTGTCTGTCTGTCTGTCTGTCTGTCTCTTCTCGATCTCTCTCTCTTCTCTCCTATCTCTCTCTCTCTCTCTCTCTCTCTCTATCTCTCTCTCAAAGCATGCATGGCGGCTAAGCTCTAAAAGCGCCCTGTTTGCTCGGGCTGCAAGAACTCCGAATAAATCAAACCTCAGTGATGAATGAAATTAACACTGAAAACTCTGTGCATCTATCGGTTATCTGTCTGTCCTATCTATCTATCTATTCCTATCTATCTATATCATATCTATCTATCTATCTATCATCTATCTATCTATCTATCTGTCGGTCTGTCTATCTATCTGTCTATCTGTCCATCTATCTGTCTGTCTGTCTGTCTTGCTTATATATATCTATCTCTTTGCAACCTATCTATATATCTATCTGTCTACTGTCTATATATCTATCTATCTGTGCTATCATCTATCCTGTCTGTCTATCTATCTATCTATCTCCCTATATATATATCCACCATCATCCACCCACCCACCCACCCACCATCATCCACCCATCCATCCATCCATCCATCAATCAGCTATCTATCTATCTATATCTATCTATCTATATCTATCTACTATCATCATTCTGTCTGTCTGTTATGTCTGTACTGTCTATAGCGACTCATGACTAGCACATCATTTCTTTCCACGAATTTTTTTTTTTCACTCGTGCGGCATTTATTTTTGTACCTGAGTGGACAAGAAATGATTAGGAAAACAAACAAAAAAAAGAAAGAAGAAAGAAAGAAAAAAAGGCCAATTTAAGTTCCAGGTTGTTGTTGCCTAGCTGTGATGCAGGGTAATTTCAGGGCTGTCCTGGGGGGGGAAAAGAGAACCTCCATACAAACAAACACAACAGACCTATCTTCAACATGTCAAAATCATCATCTTATAACAGGATAGCTAAAGTGCTGACTACTTCAAGAGGATGAAAATAGTATCACAAAAAAAATAATAATAGATATAAACCAGTACCCCCACACACATACATAAACACACCGTGCGTGCGCGCGCGCGCGCGCGCCGCGCGCGCGCTGTGTGTGTGTGTGTGTGTGTGTGTGTACACGCACACAACTTGCCGCGCGCGCACACACACACACACACACACACACACACACACACACACACAAACACACACACACACACACACGCGAGAGAGAGACAGAGACAGAGACAGAGACAGAGACAGACGGAGAGAGAGAGAGAGGAGAGAGAGAGAGAGAGAGAGAGGTGTACACTCAAACATTCATAGAGAAAGGTGTATGTTAAATCACTGACAGAGAGAGACAGATGAGGAGACAAACATACAAGAGAGAGAGAGACTGACTGATGGCAGACAGACAGACAGTCAGATGGATAAGCAGACGGGCAGACAGACAAATATGCAGGCAGACAAATAGGCAGACAGATAGACGAACAGACAGAGACACAGACAAACAGAGAGAATCTGCATTTCCGTAGATGTTGATAAAACACGGAATGTTTACATGAGAGGAAAGTTAAACAGATAGAGAGAGAGGGGGGCGGAGGAGGAGGAGGAGGAGGAGAGGAGAGGAGAGGAGGAGAGAGAGAGAGAGAGAGGAGAGAGAGAGAGCGTGTGGGGGAGGGAGGAGAAGGAGAAGCGAGAGAGAAAGAGAGTTTGTGTGAGAGAGAGAGAGAGAGAGCGTTATGAGGGAGCGAGAGAGAGAGAGAGTAAGTGAAGGAGAGAGAGAGAGGAGAGTAGTGAGAGAGAAAGAGTGAGTAAGTGAGAAAGAGAGAGAAAAAGAGAGAGTGAGGAAGAGAGAGGGAGTAAGTGAGAGAAGTGAGGAGAGAGAAAGAGAACGAGTTCGAGAGAGTGAGTGAGAGAGACAGAGAGTGAGAGAGAATGAGAGTGAGAGAGAGAGAGAGTAAGTGAAAGGACAGAGAGAAAGAGAGAGAGAGAGAAGTGAAAATGAGAGAGTGTGTGAGTGACAGGGAGAGTGAGTGGGTGAGTAAGAGAGAGAGAAAGAACCAGACAGAGAGAGAGAGAGGAGAGATACATCATAATGTTTTTTTTTTTTCATCAGGAGAGAGCAGGCAATGTATCAGCGCTGTGATATCCCCATCAGTCTTGGCCCACGGCTGGCATTGCCTGCACTAACCAGCAACACGTGGCCCAACCCTACAGCCAACAAGAGCACGACGGACGCGTGTGGAAACAATAGAGATGCTCTGTAAAACGGAAAGAGAATGACAAAGAAAGAAGAGCGAGGGAAAGAGGGACAGAGAAACAGACGTAGAACCCAACAGAGAGACAGAGATGGGGAGAAAGGAGAGGTAGACGGAGAGACAGAGACAGAAACAGTGAGATGCACAATTGCACTACACCACACTGCACTACACTACACTGCACTGCACTACACTGCACTGCACTACACACACACACACACACACACACACACCACACACACACACCACACACACACACAGACACAGACAGACAGACAGACAGACAGCAGGCAGAGATTTTGATACTTTGACACTTCGATATTTGATTGTCATTACCAAAAGGTCCTATGACAAGGGGGGGTAACAGGGTAATAAACACATTCCTCTTCATTTCATCACAAACGATATTACACTGTTCTTCCCAACGATCAATCAGATCGATCACAAGAAGTAAACGCAGGTAGGAAAACTTGAAAAGAAACTTCGGATATCCTCACAGACACGAGTAGTCATTAAATATTACGACGACGACGACGACACAACAACACAAACAACAACAACAACAACAACAACAACAACAAACAACAACAATATTACAAACAACCACACCAGATACAATGAGGAAAAGGCGAATGATTACAAATTAATTCCAACTAACTCAGTCAGGCGATGACTATGTTACTGAACTCCCCCACCTGTTTTGAATTTGTATTTTCCAGGATAGGGTTGTTTTTTTTTCAATACACTATTGTTATAAATGCTTCTGTCTGATTTTCATTGCTTCTGCAATGAATTTGATCATACCATCGTCATCAGATAGATAACAAAGAAGCAATGTTTTGCCTTTCAGAAACATCCAAAGTGAAAAATGAACATTTTATTCGCATTTCACTGTATGCGGGACATGGAAATAAAAAGTTGCTTTTCGTTGTCAAAGTGTATCCACATGAAGGGCGTGGGGATTCTGTGGATGTTCCACACACCAACCATCTTTTGTTTGCATTGAAATGTAAAGTCTGTAGCCCAAATCTTGCATAATGAAATCTATGCCATTTATTTGTAATAACATCAAGAAACTTTTCTGCATGGAATATATTCTAAAAAAAAAAGAGAAGAATCAACGATATTTTTCTTTGCTTTCCATATTTGAATGCCAGGTCTGTTGAAAAGACTAAATAAGACGATCTTTAAATTCTGTCATAAACTGCTGTTCGTTTTCCACTCCTTGGGTCATCCAGGCTATTCCACAGCCCTGTTCTGATAGCACTTTCTGTACATCATTAGCCCAGTTTTTTGTTTTTTTTTTTTTTTGTTGGTTTTTTTTTTTGTTTTTTTTTTGCCTTGTTCCATTTGTAACAGCATCATGTCATAAGCTTGTCTGCACAAAATGTGACGGCGGATGCTTCAATAAGCTCTCTGGAAAAAATGTTAGACAGACAGACAGACAGACGGACGGACGAAGAGACAGAGACAGACAGACTAGATACAGACAAACAGACACGAGATACAGACAGACAGACAGAGACAGACAGAAGACAGACAGATACGAGGTAGAGACATACAGACACGAGACAGAGACAGGCAGTGAGACAGACAAATCGGAGGGGATGGGGAACAGCAAAATTCTTTACTTACGAGGGAATTCATTCTCTCTCTCTCTCTCTCTCTCTCTCTCTCTCTCTCTCTCTCTCTCTCTCTCTCTCTCACACACACACACACACACACACACACACACACACACACACACACACACACACACACACACACACACACACCGCTTTGAGCGTCGCCTTGTACATTGTGCACTCTACTGGAAGTTGCCGAGGCCGTTCCCTGAACTGATCAGGGACAAAAAAAAAAAAACCCTGGGCTTAATGATGTACAGAAAGTGCTATCAGAACAGGGCTGTGGAATAGCGTGGATGACCCAAGGAGTGCAAAAACGAACAGCAGTTTATGACAGAATTTAAAGATCGTCTTATTTAGTCTTTTCAACAGACCTGGCATTCACAAAGTCACGCCAGATATTCCTAACTCTCTTATGTAGAACTCTGTCGTGTTTCTTGGGTGTATCTTGAGTGCCGAGAAAGACACAGGGGACAACAAGGACAAAGACGACCACACACACCACTCACCGTGGTGGGATAGTATATGGGCAGAGGGACAGGGGACAACAGACAAAGACGACCACACACACCACTCACCGTGGTGGGATAGTATATTATGGGCAGAGGGCAGGGAAGCCGCCAAAGAATCGACCACCGCCAACCACAGTGGTGGGATAGTATTGGGCAGAGGGAAGGGTACAACAAGACAAAGACTTCCACACACACCACTCAAAACCGTGGTCCATCTATGCCTGTTGGGCAGAGGTGAAGCTGCTGCACCGCCAACCACAGCGTCTTGCTGCTGCACGAAACTGCTGCTGCGTGCTGCTGCCATGGTGCTGCTGCTGCTGCTGCTGCTGCTGCTGCTGCTGCTGCTGGTCAAGAAACCTCCAAAAACTACCCCCGAACCAACTCCTTCCAGTCCTCCACACACAAAAAAAAACCCTCTCAAACTGAACTCGTTCTTTTGCCCCCCCTGCTTCCCAATTCCTTCGTAATACTTTTTTTTTTTTTTTGCTTTTGTTTTTAACTCTTTAACCTAGCAGAGAATATTTCTTCCCTCCCTTTGGTAGCTCTCCGGTATGGTGAACTTTCGTGACTTCCCCCAGTGCCCGGATGTAGCCACTTGCGGAGCAGGTTGCGAGTTTATAACTGAAAGCTTAGGGGGGTGTTGTTTCGCTGAGCGAGACACCGGACGACTGTTTTGCGCCCTTGAAAATAACCCATGCGTTCTGTTTTTAGGATCACGGCGCCCGGATAGGCTTACACGGGTGTAAGACACAGGTGTTTAGTTTTTATGGGCCTGTTTTGAAGACCTCAGGATACAGAGTGACTGTAGTTCGCCAGACTGTTGAAGGTGGCGGGGACTCCTGTAGGGGATTCCTGAGGATCTGAAACATATAATCCAAACATCTGAATGTTTGTTTTCTTCCAAGACAAGTGACGTTATCCAAGGCAAAAAAAAAAAAAAAAAAAAAAAATCTTACGATATCATCGATGTTATGATACAAGCTCACATAGGGGGAGATTGTATTGTCCTTGTGGACTTTTTTTCAGAGAGAGAGAGAGAGAGAGAGAGAGAGACAGACAGACAGAGACAGACAGAGGGAGGAGGGAGAGAGAGAGAGAGAGAGAGAGAGAGAGAGAGAGAGACGTGGCGCGCGTGTGGGGAGTTTGTTCAAAATGTGCGCGTGTGTGTTAGTTCGGTTTGTTCGTTTCTGTTCTCCCTCTCGTTCCTCTTCTCTCTCCGGTCTCTCTCTCTCTCGATCTCTCTCTCTCTCTCTCTCTCTCTCTCTCTCTCTCTCTCTCTCTCTCTCTCTCTCTCTCTCTCTCCCCCTTGTGGTGCGTGCATGCGTATACGTTTGTGCATGTGTACGTGCGTGCGTGCGTGCGTGCGTGCGTGTGTTGTGTGTGTGTGTGTGTGTGTGTGTGTGTGTGTGTGTGTGTGTGTGTGTGTGTGTGTGTGCAAATCAATATCATATTCACTTTCATTGGTCCTGAAGAGGCTGGATTAGACTATTTAACACAACAAAATAATGAACACAAACGACCCAAATTCTCTTCTTTGTACGCGTTTGTATAGGGCGTGTGTTCTTGTGTAGCGTATCCTGAATAGGCTCACAGTAGTTTACAGTGAACGTCACGTAATACACAAATGAATAAAACATCACATAACTGTGAAATGGAACACACGCAAAGGTCTACATGCAAACATACATCCATACTTATTACAATATACACACTCGTGCGCGCACGTATGCGCGCGAGCGCGGGCGCGCGCACGCACACACACACACACACACACACACACACACACACACACACACACACACACATACACACACACACACACACACACACACACACGCGCGCGCGCGCGCGCGCGCACGCACGCACGCACGCGCGCACACACACACACACACACACACACACACAACACAACACAACGCAACCTAGTCCGTGTTACTCCATAAGTGACTG
>JADBJO010001946.1:287500-295000 GCA_016801955.1 Conus betulinus | reverse complement strand
CGATCCGCTCTCTCTCCTCTCTCTCTCTCTCTCTCTCCTCTCTCTCTCTCTCCTCTCTCTCTCCTCTCTCTCTCTCCTCTCTCTCTCTCTCTCTCTCTCTCTCTCTCTCTCTCTCTCTCTGTGTGTGTGTGTGTGTGTGTGTGTGTGTGTGTGTGTGTGTGTTGTGTGTGTAAAGACATATAATCTTTTAAAGAAACATTTTCAATCACATAGAAACTCTCGTTCTTTTATTCCTCGAGTTATAGACCTATAAAAGCATGTCATGAGCACATAAAAAGCAGGGTTTAAACAATCTTAAAACCGTGTCATATTCATGCAGTCATCATTTGTTCGTTCGTTTGTTCGTTCATCTGTTCGTCCCATCGAGTATTTCTTGAATAACAACGTCACTCACTCTTTCATTAGAAAACTGCGCAACCGTAAAATCGTGAAGTAAAATTCATTCATCTATGTATTCGTTTGTTCACTCACCCATTGGCTCGGCCATTCAATCCATTCTGCTGTTATAAGGTAATGTAACACCAAACAGAAATCAAAGAACAACAGAACCAGACCATTCATCGACTCGTGTTCCCTTTCCAGTTTCTTTTGTCACTTTTTCTTCTTCCTTCCTTCCGTCCGTCTTTGCTCATTCGTTTAGTTCTGGCCTTACTTTCATTCTTTCTTTCTGGGCTTCCACCACCTCCCCCCCCCCCCCCCCCCCCCTTTATTTGTTTCTTTCCTACCTTCCTCTTGTTCTTTCCTATTGTCACCTTCTTTACTTCTGCTCTTTATTCGTTTGTTTCCTTTTTTTTTCCGTTGCTTCTTTTCTTGTTCTTTTTTTTTCTTGTTTCAATATTTTTTTTTATTCCTCCTTGCTCCTTTCTTCCTTCCTTCCGTTCTGTCCCGGCTCCTTCTTTCTTTCTTTCTTTCTTTCTTTCTTCTTTCTTTCTTTCGGGTCACTGCTTACTGACTTTCTCCCTTGCTGGCTTTCTTATGCTCTCTCTTCACTGGTCATTTTTCCCTCCCTTCCTTCCTTCCTTTTCTTCCTCCTGCTTATGCTTCCTTCTTCTCTTCCTTCTCTCCTTCCTCTGTTGTTTTCTGCCTCCCTTCGGTCCTTCCTTTCTTGCTTTTCTTCCTTCGTTCCTTCCAACCCACCCCCTTCTCTCTTTCTCTCTCTCTTTCTTTCTTCCTCTCTTCGTTCTTTTCTTACGTCTCTTCTCGCTTCTTTCCCTCCTTTTCTTCCTTCCTCTCTTCTTTCTGCCTGCCTGCTTCCTTCTATCTTTTTTGTTCCCTTCCCTTCTTCCCTCCTCCCTCCCCCCCCCCCCCCCCCCCCTCTCTCTCTCTCTCTCTCTCTTCTTATAGCAACCTGAGAAATATTTAACTGATATTACAATTCCTAAATTTCGCAGTGTTCATGAGATTTCGACTTAGTATTAGTGACTTGAATGTCCATCAAAGATATACACTAAACTTCAAAAAACTGTCCATTCTGTATCAAATTAAAGACGAAATACATTTTTTTTTATTGTTTGTCCATCCTATAAAGATGTAAGAGATAAATACATTTTGCCTCATACTAGAAATGTTCATTAGGTGTCACTGCTTCTTTTTTACTGCAAAATGAAAAGAGAATTGTAACTCGCTCTGTAGCTGTGTTCATTTTCAAAACACTAAAACGAAGAGAGGAACTGTTAGCAGTGAACACAAAAATGCCAGAGTAATTTCAGGTTGAACATTTTGTTATGCAAATATTTTCTTTCATAATTTCCAGTAAATGCGCCAAGCGCGTGTGTGTTCTACTGTTGTTCTTGACCTCACTGCAGATTGGTTGGTGGCCTTTTGCAATTAAACTATTTGAGTTGGTTGGTGGCCTTTTGCAATTAAACTATTTGAGTTTGAGTTCTTTCTCCCTTCTTAACTTCCTTCTTTCCTTTCTTATTCCTTTCCTCGCTTCTTTCCATCTCACCTTACGTTCCTTCCTTTCTGTTTGCCGCCCTCCCTTTCTCTGGTCTCTTGGTTCGATCCTTCGCTCATTGAAACCTTCAGTCCTTCCGTCCATCGCTGTTTACGGTCATTGAAACCTTCAGTGCTGTCTGTCCATCCCTGCTCTCGGTCACGTAGGTAGCATGTGTAACGTGACCTGGTCGTGTCACAGCGTCAGTGCCCCTCGGGCTCATTCACACTTGACCCTGTCCCACGGGCACTCGACAGACAATCGCTCGGACAGTGAGGACGTGATAAGAGCCATCTGGCCACACACCTCTTGGTTGGCGAGGACTCTTTCAGAATTAACGTCGCCAGCCCCCCACAGCTGATAGGGCAGGCTGGGGGGGGGGGGGGGGGGGGGGGGGGAGTAGTAGGTCACGTGTCGCCCTTTCCAGTTTGTTATCTGTCAGCGTTCTGTTGTTTATTATTTTATTATTGCTATTTCATTTTGTTTTTATCTTGTCTCTTAATTTGTTTCATTTTATCTTATTTCATTCTTTTACATTATTCTTATCTTATTTCGTTTTATCTTGTCTTACTTTATTTCATGTTTATTAAGTTCTTGTTATTTTATTTGGTTTTATCTTGTCTTACTTTATTTCACTTGTTGTCTTTCTTTTTTTTTTTTTTTTTTTTTTTTTTTTTTTTTTTTTTTTTTTTTTTTTTATTTTGCGCCCTCCTTTTGATAAGATACTGTCGAGTCGCTTCGCTTCAACGATTTGCCTTTAGTTGACTCGGTGTTCTTTAGATGCTTGAGATGGGTTATGGTCAATGTGATAAATGCGTACCTCGTCGCCCGCCACACAAAACTCGTTGTCGACTTTTTTTTTTTCCAAGTCTCTTATCTCATGACTTACAAAGCATGTCGATTTTAAATCTCTAATATCATGACACACAAAACATGTCGATAAGTCTTTTATATCATGACATACAAAACATGTCGATAAGTCTCTTACCTCATAACATTCAAAGCATGTCGATAAGTCTCTTATCTCATGATATATCAAATAATAAAAGGTCAATGTTTCTAAAGTCTTTTAAATCATGACATACAAAACATGTCGATAAGTCTCTTACGACATATCAAACGTCGATTTTTTAAGTCTCTTATGTCATGACATACAAAACATGTCAAAAAGTCTCTTATCTCAAGACATGTCAAACATCAAGTTTTTAAAAGTCTCTTATATCTTTACGTACAAAACATGTCGATTTTTTCTCATGACACACAAAACATGTCGATTCTTAAAGTATTATGTCGATTTTTAAAGGAACTTGTCACAGGCCACACAAAACTCGTCGATTTTTTGTTTTAACTATCTTACCACATGTCTCATAAAAGTCGTTCTGGAATTTTTTTTTTTTTTTTTTTTTTTTTTTTTTGCTTGACACACGAAACTCGTTGTGAACTTTAAAAAAGGAAAGTATCTTATCATCTTATCAATGGCACACAAAATCCGTCGCCGATTGTTTGTAGAGGTCTCTTATCGTGTGGCACACAAACTCGTTTGTCAAGTGTTTGTTTTTTTTTTTTAAATGTATTTTATTACATTCTCCACGAAATTCATTGTTGATTCTTCTAAGGATCGTGCCGCATGGCATACCAAACTCGTCAGGGATTCTCCATGGCACACAAAAACTCGTCGATTTTTTTTTTTAAGTTTTCTTATCACATGACTGACACACCTCGTCAATTTTTAACAGAAAGTCTCTTATTGCATGGCAGATAAAACTCGTCAATTTGGGAAGAAAAAAAAAAGTCTTATTGGCACACAAAACTCATTCGCTTTCTCTTTAAAACGGATACCTCAGTGAGAAGGAGTCCAACAGAAAGACATTCGTGTACCCTTTGCCAGTAAAAAGTTTATTTGGCAATTGATTTCAGTAACTAGACATTTTCTTGTGCAGGGATTTGACTTGCTCAGAGCCAGTAAAACGGTTCAGAATCAACATGGAGCAGCAGCTGAAAAACGGATTTTTGTGAAGTCAAGAAGATAATAAACTTAGCTTCGCTGTGGAAAAAAAATCCCCAAAGATATGATGATCTTTCTCATTTTTTTTTCATTTTTCAGATGGAATGATCAAAGCTCGCTCCTGGTTTATCGTGAGTCAGAGTGGATCCGTCTGTGCAGATTTTTAACAGATGAACATGATGTGTACTTTTAAAACGATCATTTACTGTTGTACTGAGTACATTTTCACTGCAGTTCCTTTTAGAAGATGAATGATTGATATCAAAGGCTTTCCTTTTAAGTTCCCACGGTGGATAATGTAAGAATGGAAGTTTAGATTTCGACGTGTGTGTGTGTGTGTGTGTGTGTGTGTGTGTGTGTGTGTGTGTGTGTGTGTGCGCGCGCGCGCGCACGCGCGCGCGCGCGTGGATGCGTGCGTGCGTGCGTGCGTGCAATTTGAAGACTGAACTGAAGAAATTGCTGTCCGACGTCTTTCTTTGATTTCAAACACGTTTCAAAGCGGTCTTTTCTTTTTCTGTCGGAAATCTTCATATCAAACATTCTCTTTTCTTTTGTTTTTGTTTGAGCCTATCTATTCAAGAAGTCAAGCTTTTTTTTTTTTTTTTTTTGCTTAATGTTCGATATTAAAAGTATGGTGAGATCAAGGAGGAACCTATAGACTGTGAAACAATGGGGTGATGACGAAAAACGCGGAGGGGGGGGGGGAGGAAGGGGGGTGCGTGAATTTCTTTTTATCAACCTGTATGCGTTATACAAACACACGCACTTACACGCACTTACATACACACACACACACACACACACACACACACACACACACACACACACACACACACACACACAACACACACACACACACACACACATACACACCCACCACCACCACCACACACACACACACACACACACACACACACACACACACACACACACACCCCCCACCAGCCTTGTACAATATGAGTAAACGAATGGCACTGGCGACAAGCCCTGTTAACGTTCGTCGGCTGACTGATCTTCAGTGACCGGCCATTGGTGAGTGGGAACCAGGAAGCCGCATGCCAGACCGACAGGTGATTCCCACCGCGGTGCCTTCCAATCGCAACGAAGCTTACAACATTGGGCCAGTCACGTGGCCCGACATATACATTACTATTCATAAATCACACACACACACACACACACACACACACACACATGCACGCACGCACGCACACACACACACACACACACACACACACACACACACACACACACACACGCTCGCACGCACGCACACACCACACACGCACGCACGCACGCACGCACGCACGCACACACACACACACACACACACACACACACACACACACACACACACACTCCAGCAAGCAAATTTCTCATCTACCGTCTTTTTCGTTAAAAATCCCTGTACTCTTCGATCAGGTCATGTAAGGTCATGTTGCTTATAGCGCAGCCGACCACGAAGGACCATCATCAGGACTGTCACCGCGTTGAAGTCAAGGCATTAGCCAAAGACGACAAGAAAAAAAACATGAAGATATGACCAAATGATTCCACATCCTATATTGTAGTTCGATGTTTGTTTGTCTGTTTGTTGTGGAGGGGGTAGACATACCGACTGCCGGATTTAGACAGGTCAGTCAGCGAGGAATAGCACTTGCTTGTTATAACACCCTCATTGTTCAGTCACATGACCAGGGTTCGACCCGTGGTCCGTGCACTGAACTCCAGTTCACCCAGTAGCACACCACCGCTGATGAAGATAGACGGAGGTCTGTCGACAGCTCCAAGTAAGTGCTATTCCTAGCTGAGTGACCTGTCTAAATCCCGTATGTCTACCCCTCAGCAGTTAAAACTTCCACAACGTCTCGCGATTTTTCGACCGCACTGTCATCAAGATTTTTCGTGAAAGGAAGGAGCGCACCGAGCCTTAGAGAGATTCCGAAACCATCTGCATGTCACGTTACACTGTAAACATCACGGTGCGTACCGACCAGCCTGAAAATCAAGTCATCAGTCAAAGGAAAAGCTGCAAGCAACATGCTATTCCGTATGGAACGGGCCCTGATGAACGAGCGCGTAAAGCAGATCAATCTGAGGATCGAGGGATTAGAACACCATATCCATCTCTGTTCTGACAGGTTGAGTGCAAACGTTCAGACTGAGATACTGGCGGAAGTGAAGTACTGGCTCGAGTCAACTCTCAAAACTTGGAATGGAACAAAGTGCGCATGCGCCAGAGAAACAAGTTTGAAAAACTAATGGCGAGATCGAAGCGTGACAAGAACGATCACATTCCAATTGTTACCTGTGACTGAGGAAGAGACGCGCAGGGTGAAGAAGAGCTGGGTTGTGAACCTATCGGAACGTGAACTTTCTGACTCTGAACAGCGAGTGCTGGAAAAGGGACTCAGTTTTGCTGTGACCCCGGACAAACTCCCCCATCGTGGACTACATCACGTGTATCGAAACCGCCTCCAGACAGAGAGAACCCGCATACAGAACAGGCGTCCCATCTGAGGTCGCAATGTGTCAACATCCTGAAACAAGCACAAGCGCCGAAACCCCATTTCCTGTTGAGGAGATACGTGCGTTGGCCCGACTTAGGAAAGACGACACGATTTTGATACTCCTGGCCAACAAGGGTCGATCCACGGTCATTATCCCCAAGTCCATGCACTATGACAAGGCCAGTCAACTGTTGGATGACAGAAAAACCTACCAACATCTCAAGAAAGACCCCACCAACAGGTATGCCACCAAGCTCAAGGATCTGCTCAAACGTCTCAAGGAGGTGGGCGGACTTTCCCTTGACCTTTACAGAAAACTGTACCCATCAACCACTGATCTCCCCAAGTTCTACGGCCTTCCTAAGGTGCACAGGAAAGACGTCCCTCTCCGTCCCATAGTCGCTTCCAGACGTTCCCTCATGTATGAGATGGCGAGATTTGTGGCAGACATCCCGCCTCCTTTGGTTGGCACGACGGAACGCCACATCATCAACAATGCGGACTTGGTTCAGAAACTGGCAGACTACAGCCTTTCTCCTGACGAGTGCCTGGTATCATATGATGTTTCGGCATTGTTCACCAGCGTCCCCGTCGAAGAAAGCATCCACATCATCCAAGCAAGACTCCAGACTGACGACACTCTGCCCCAGACAGGCTGCTTGCAATTCAGCATCAGGGTGAACATCATCAATCTGGCGGGTCCCCCAGGTGGTGGGTAGGAGAACGGCCCCCAGGGAGAAAGGGGGTGAGCTGTGGAGGAAACAAGTGGTCCCGGATGGGGGACTAACTAGCGGCGTTCTTGCCAGGATGGGGGACTAACTAGCGGCGTTCTTGCCAGGATGGGGGACTAACTAGCGGCGTTCTTGCCGGGATGGAGGACTAACTAGCGGCCTTCTTGCCAGGATGGGGGACTAACTAGCGGCGTTCTTGCCGGGATGGAGGACTAACTAGCGGCGTCTTGCCAGAAAGGGGATGGGACCATGGGGGTGGGACCATGGGGGTGGGACCATGGGGGTGGGACAATGGGGGTGGGACAATGGGGATGGGAC
>JADBJO010001946.1:280000-282500 GCA_016801955.1 Conus betulinus | reverse complement strand
TCCTCTCTCCTGTCTCTCTCTCTCTCTCTCTTCCTCTCTCTCTCTCTCCCTCTCCTCTTCTCGCCTCCTCTCTCTCTCCTGCTCTCTCTCAACCTCTCTCTCTCGTCTCTCCTCCCTCTCTCCTCGCTCCTCTCCTCTCTCCAGGTCTCTCTCCTCTCTCTCTCTCTCTCTCCTCTCTCCTCTCCCCCCTCTCTCTCTCCCGCTCTCTCTCACTCTCTCTCTCTCTACTCTCTCTCTCACTCTTTCTCTCTCTCCCTCTCTCTCTCTTACTCTCTCTCTCTCTTCCTCTCACTCCCCTCCTCTCTCTTACTCTCTCCTCTCTCTCACTCCCTCTCTCACTCTCTCTCACTCTCTCCTCACTCCCTCTCTACCTCCTCTCTCTCTCACTCTCACTCTCTTCATCTACTCTCTCTCTCTCTCTCTCTCCTCTCTCCCCCTCCCCCTCCCTCCCTCTCTCCCTCTCCCTCTCTCTCTCTCTCCTCTCTCTCTCTCTCTCTCTCTCAATTGGCGGCGTTTACTGTTTTTTTCACCTTGTAAAGAAGTCGCTTTTATCCCTTACCCCCACCCCCGCCGCCACCCACCACCACCACGGGCGTCCTCAATACGACCAAAATGTGGCGACCACCCGCTTCGAATTCACTGAGACCCACGTCGGGGGAATCATTGACCATCCAGAGAGTAAACAGCGCACGTGCCCACAATCTAAACCAACCACATAATGAGATGTACTATGATATACGTAGGTCTCTCAGGCAAGCTGAACATAACGATTTGTTCATCGTGGGAGGAAAAACAAAAAAACAAAAAAAAAGCTGTAAGCGCGCGCGCGTGCGCGCATCGTATGCGCAACACGCGCAGCACACAAGTTCTTAACGCGAAGGAGGTGATTTACCATCTGTAGGGGACAACTGATAACAGATAGAAAAGTATGGGAACTTATTAGTTTCAGAAGGTCATAACTGCTGTTTGTACGAGGATCACAATAATTATCATCGAGATAGCAATTACAGTTGTTTTTTTTTTTTATGAAAAACTGTTTTATGACTTTAAGGAAAAGATATTTTAGAACATGAAAACAATGTTCAGATGTTAAATCAGTCATCTTAAAAAAAAAAAAAAATAAAAAAAAAAAAAAAAACATTATTTTTACTTCACAAGTCAAAGGAAAACAAACTCATGACCCTGCTGAACCGTAAGCAGTGAAGTCAGTTAATTGTGGCGGTAATTTCCGACTTCCCGTGTCTTTGGCAAAGCAGATCTGAAAGGCCTACAAGCCACGCACTGTCAACGATCCCTAGTGCCTATGTATCTGGGTGATAGTGACTTGCTTTCATGAAAATCAATCACCGGTTTTCATAAGTCCTACTGTTTTCGTGAGTCCTGATTATCAGTTTTCATGAATTCTTTACTAATCCTTTACGTGTCTCCTGATGAGTGTGTGTGTGTGTGTGTGTGTGTGTGTGTGTGTGTGTGTGCGTGCTGTGTGTGTGCGTGTGTGCGTGCGTGCGTGCGTGCGTGCGTGCGTGCGTGCGTGCGTGCGTGCGTGCGTGCGTGCGTGCGTGCGTGTGTGTTGTGGTTTGATTAACGATGTTTGGTGATCAATTTTGATGGCCATATCTGGAAAAAAAAAAAAAAAAAGAGAAGAGATTGAGTATTTATGAAGCAACAGCACCAATGATAATAACTACCTACGTGTGGAAATAATATTTATCGCTGTTTCCTGGTAGAAAATTAATACTTATCTGAAGAGAACTGTTACTGTGGGTTTTTGAGGCGAGCTGGCTCTCGTGGAATACATAACCCATTATCGTCCTTAGCCTACCCCCCCCCCCCCCCCAACCTTTTACCCCCCCCCCCCACCCCCACCCCATTTCCACACCCACCCACAAACACCCCACACCCCGCCCCCTACCTCCTTCTCCTTCCTGCACCATCAACCGTCCTTTTCAAACCTCCCCCGCCCCCACCTTCCCTCCCCTACTCTTCGGTCCCCCCCCCCCCCTCTCCCCCCCCTCTCCTTCCTCTGCCCTGTTCTGATGGCCCAGTTTCACACACCACCCCCCCCTTCCCCCTTCTCACGCAGACTTCGCCCCCTCCCCCCCCCCCCCCCCCCCCCCCCCCCCCCCCCCCCCCCCCCCCCCCCTCCCCCCCCCGGTTATGAGTTATTTTCTGCCCTGGCAGTGTTAAGGGGTTTCAACATTTCGGGCCTTCGGCAGAGAGGCCCTTGCTAGGCTGAAAACGGCACGGCTCACAAAAAACCGTTTTATTTCCCACCACCCACCACCACCATCACCATCACCACCACCACCCACCACCACCCCTCTTAATTTGGGTTCTCCAACCTCCAGATTTTCCCACAGTTCTCTTTCTTAAGTGAAGCCTCCACATCCTCCTATCCCCCCCCCCCCCCCCCCCCATCCCCTCAGGTTTTGCCACTCTCTCCCCCACTCTACACCAACATCCCCCCCCCCTCCCTCTCTTTGTTTGTTTGTTTTTTGTG
>JADBJO010001946.1:270000-275000 GCA_016801955.1 Conus betulinus | reverse complement strand
AAACTCACCACCGTTGATGAATCTGGGTTGACAGGCAAGTCGTCTCAGTGGTTCTGTATTTGTTGAGGCTAGACAGAAGGATGACATCCCTCTCCTGCAACAGGCGTCCCCATGTAGACTGACCCCTAATCCCCAGCACTGTACGATCCCTGAGCAGTCACTCCCTGATAGGGACGCAGAAACTGTATGTTTCGATAACGGCTCCAAGCCTCAGCATCCTCATCTTCCAAGGGTTCCTCAGCTCCTTGATCCCTTTGGTCAAAGATGTACCTTCTACAGGTTTTGTTGGATTTGTCGTGGAGTTGATCTTCAAACGCTGTGATCATGGTTTCTGCAGTATGGTTTTCCACTAGCTGCATCCCATTGTATATTAGGAGTCCAGACTCTGGTCCGAAGACATGGAGAAAAAGAGCTGTCTTCTAGTCCTCTGTTTCGTTATTCAGCCTTTGAACAATACGGTAGTTCTCCCGACGTCTGCTCGAACAGCTTGTATACTAGTACTTCCTGTCTTCACATTCAGGAGTGGCGGAGGACAGACTCTGACGTTTGTTTAGATTTCCGCCTGCAGCCGCCTCACTTTCCAACTAGACTTAACCACATTGTTTAATACTTACCAACACTGCAGGTGCCTGTATCTCTCGGGCCCGGGTGACGCCGGGATATACTACTAGTTTCGTCAAAGGGAAACTAAGAGTAAAGCCCCGTCATGTATTGTCAGACCAAAACGGCGGCGTCTCTGTGTGTTGGACCAGAAGAAGCATTACTGAAGAACACCGAAATGGCTCAGCAGCAGTGCAGTGTCTCCTACGGTGGGTTGCCCCATGATGATCTGACATTGGTAGCCTGCTGATGCCTGCATTCGCTCAGACTGGGACAGGATACAGATCCTGCCTGTAGCCGTTTAACAGGAATCCAGCATGAGGGCAGTGGAAGGGATGGCACAGAATGGTACACAAATGGCACAGAATGGTCCACAAATGGCACAGAATGGTACACAAATGGCACAGAATGGTACACAAATGGCACAGAATGGTACACAAATGGCACAGAATGGTCACAAATGGCACAGAATGGTACACAAATGGCACAGAATGGTACAAAAAATGACGCAGAAAATCAAAGAAAATAACTTTTAAATACTGTCATCTTAGCCTAAAATCCCATTTTTATCAAGGCCAACTCCGGGCAGTTTTGCATTGAAGTAATTTTGTGAGCTGTTTCTATTTATCAGCCGCTCAATGTATGAGGTTATGTCATAGGAGTTTACTTTGCATTCAAATAATACATTTTTGCATCACTGCTTTGTGACATTGGCAAAGGGTGGATTTTCCCGTGGTCAAAGCCACGGGATATAAAATACTTCTCTTCTGCAAAGGTTAGTACGGATATTCACATGAAGAGAAAAAAAAAATGGCATTGAATATCTTTCTTTCTTTCTGCGTACGCAGGCTGGTACTCCTGCGGACACTGCCTGTATAGACAAGCAGTGGAGTTTGTGTGTAGGGACCGTTCTTTATCCCGCCATTAAGGCAGCCATACTCCATCTTCAGGGAAGCATTCAATGTCTGACCAAAAGAAGCTGGAGGTCATTGGTTCCAGTCTGTCGCTGCAAAACGATCGGGAATTAGACACGCCAAGTAGGGCAGGCCATTGTAGAGATGTCATTCGCAGTGTTCAAGAGCGAACATGTCTGCCATGTGTTCACTATCTGAAAGATAATGCTTTCTACATGCAGTGTTTGTCTACTCCAAACTGATTAACATGTACACGTGTGTGTGTGTGTGTGTGTGTGTGTGTGTGTGTGTGTGTGTGTGTGTGTGTGTGTGTGTGTGTGTGTGTGTGTGTGTGTGTGTGTGTGTGTGTGTGTGTGTGTGTGTGTGTGTGTGTGTGTGTGTGTGTGTGTGTGTGTGTGTGGTGTGGTGGTGTGTGTGTGTGTGTGTGTGTGTGTGTGTGTGTGTGTGTGTGTGGTGTGTGTGTGTTGTGTATGTGTGTATGTATGTGTGTATGTATGTGTGTATGTGTGTGTATGTGTGTGTTGTTGTGTGTGTGTGTGTGTGTGTGTGTGTGTGTGTGTTGTGTGTGTGTGTGTGTGTGTGTGTGTGTGTGTGTGTGTGTGTGTGTGTGTGTGTGTGTGTGTGTGTGTGTGTGTGTGTGTGTGTGTGTGTGTGTGTGTGTGTGTGTGTGTGTGTGTATCATAATCAGATGTTCCAGAACCGGACTATACCGCCATAGTGGCGCTAAAAATAGACAATATACTGGACATGACGAGAACCCCGTTGTCTCCCAAGAAAAAAACAAAGATGCCAGCACCTGTAACAGAAATGAACCGAGATCGATGAAAATAACATACTTCATAAATAAATTATGGTCTGTGTGCTGATTTTGAAATGGATGCACTGGTGAGTATAATTTTACAAACAAATGTTGATATCGTTTATACCAGCCGAAAAGTTTGATATTGAAGCACTTACCCACCATACACGCTCTTTTCAGGATGTGCGCAACTGTTGTACCCCATGGCACAAATCTGGTACAGCACTAAAAAAAAAAAAAAATAAAGCCATTCACACCGCCGTGCACCAATGAACGGCGTTTGGGGAATGAGCAAGTACCCCTTGTCCTTCCCTCCACCCGCAGATCGATTCAAAGGTCAAGTGAGGTGAGACCTCCTAAACCCGCCATGTTGATGGCTGTTTTCATCGTTCTCCTTGTCACCCATATAACGCCCGCTCTCTGACTGTCAGCGATAGTTCAGAAAATAAGAGTCACACACGACTTCCGATTTTACAGGCCAGAAACGTGTAAAACCCCAAGACAGGGCAATATTAGGCTTCTATCACTTCATCCAGACAAAAAAAAAAAAAAAAGCTTAATTGTGATGTAGAAAGACGTAGATATTAAGGAATAAAGAAGGTAAGGAATTTGGTTTCCACGTTGTCACAGCTGTGTACTTTTAGAAGTGCGTAAATTGTTTCACCATGGGAGTACGAGTTTCTTTCCTTGTTTATGATTAATGGGCACGTAGTCGTGTCACCATTGGAGTATCAGTTACTGTCCTTGTTTGTTACAAACAAACATGCTGTGGTGTCACCGTGGAAGTGGAGAGTTACTCTCCTTGGCGTGTTAAATGCTTCGCTGTGGAAACAAGAGTTATATTTTCCTTGTTTCTCGTCAATGGGCATGCAACATTAATATTTCTCGATGACAGTACGAGTTACTTTCCTTGATCATCATTAATGGACATGGAACCGTTTCACCAAGGGAGTATGAGGTTTAGCCTACTCTCCTCGTTTGTTCTCTAGGGACATGTCACCGTGTCAGCATGGGACTGTCAGTCTCTTTTCCTGGTTTATGTTTAATGGGCATGTAATCGTTTCACCTGAGCGGGTACGAGTTACTTTCCTTGATTATCATTTGTGGGCATGTCACTGTTTCACCATTTCAGTATGAGCTGCCTTCTTTCTTAATCATTAATGGCATTTTAATTGTTTCACCAGGAGAACTAGGAGATGCCTACCATGTCTGTTATCAGTGGCTTTGTAATTGTTTCACCCTGGGAGTACTGTCTGCTTTCCTTTTTTGTCATCCACTCAATCCAGGTCATGGCAGCATGCTACAAAGATGATGCAAGCAGCGCAGTTTTCCTGAACATCTTTAGGGGAGCGTCAAGACAACCTCTCTTCCTCCAGTGCTGTTCCACGTCAGCCCCAAGAATAAAGTACAAGAAGCGCTGCTGGATTTGAACAGCCCTCACGCAGAGAGAGAGAGAGAGAGAGAGAGAGAGAGAGAGAGAGAGAGAGACAGAGACAGAGACAGAGAAACAGAGACAGAGACAGAGAGAGAGAGAGAGAGAGAGACAGAGAGAGATGAGAGTGTGTGTGTGTGTGTGTGTGTGTGTGTGTGTGTGTGTGTGTGTGTGTGTGTGTGTGTGTGTGCGCGCGCGCGCGCGCGCGCGCGTGTGTGTGTGTGTGTGTGTGTGTGTGTGTGTGTGTGTGTGTGTGTGTGTGTGTGTGTGTGTGTGTGTGTGAAGGAAGGTGAGATGGTGGGTGCATGTAAAAGAGATGCTGTTTACATGCGTAGTTTTTGTTACTGTAAAGCGCTCTACAGATCTTTGGACGGCGCGCTATCCTCCTCCTCCTCCTCCTCCTCCTCCCTCCTCCTCATCTCATCATCATCATCATCATCATCAGTCATCATCATCATCATCATCACCATCCTCATCATCATCACCATCATCATCGACTCTGCAATAAGTCCCAAACCACCTCGACCACTCTCTGCTTGTCTGTCTGTCTGTCTGTCTGTCTGTCCGTCTGTCCGTCCGTCCGTCCGTCTGACTGTCTGTCTGTCTGTCTGTCTCTCTCTCTCTCTCTCTCTCTCTCTCTCTCTCTCTCTCTCTCAGTGACGTCCCTTGTATAGGTACCAGCAAGATGCTCCTTCACCAGCACTCCTAACGCTGGTTAAGTAAGAAGAAAAACGTCCGACCATGCCAGACGATTGTCTCCCCTGTGCTGTAGAACGCATGCTGAACCTCAGTGCTGAAGGCATGACATGATCGTCGTAGGAAAACCAAGACGGAAAAAAAAAAAAAAACACCGTCGTTGTGTTCAGACTTTCAAAGACTTCCCACCGACCCCCGGGCCACAGAAATCCCAGGTAGGGCCGTATTTAGACGTAAATGTCCTTCACAAGTGAACAAGGACAAGCACATAGCAGAGACATACTGACAACAACAACAATAACAACAACAACAACAACAACAACAACAACAACAACAAAGAAAAGGCAAGTCGATGTATTTCGATGTGATGTCCTTCACAAATGAACCTGGACAAGCGCAGAACAGACACATACTGACAAGAACAACAACAAAAGGCAAGTTATTGTTTCTCGTCATCGTTCGGTCTGGGTTTTTTTTTTTCTACCAACGCCACACCCAACTTACTCTATACCAATGTTGTAACTGATTGTAGAACGGACAGTAGTCAAGCTGATTGTGA
>JADBJO010001946.1:262500-265000 GCA_016801955.1 Conus betulinus | reverse complement strand
CCTGGGCAAAATGCCATTCCATGTGGTGTCGCATGCCATTCCATGTGGTGTCGTATGCCATTCCTTGTGGTGTCCTGGGCAAAATACCATTCCATGTGGTGGTCCTGGACAAAGTACCATTCCATGTGGTGTCCTGGACACAAATCGAACAGGCGGAGCCCATCATTCTCCAGGTCTGATTTCCTTGTTGGGTTTACTCCCCACATACACAGGTGGCAGGTCGACCTGGGTTTGCAGTGTTGTCAGTGGCAGAGGAAGAGCCAGTGACCAGACTGTCGGCACTGCCTTCTGTCTTCTACACTTTTCAACAAATTCCTGGAACCCATCAGGACTGAGTGAAGACCATGTTCAGCATGTTCTCTATTTGAGAATCGTCAGAAACCTACGATTTGCTGAAGACATCGATGGCCGGGCAGGAAGTTTACAAGACCCCACCCCACCACCCCCCCCCCCCCCCCCCCCCCCCCACCCCAAGCTTGTTGGACGACTGGATGAAACATTAACAAGATAGGCAAAGAAAATATCAGCGCCGAGAAGACTAAGCTGATGGCCAACCACAACATCCCCATCCACTTTAACAACACTGATGGCCAACCACAACATCCCCATCCACGTTAACAACACTGATGGCCACAACATCCCCATCCACTTTAACAACACTGTCAATAACTCTGAACTAGAAATTGTTCAACAATTCATTTACCCAGGATCCAAGATTAAACATGAGGGATCCAAACCAGAGATCCCTCTCATGGCACCCAAAGACAAGCATGACACTGTCCGGATTAAAGATCCTCCCATGGGCACCAAAGACAACCTTGACACTGTCCGGATTAAAGATCCTCTCATGGGCACCAAAGACAACCTTGACACTGTCCGGATTAAAGATCCTCTCATGGGCACCAAAAACAACCATGACACTGTCCGGATTAACACCTGCAAGAAAGGGGTCAAACATGGCTCCTGAAGTGCGCTGGTCTATTCCATCTTCCTGTACACATGCGAGACATGCACCCTCGCAGCGGATCTGGACAGAAAAATTCGAGTCATGCGAATGAGGTTATACTGCAAAACAGATGCTAAATATCAAGTACACTGATCACATGGCCAATCAAACGTGTCCAACCATCAGGATAGATGTTAATTAAACATCCAGTACACTGCTCACATCGCCAATCAAGTGTGTCAAACCGTCAGGACAGATGTTAAACATCCAGTACCCTGATCACATGGCCATTCAAGCGTATCCAACCGTCAGGCAGCGCACAGGATCTGACCAAGATCTGCTGACATCAATCAGGGAAAAAAAAAAAAACTACTCTGGTATTACCATTTAATAAACAGATCCAGCGGTCTTGATGAAACAATCCATCCCCACCCCCCGCCCCCCACCCCCAGGGAACTGTGGAAGGCATGAGACAAACCCAGGAGACAGAAGAACCAATGGGAATGCCAGTGTTGCACAAATGGACAGAGAAGACGTTGTTTTGTTGACACCCAGACCTTGGTACACAACCAACAGAGCTGGAGGAACCTGCAGAACTGTTCTTCACTGTGGTGCTCCAGTAGACTCCCCACAGACACAACCAACAGAGCTGGAGGAACCTGCAGAACTGTTCTTCACTGTGCTGCCCCAGTAGACTCCCCACAGACACAACCAACAGAGCTGGAGGAACCTGCAGAACTGTTCTTCACTGTGCTGCCCCAGTAGACTCCCCACAGACACAACCAACAGAGCTGGAGGAACCTGCAGAACTGTTCTTCACTGTGGTGCTCCAGTAGACTCCCCACAGACACACCAACAACAGAGCTGGAGGAACCTGCAGAACTGTTTCTTCACTGTGCTGCCCCAGCAGACTCCCCACAGACACAACCAACAGAGCTGGAGGAACCTGCAGAACTGTTCTTCACTGTGCTGCCCCAGTAGACTCCCCACAGACACAACCAACAGAGCTGGAGGAAGCTGCAGAACTGTTCTTCACTGTGCTGCCCCAGTAGACTCCCCACAGACACAACCAACAGAGCTGGAGGAACCTGCAGAACTGTTCTTCACTGTGCTGCCCCAGTAGACTCCCCACAGAATTCAAAGACAGAATACAGCAAGAAGACTGAATGATAGTGTAATAATGGTCAGAGTTCAGCGGTGACATGGGAAATTGTTCCTTGACACGGAACGACGTGCGTACATTTGTGGGGACCGGATGATTTTCCTCTGTATAACTAGGCTTTAGAAAACAAAATATTAGTGACTCTGTTCATACCAAAATTTTGTTCTGTGTAGAGAGAATGCAATGATCAATGTTTGACCTTTTAACCTTTATTACCAGAGCGGCAAGGAGTGGTTCAAAAATAAACATACCTACATATTTTACAAATGACTGACTGCTCGTTCAGCGATAGAGAGACATATAGATAAACATAAAATGAGACAGACACAGGGAAGGTAGAGAGACCCAGAGAGACAGAAACAGGGAATAGGTAGAACAGAGAGGAAAGAGAA
>JADBJO010001946.1:250000-255000 GCA_016801955.1 Conus betulinus | reverse complement strand
GCGAAGTCTGCAATTTCCTTGTACATTTTTGAGAGTTCAGATCAGTCTCGGACGCCAAAGTGAATCAGCAGATTTTGAAAATTCCACCCAGCATCACATCGTCTGTCAACTATAAAAAGTGTGAGTAACTAATGAAAAAAATATTTTCGTTGAAACTTGCTTTGGTCTCACTCAGTTGTTGAGGTTTCTGCTAATAGCTCTTGTTCCGTTTCGGTTCCTTTACGTTGTTAAATGAACTGGTATATTAAATATTTGCAACGCTGAGATGTACAGCATTGATTTTGGAGCCTTAGCGGCGAGGGGTGACTAAAGGATTGTATAGTGTGTGTGTGTGTGAGAGAGAGAGAGAGAGAGAGAGAGAGAGAGAGAACCGTGTATACAGTTGTCCAGGTGGTTCCAGGTTACAATAGTCAGAAGCAAGAAAGACTTTGACTGCACTGCATGCACTGGATAGCAACTGTTGTTGTTTCTGATGAACTGTCGTTTGAAGATTTGAAAGGGATGAGTCATCCAAGCTTCTGAGGTGTCAGGAATTGGTCAGGAGGAACTGTAGGCACCACCCCCTCAACCATCTTGTGAAATAAGATCAGCCTCAGTCAATCACACCACTCATGGAATGTAGGGTAGTCATATTTGAAGAAGACCAATACAAAGCCACGGGTTGCAGACCTGAGGTTTTACTTTTAGGCCATGACACATGCAGAGTTCTGCTCCAGTTCATTGACATCTTGCTTGTGGTAAAGTCCTATATGATCTCCAGTAGAGGAGGAGCTAAAACCAAAACGTAAATACATTTGCAGGCAGTGGGGCAGCATTTCAGAGGAATCCAAGGGTACGACTGGCTTTTTGACTGACAGCATAGATGTATGGGACCAGCTCAGATGATCAGAAAACCAGATTCCAGGACAGGGACTGGCAGAAGCTGACTGGAGGGTGGTGATATTTTAGCAAGTTGTAGAAAGTGGAGGCAAGTTTTAGTTCCAGACTCATAGTGTAACACTTGGTTGCATCCAAAGACTTGCCCCTTCGTTCTGCCCTGAGCTCCAGGCTCCTAGGCTCTGATATCTGTGTAAATGATGCAGTCATCAGCGACAGGGCAGACTTGTGAATGGACTGCCTCTGGGAGATCATTGACATGACAAAGGGATAACAGGAGAGCCCAACACCTGGGGGACTCCCAGGTCAACATACATGGAGACAGACATTGTACCCTGAAGCGCCACCTGCACAGTGCATTGTGTAAGGAAGCAACAAAGTCAGGTATGAAGTGAGCTGTGACACCCATATCTGGCATTGGTGGCAAGTGTATGGAGAAGTTTCATGGGGCACTGTATCAAACACTTTCGAAAAGTTCAAGATGCTTGTCGACTTGTTTCTGTTGATGGACAATAGGTGGTTATTGGTGGTAATCAGTCACTGAGTTTTAGTAGAGAAGCACAATCTAAAACCATGGTTAAGATTGGGTGAGGATCTTATAGGTTTCAAAATGGGTCACTTGTACTGCTAATACAATATTACATATGTACTTGTGACCGAGCATAGCAGTTTCAGTACACATAGTCTGTTTCAGTTTGCTTTTACTTAACTCTCTTGCATTTGTTTCACCTAAATCCGGCTGCTCTGTTTGTCTCCCCAGGTGTTTGTTACGGCTGCAACTGGCTGCACATGCTGCATTACTTTACCTCACAGTCACACACTGCGACCTTGTTTTAAGTCAAGGCTGGCCAAAATAAATGGGCGTCCCTGAGAGGTGTCCAGTGAAATTTTAGCAGTAGCATGGGGCGTTGGAAACAATTCACTCACACAGACTAGGGTCGTGAACTGACCGCATTCCATTGATTTCGCAAAAAAAATATGAATATTGGGAGCAGCTTTGGGTTGGAAAATGTAAATGCAAGATGGTTAAAGGCTGTCCAGGCTACTGCTCATGATAGACTGAATGTGTTGGGAGTATAGCCAGATGTCTGAACAATACTATAACCACCTCTCCCTACCCCACCTCCCAGTTACCAACCCAGTACCCTGGTATGCAAGAACTAACAAGAAAAAGAAAAACAAAAAAAACTGGGTTTGACAAAATCTCATATGTTTCAGGTTAACAGCAAATCAGCTCTTTTGTGTTACAGAGTTAAGTGCTCAAATGATCAACAAATTGATCATAGCCCTCAGCAGAAGAAAACTTACAATCACATTGGTGATTCTGTCTACATCTTGCCCTGGTTAGATATTGCAGCTAAGTTCATAATTTTTGTTCTGTATCTTTGCTTATGAGGCCTGCAGAAAACCTTAGTGGTCACAAATGACTCTGCTTTAGACCTTACCTGCCACTGTACGTTCAGACTATATATAGTTGCCTAATTAACCGCCTGATGATTTTCTTTAAATGGACACCTGGTGCTTTCTTTCAAGGTAAAAATGTAGTGTAACTTTTCCCCATTATCTGCAAATCTAGGTCATACTGTTGATCTCACTCATTCAGTCATTGATGACTTTGGGAAGAAAAAAGCTGAACCAATCACCAATATCTTATGAGTCAGATGTGCATATCTCCTGATGGAAATGTTCTAAGCAACATTTTTTATTTCAAAAAATTTCTTATAGGTCAGATGCAATTTAAACCTTTGGGAGAAAAAAAATCAGTCAATATCCTGGTATGAAAACATCTCTAAACTGACTTTTTTTTTTTTAGTTTTTATTAAAGAAATTGCTGCTAATTGCTGTCTTGAAAAACTGAAAAGAAGACTTGTTTTTCCTCTACATTAATGATCTTTCGAAACAACTGTCCTCGATTTAAGAACTCTTCACTGATGACATCTTTTCTAACACAGGACTGTGAAATTCCCATTGGGACCATTCCGTGCTCCTCCCTCTGAACCTGACCCATGTGGGAGAGGAAAAGGCTGATGTTCATCCACCCTGAAAAAATGTACATAATATTACCAGGAACAGGCACCCACTGACTGGCCCCATACCATTGCAGTGGCCAGAATCTGAAAGTGCTGAATGAAATCAAACGCCTTAGCATCACCGTGTCACAAGATCTTCGGTTTGTCTCATATTTTTTTTCGGTGTATCAAAACCACAATCTGAGATCCTTGGCTTTAATCAAAGGAGCTTGACAGTAGGCTGTGGTGCCAGTAAGAAGAGAGCCTACAAACCCCAGATGAGATCCATAGCAGAGTATGCCTCAAAGAGCAATCAGCAAGATTGAAAAACGTGCCACCCTCGTGGTGTTGAAGCATTAACACTCTGAAGGACACATTCACTCAGCTGCACTGAACCCCGCTAACTAATTGGAGACACTTTGAGAGGCTGTCAAAGCTGTAAATTTCACCGAAAGAAGACCCACCTGTGCAGGCCAGTCTCCAATCCACCAGCAAGATGATATAGCCTCACTCATATCACCTGCCATATATATGGCTTCCTGCAAAACCAGCTACAGGAAGTCTCTCTTTGTTGCACACACCATTAGTGCATTGGAGGTAGTGACATCATCTTCTGTGGATGGCTTGTACTTCCAGATCTGAACAGCTGACCAGTCCCACTTGCTGATTCCCCCTCCCACCCTATGCTATTCACCCCTGCTTCCACTGCCCTACGAACTGAAAATCTTCTCATTCCCAGCCAGGTTCCTTTTCATGCTATAAATCCTCCCTTCCCACACATGCTGATTTTTTGCTACAGTCTACACTTTTGCCATGTATTTCCCCCAGGATCTTCCCCCACCCCACCCCCTTGCCACTCAGTTAGACTACAAGGAAGTGATCTGGAATCAAGTGAAGAGTTACATTGAAAGAACAGCTAATGTATATAAAGAAATAATCATAATGATAATGAATAGCATTTACAAAGTACAATATCTCAAGTGCCATTAACAACTCAGTGCACATAAATTGTGGCTCTGGGTTTCTTATTTCTGTCCCCCAAACAGTCGACTCTGGGCTGTTGCAATTGTTGAACTTGTGCCGATCCCATGTCATTAGCTAGCTAAAGAGAGCCACCCCTCTTCACACATTTAAAGTATCCTCAGTACATTCTTGCAATGAAATACAACAGAAACAGCATCCAGACCCATCATCCATTATTCATTCATATCCAGGAATTCAGTTTTAAAAAGTCATGACTTTTCTGATTGCGCATTACTTGGTAGTGTGTTTCCAGATCAATGTTTCTTGTGGCTGTCACCTGTGGTAAAGTAACTAATAGATTTCCAGAAGGCTAGATATGGCAAAATGCATGCTGGAACTTCGCAATGGTTGTAAATCAGTCTGCTGACTGTTGATGAATGATGTAATTGTTTGTGCAGACAATGTCGAAAAAGAGAAACAAACCACCACCTGGGCCGATGCCATACATTCCAGGATTAACGCCCCGCCCTAAGACACCTGAACCACAGCCAGAGCAGGCACTATCAATCCTGGACTTAAGCTCTGTGAAGGTACCCATATACTTTTTTTTTTTTTCTTTTTCTATCCCATCGTCTGTGCCACTTCAGTGGCATTGCACCCAAGCTGCTCACACTAACTCCCCATCCACAGACGCAGCCCAGCCAGGCCCGCTGCAGCCCCGTCGCCAGCAGTCCACAGGAAGCAGTCAATGTCAGGTCGTCAAGAGGTAACCCATCGGAGGAGACACTGTACTGCTGCAGAGTCACTTTGGTGGTGTTCAGTGGCGCCTGTTCTGATCCCACATGCACAGGACACTGCCTACCATCCGTGCTGTTTTTTCTTGTTGACAATGAATCCACATGTACCCCCATGAAACAAGGCCATCTACTGACAGAAAGGAGCTCAAGGAATAACTCAGAAAGTTGCTGTCTGTCAGTTGATTGCGCTAGTATGGGGGTCAGTGTGAATGGGTTTAAGAAAGGCACAAAACAATGAACTGAATGTCAGTACTTATTTGGGTTTCTTTAAAAAAAAAAAAGTTTTTTTTTTAAGCAACAAAATATCCTGGTTGTCCAAGTCTTGAGTTTAATATGTTTTGTACCTGCATTCATT
>JADBJO010001946.1:202500-242500 GCA_016801955.1 Conus betulinus | reverse complement strand
ACAGATAAAAAGTACGGTCAGTTCAAGTGAAACCTACAGCAGAGGTGCCGTTCATTTCTCGGTCGTGTCTTTCATTTAGTTGCTCCGCTCCCTCTGAGACACAGCCGTCCATGGAGATGTCTGCCAAGTCACGGTCAATGCAGGTGAGTCCAGCGTGCAGATCTCTGTGCTTCCTTTTGTCTGTTTGTCCATCTGTAGATCTCTCTGCCTGTCTGTCTGCATGACTGCTTTGATGACATGAAATCCTTGTCAAGGCCCTTTGTGCTGGGTTGGGCTTTTGAAAATATATATAAGTCGAAGCTGTCTGAGTGAATTCATACGCAGGGCTGCGTGTCTGTGAGAATGAAATGGAATGCTGATCTGAAAAATGTTGAAAAGGTTGTCTTGATATAAGCAGATTGTTTTGAGGAACTCCCTGATTGGTGAGATTTTGTTAAGGATTTTTTCAGTGCCAGAAAATTGTCGGAACAAGTCGTCTCACACTTACCTGTCATGTCATTTTCCCTTTCTTAGTGTGGAACATCACACTGTATTCATGGGATTCCCTCTCCCACTCCTGCCAGTCCTATGTTGAGTTTGAACCACTCGCTGAATGTTTTGTCGAGAATCTCGCTCAGAATTACCTTGCCTTGCGCCTCTAGAGTGAGTAAGTTACATGCCTTGTAAGAAAATGCAAAATGAATATTCTGGGGAAAACCTTGTGTACTTCACAGTCAGTGTCCGCTGATGTATTTTTAGAACTTACAGAAGTCTTGAAAACGCATCTTCCTGTCCAGTCAAAGGGAGGCGATCTTTCCAGGAAAGGGATGAAGGGATTTTTTTTTTTTTTTTTTTTTTAAACTGCTGTTGGAGTCTCAAAAGAGAATTTGCAACAAAAAAAAAAAACAAAACGAAAAACAAGATTCAGACCTTATGAATAATCGCAGGAGATGGGATTGGCTGGAAGAGCTTTGTGATGATGGACTGGCGTACAAAGTTGGTAGCCAGACAGTCGGTGCAGCCAGTGTGTGTGTGTGTGGATACATGTATGTATGAATGGACAATATCGGGGGGGATCATTGATTTCTTATGCAAATGACCTATGGGCACATACCACAGACTTCTCCATTGTGAAAGAACGTGTATCCAGATTGGCAAGATTATGTATTTAGAACACAATTTTTTTGCTTGTTTGTTTTTTGTTCTATGATATTTACTGTTTTAAGTGCACATTTTTCCTTTTCTTTTCTAATTCCACTTTTCGCTTTGACATACTTGTTTATCATTGAATATCCAAATTGATCGTATAAAAAAAAAAGTATTTACAATTTTTTTTTTTTTAGTCTGTAGTCATATTAGCAGCTACACACACGGACTCAGTTGGTTATTTGTTGTTTTTTAATGTGGTTTTCGAGCAGCTAATTGAATCATTTAAGACTGCTTTGTGGACAGTCAGTTGCCCCAAATAGTTCCATTATCACTGTAATGAGTAGAGATGGAAGGTGTGGTCTTCTAGTTGAAGGACTCTAGAGTGTTTTCTTTATTAAGATTATGGAGTCGTTATTATATCGTGATTCACCTCCACCCTTTCTTTTACTGGTGATGGAAGGAGCAACTTTCTGGTACTAGTCAGCAAAATAAATGTTCGTCTTTCTCCAGACTGTCAGAAATACTCGAGAACAGCTCACGAATAATTCACCTTCGGCTTGGGCGCTTAAAAGTGCTTGTGCTCTGAGTGACAAAACAGAAGTAAAAATTGGTTCAAACAGAAAATGATCCATGAACAACAGAAAAGACTGACTCAAGTTGGGCGCAATTTGAAATACAAAACTATACTTTTCTGTACAAGAGAAAAATGTACAATTTAACGAAACTTCAGTCTGTCTTTGCTTGAGTTGGCCTTTTGTCACTTTATCTCATCATAAAAGAAGGGAAGGTCTTGACGATTTGAGTTGTTGTCCTGTGGGTAAAGGTCAGGGTGAGGCCAAGGTCCGGGTGAGGGCAAGGCGTGAACGGTACAGAATTTGAAAAATTACCAGCAGGTTTTTGGTATAACTTACATTACATGGTCATGGTATACATTACCAGCAGGTTTTGATAACTTGTCATGGTATACATTACCAGCAGGTTTTGATAACTTGTCATGGTATACATTATCAGCAGGTTTTGATAACTTGTCATGGTATACATTACCAGCAGGTTTTGATAACTTGTCATGGTATACATTACCAGCAGGTTTTGATAACTTGTCATGGTATACATTACCAGCAGGTTTGATAACTTGTCATGGTATACATTACCAGCAGGTTTTGATAACTTGTCATGGTATATACATTACAAGCAGGTTTTGATAACTTGTCATGGTATACATTACCAGCAGGTTTTGATAACTTGTCATGGTATACATTACCAGCAGGTTTTGATAACTTGTCATGGTATACATTACCAGCAGGTTTTGATAACTTGTCATGGTATACATTACCAGCTTGTTTTTGATAACTTGTCATGGTATACATTATCAGCAGGTTTTGATAACTTGTCATGGTATACATTACCAGCTCGTTTTGATAACTTGTCATGGTATACATTACCAGCAGGTTTTGATAACTTGTCATGGTATACATTACCAGCAGGTTTTGATAACTTGTCATGGTATACATTACCAGCAGTTTTAGATAACTTGTCATGGTATACATAATTACCAGCTTGTTTTGATAACTTGTCATGGTATACATTACCAGCTCGTTTTGATAACTTGTCATGGTATACATTACCAGCTCGTTTTGATAACTTGTCATGGTATACATTACCAGCTCGTTTTGATAACTTGTCATGGTATACATTACCAGCAGGTCGTTTTGATAACTTGTCATGGTATACATTACCAGCAGGTTTTGATAACTTGTCATGGTATACATTACCAGCAGGTTTTGATAACTTGTCATGGTATACATTACCAGCAGGTTTTGATAACTTGTCATGGTATACATTACCAGCAGGTTTTGATAACTTGTCATGGTATACATTACCAGCAGGTTTTGATAACTTGTCATGGTATACATTACCAGCAGGTTTTGATAACTTGTCATGGTATACATTACAGATAGTAATTGATCATGAGTCACACATTGAGTGTAGCTTTTGGTAACATTTGGTCATGTCATGCATGCAGTCATTGATGATGTGTACCATGGTTTATCCTGCAGGACGCCATTTTGAATCATGCCATGCTGACTGACGGCAAGACTTGATGAAAATCACCTGTTGCAGGTATCCGAGACATGTTTTTCATGATGTCTTTCAGGAAGTGCCCAAAACCATGGAGGCCAAAATCAGTAGCAGAGGCTGTAGTCCCTGAGAGCGAAGAGGAGGTTCCCTGCACGACTCGGGCTGATAGGTTCGCAGTGATGGCCCACGACAAAGTGCTGGATTTCATTGAATTCACAGACCGCTCCCTGTATGAATCCAAGTTTGAGGTGGCTGCCTTTTTTATAACGAGTAAGTAATGATAATGATGAAGTACATGGCTGCCTTTTTTATAACGAGTAAGTAATGATAATGATGAAGTACATTGCATGGCATCCCTCCTACATTTATCATACACAGCACCTGACAGCATACAGAAGACAGTGATTTTCTTAAAAGTATTAGAGCAAAATCAGACTGTGACACCAAAAATGGCATAAATGCATGCTCATTCTTTTTCATGTTCCTCAACCAATTCATATCATTTGCAGACCCAGTACAGACCAACTCGCACATAAGCATACTTTCATGAATTTCTTAGACAGACTTGTATAACATATGAAGGGACCAACGATTTTATTAAATGAGAGGAATTCCAGAATTTTGGGCATGGAACAGGAAGATTTGTCTTGGCCATGTTCAACTACTTTTAAAAAGGGGTCTACAGGAATAAGTTGCTGATGAGCAGAAGACAAGGGAATCATAGTTCAGAAAGATAGTAGAATGTTAACTTTTGCAAGCAACTTATTCTGATTACTGCATTTGATAGAAAGCCAGAATAGTTTCGATTGAAGGTGCACAGGTCCAATTTGTGTTTAGCTTTTTTGTGTGTGTGTGTTTGTTTTGTAGGTTGGTTGGTTTTTAGAGCAAGCCTTATCACTGAATTTGAGATGAATTTTTTTTTTAACCGAATACCACAAGAATGGGATTTGCATATTTTCCTAGAGGAGTGAACTTTACAGGGTTTTGTCAGTGATGATCATTGAAGCTATTCGACATGCTGAAACTTAAATTTTGGTCAGGGAAAGCTTGAAATGGGTGTGTGATGTTAAAACCAAAATAATACTCAAAGAGTATTAGAATGCTCTAAACATAAAGCAATGGGTCTGTCTCTGTAAGATGGCCTCAGCCAAATGAGAGTCAGCTAATGTCTTAGAGTGGATATGAAGTGGCCAGTTGTTTTAGCTTTACATCGGCTTCTGAGCCAGCTGATGTCTCAGAGTGGATATGAAATGGACAATCATTTAGCTTTACTTCGGCTTCTGAGCCAGCTGATGTCTCAGAGTGGATATGAAAAATGGACAATCATTTAGCTTTACTTTCGGCTTCTGAGCCAGCTGATATCTCAGAGTGGATATGGAACAGCCAATTTTTCTAGCTTTACTTTGGCTTCGTGCAATCCTAAGAAGTCTTTAATTTTCACTGTTTACAGAGCTGCCAGCCCACCCAAAATTTTTTTTTTTAGAGATTTTCTTGTGTTTTAAAGATCATTCCCAATATCCTTTTTGTTTATCGTATACACTTTACAAAACGAGGGCAACATCCACATGATCTATCAAGAAGGTCACACAGTATGCTAAACCTAAAACCAGGGAAGTGGGGGTGGAGGATTCTGGGTGGCTAGGCTGAAAGTATTCGGTCTTATGCATGCATAAGTAAGTGTATGCATGCATGTATACATGTTGCTGTTTTGTATGCAAATGTATACCATCGCTGTGAGAGCAATGGTGAATTTTTCCTGTTTTTTTTTGCCTTGGTTTTTAAGTATTCATGAATTGCTTATTTGCTTACATGAAGAAAAATAAAAGATAACTATGGTTTTTCATGATGATAATGAAAAGTTGGCTGGCAATCTGTTGTGTGTTCCAACTCAAGCTTTATGGTTGTCATGAGTCATCTGCTAAGTCTCATTCCTTAATTGTAAACAGCATTTTGGTCGTTGGATTCTTGGAGTACTGCTTGCCTCCACACACCTTTCAAGGATCAGCTTTTCATACTGGTTTTACTCATGTTGCTATGATGTATAGTCAGTATCTGTTTTCAGTCATTGTTTTCTTTAACGCATGTTGCTGTCAAACAGATTTTATTGTCAGATTTGCTTGTGATTCTGCAGAGCCTGATGTGGAAGAGATCGTGGCGCTGGGGACAGGGTCGGGGTGCGTGCAGACGTCCAGCTTGGGCACAGATGGCCTGGCTTTGATCGACAGCTCTGCCATGGCGCGGGCACGGCGCTCGCTGAATCTGTGAGTACTGTGTGTTTTTTCTGTGATCAGTTTGTAACACCAGGTGTCACACGTGTGGGATGGGAAGGGGAATGTGTCTTCAGTGCTGACAGGTTCATGGGGAACTGTCATTGGAGGAAAGCGTGGTGCCCTCTTTCTGGGAATGCTCTTTCTGGAGGTCCCAGCATCGAGGTAATTGTTATAATCAAAACCAACATGTCTGAAGACTGCTGAAGGGACTCCCAGCAGTCTGTTGTAGTGGAGTTGCCTCATAACAACAGGATGCATCAGAAGTTACGTAAATGACCCCTCGGTGCAACAACTCCTTCATCACAACTGCCCAAAATCTGACTGATTATTTCTCACACATTGCAAAACTACTTTTGACCTCTATAGAATGAAATTTCTTTATTATTTTACTTAACCTTCCCCCCCCCCCCCCCCCCCCCCCCCCCCCCCCCCCCCCCCCCCCCAGACATACACACCCCTGACTTTCAGCAACCAGTCATTTCAGCCATTTCTTGTTTCCTGCTGCTTGTGATCTTGTGAGATTAACATTGTTTTAAATGCATTTACCATGACATTTAACCGTTTTGAGATTAACATGTTTTAAATGCATTTACCGACATTAACCGTTGTTTTTAACATGCATTTACCGTTACCATGACATTTAACCGTTGTGAGATTAACATTGTTTTAAATGCATTTACCGTGACATTTAACCGTTGTGAGATTAACATTGTTTTAAAATGCATTTACTATGAAATTTAAGCCTCGTGAGATTAACATTGTTTTAAATGGATTTACCATGACATTTAAGCCTCGTGAGATTAACATTGTTTTAAATGCATTTACCATGATGTTACCCGTTGTGGCATTTACCATGACATTTAAGCCTCGTGGCATTTACCATGACATTTAAAATGCATTTACCGTGAGATTAACATTGTGATTAAACATTGTTTTAAATGCATTTACCGTGACATTTGATTTGACCTTTGTGAGATTTTACCATGACATTTGTTTTAAATGCATTTAAATGCATTTACCGTGACATTTGACCCTGTGAGATTAACATTGTTTTAAATGCATTTACCATGACATTTAACCCTCATGAGATTAACATTGTTTTAAATGCATTTACCTTGACATTTGACCCATGTGTGAGGAAGTGGTCTGAACAGGAATTCAATCACTCATCTGCACATCGACTCAAGTGTTAACATTTCAAAGCTTTGAATATTTCCATTTTTTTTTTTAAAATTGGAATCAGTTCGCTGTTGCAAGAACATGTTTGTGATCGAGCAGGAGCACAAAATCCTGAAGTGAATACAGTTATGACCTTAGCATTGTGCTTTAGTAATGGTAGTGGCAACACCCAGCATCTCAGAATAAAACAAGAGAAAAATTCAGTACTGGAAAATCGGAAGTTGTAGCTCAGTTGAAAAGAATGAAACAGAAGTCAAGATCTCTACAAGTTTATTTTCAGGGGGAAACAGAATCAGATTATCACAAAACACAAAAAATAAATATTGCAAAGAATATCGTTTAATAAAAAAAAGACACAGAAAGGTGCATGTAAAATAGTGGAAAACTCCACACAGAGACCAAAAAGAGAAAGATTGGGAATGGTTCATGAACGCAAACAATAGTAAGTATGTAAGTGAAAGACCAGTTCAGCTAAAGGCGGCTGTTTCCTTATCAGAAATGAGATAGTATCTATGTAAGTGAAAGACCAGTTCAGCTAAAGGCGGCTGTTTCCTTATCAGAAATGAGATAGTATCTATGTAAGTGAAAGACCAGTTCAGCTAAAGGCGGCTGTTTCCTTATCAGAAATGAGATAGTATCTATGTAAGTGAAAGACCAGTTCAGCTAAAGGCGGCTGCTTCCTTATCAGAAATGAGATAGTATCTATGTAAGTGAAAGACCAGTTCAGCTAAAGGCGGCTGCTTCCTTATCAGAAATGAGATAGTATCTATGTAAGTGAAAGACCAGTTCAGCTAAAGGCGCTGCGCTTCCTTATCAGAAATGAGATAGTATCTATGTAAGTGAAAGACCAGTTCAGCTAAAGGCGGCTGTTTCCTTATCAGAAATTGGGCCTGCTGATTCCACGGCAGTGAAGGGCAAGTCAAAGAACGGCAGCGCAGGAACACAGTGAAATTGTTTTTGTTCTCAGAGGGGAGCAGATACAAATGGGAGCTGAAATAGTGACTGGAAGAAGAGAAGCCAAGTGAACTGTGTGTTGATACTGTGCTCTTTCTGACATGAAATGGGGATCATACAGGCCTTTACCACAGAGCTTTACCAAATAAATCAGCATTAACATGATAGAGTGCTATCCATTTCCTTTATCTTTTAGATACTTTATTTCTGCTGTGTCGCACATGATCATGCGCACACACGCACACATGCATGCACGCACGCACTCGCTTGTCTGAACACATGCACGCACAAACACCCACACACATGCATGCAGGCACAGAGAAATGATACATTTAAGAGCAAAGCAACAGATGGTGCTAGATCAGAATAAGGCCGGTAGAGTTGTGCTAGATCAGAATAAGGCTGGGTAGATTGGTGCTAGATCCGAATAAGGCTGGTAGATTGGTGCTAGATCAGAATAGGCTGGTAGAGAAAGGAAAAGAATGACCAGCATTAACATTCAATACATAAATTTATGCGCTTCTTGTTATAAACTGACAGACCACATCATCCTTATTTCCAAGTGTTGTTAGTAGAATGGACTCTTGCCTCCCTTGATTCTCTCTCTGTTCAGTATGCCTTTTCTCACTGTCTGACTCTCTCTCTCTTCTCTCTCTCTCTCTCTCTCTCTCTCTCTCTCTCTCTCTCTCTCTCTCTCTCTCTCTCTCTGAGTGAGTGTGTTCATGCACATGCCAACATGTTGGCATACATATGTTAAAAAGTAGAAGAAATTCCTGGAGACAAAGTTCTGAGTGGTAATTGTACTTCCGAAAGGTAATCATAGACGGGCATTTGACCAAAGAGCGACAACTCTTTCCAACTTCAGTATGCAAAATTGCATCAGGCTGTGTCTTCTTCTTGGGCAACATGCCCTGAAACATAACAGAAAACTGACAACACAGCTTGAATTTATGCTGATGAATCAGGTTTGAAACTAATTTGTGTTAGAAAGAGTCTGTCTTTACTGTAGTTAATGGAAGATCAGTGGTAACTACCTGGAAGAAGCCTTTGCCTGTTAGAAAGAGTCTGTCTTTACTGTAGTTAATGCAAGATCAGGTGGTAACTACCTGGAAGAAGCCTTTGCCTGTTAGAAAGAGTCTGTCTTTACTGTAGTTAATGCAAGATCAGGTGGTAACTACCTGGAAGAAGCCTTTGCCTGTTGGAAAGAGTCTGTCTTTACTGTAGTTAATGCAAGATCAGGTGGTAACTACCTGAAGAAGCCTTTGCCTGTTAGAAAGAGTCTGTCTTTACCGTAGTTAATGCAAGACCAGGTGGTGACTTCCTGGAAGAAGCCTTTGCAGCGTGATGAAAGGTGAAAACAAAGCAAAGACCTGGCTCCCTATGACCTCCTCCTCCTCCTCAGGCCCATAACTACAGAAGTAGTCGCTGGGGAAACCTGAGGACCTCAGACGCAACCTCCCCTCTCCATCTGTCTCTGTCAGCAGCCGCCAGCAGCAGCTCACGTGTATGGAGTCCGGTCCATTCTTTGATGTTCTCATGCCAGTTCTTCCGCTGTCTTCCTCTTCTTCTCCCGCCCTCGATGGTGCCTTGCATGATTGTTTTGGACAGACTGGTGTGTCGAGTGTTGTGCCCAAGCCATATCAGCTTGCGTCTCTTCACAGTTGAAAGGAGAGGTTCCTGAGGTCCAGCACGGTTTTCACAGTTCTGTTCCGAACATATTTATCGGTCCAGTGCTCGATCCAGGAGATTTGAAGGAGCTTCCTCAGGCATTTGCTCTCGAAAAATGTGGATCTTCCTTTCAGTTTCAGCCGTCAGTGTCCATGCCTTGCAACCATACAGTACAATGGAGACCACCAGGACTTTGTAGAGTTTGAATTTTGTGGAGAATCGGATGTTACTTTTCCACACTTTGTTCAGTTTGGTCATGGCTGCAGTGCCCCTCCATCAGCTTTTACAGAAGTTTTGATTTTTGTACACAACACTCATTGCAGAAAATATGCTCATTTGTGTTAAAAAGAAAAAAAAAACACCAATAGCAGTTTTTACTGTAAACAGGTAGGCAGGGCAATTTTGGATGCTGTTATTTTGTCTGAACAGCACAGCAGAACACTGCTTAGAGGGCAGGAAAGAGGAGACAGGGATGGGCAGAATGTAGTTTAAGCCTGCTGAGTTAAAGCTTTGGGGAATGACTGAATTAGCTCCAACCAGTTTTGATATGACAGAGAGAAGAATTTAGACGTGGCATATGGCAGGTTTCAACTGTATGATTTGGAAAATGTTCAAATATCAGGCAGTGGCAGCTCTCCAATTAAAAGTTGCTGTACGCTTGCCACATGACCGCCCAATTTAAGGTCAACAGATGATGACATAACTTTTAGATCTGGTTGAAGGTCTGATGAATTGATTCCTTGTTGCCTACTGTACTAAGATCAGTACACAAATTACGCAAATCTTGCTTGAATATTGAGTTTCATTTATCCAGTCTGTTCCCAGTCATACTTCATCTGATTTTTTTCTTGGTGCTGAGAGGGTGAGTTCCATGGGACCTGTGACCGCTGTTAAGTTCATGGGATGGTTTGTTTTCTGATTTGGGCAAAGCAAGGATTTGTGCTCAGAGGGGAGACCATTGCATGGGGGATGGAGTTCATCCCGGTGAATAATTTGGGTCATCTGAGTTCTGAACAGACTGGTCAAAAGTGAAACTTCCAAATATTTCCACTATTGATATCAGGGACAATTAAAGGCATTTTTTCTCCAAAGAACTGATTGGGCTAGCTTATGAACAGAAAAAAAAACTTGAAGCTAGATGTAAACCCTGAAAGCCAAAATTTGATTTGTACGTGCAGTGCAGTGGACCACTTCCACACAGACGTCTTGGAATGTTCACTTATAGTGTTACCATTAAAGCGTCAGGAAAATCATTTGCCCTCTGCAGTGCAAGAACGAGACAGTTTGTCCAGAAATGCCTTGAATGAATGTCACCAGGCTAGTTGACTGGAATATTTGTTCAATGTTTTAAGAGACTTGTTCAATGTTTTAAGAGACTTAAAAGAAAAAGGATTGACTAGAAAAATACAAAGCCATTGCATTTGAGTGGCAAAATAATACAGTTACTCTGAGGTTGACAGGAAACCCATTGCCATGCAGGTAAACCTCTGGAAAATGTTGTTAGCCTGACCAGTTTTCTGACAGCGATCGGCTACTTGGCTAGCGCTTTCATCACCCCCCTTATGTGGTGGCACAGCGTCAGTTTGAGATTCAGCTCAACCCAGTCCTTTCAGCCACAGAGTCCAATGAACAGCGCAAACCAGCTGCCATAGCAAAATGATGAGCTTCATGGACTTCCAGATAGGAAGTCGTGGGTTCATTTCTCATTAGGGCTGTTTTTCAAAAATTTTCCGAAAAGGGTGAAAAATGTCTTGACTGTGACATTTCTTAGCCGGGAACAATTTTTTTTTAACTGATAGGGTCTAAAGTCTTAGAGAATACTTCTTTCTAATATCTTGGTGGACAAACATAAGATTTAAGAGTGTACATATCTGTGTGAATGTGCATTTTTGTTTGTCCCCTGGAGTCTTTGTGTTTATCAGCTACTGCGCATCTGTGTGTACTTGTATGTTTGTGATTGAGAATACTGTATGCTTAGTTTTTATTTGAGGTTGTTTTTGTGACTTAGTGTTTGCTGCACTTTGACGTTTCATGCAACAGTGATCTCAGTGTTTTGTATTCTGTGGGGTCCGAACACATAACCATCAGTACTGTTTCATAAACTGTGTCAGATTGTTTGTTTCTTTTTCTTTTTCTTCATTCATTATGGTGTCATCTTGTCCATCTTTTTCGTTTTTTTTTTCAGGTATTTCTACAAACAGCTGGATCAGCTGCTCAGGGGAGGCAGCTCTGTTTTTGACAGACAAGAAAACGGCCACTTCTGTCTGAAGCCAGAGACAGAACTGCACCTCTATATCAGTGAATCTCTGGCAGGGGATTTATGACGCTTCCCTCAGACGAGCGTGAGTGATCCTCTGTTGGGCAGGGAATCGGATCGTTTTTTTTGCTTCTGGATTATGGTGGAGAAAATGTTTGTTTGTTTGCTATTTTTATTTCGATTTTTTTCCTTTTAATTACAAAAATAAGTAAAGCAAAAGTCTCTAGTGTAACCTGATTATTTTTTGCTTGCTGGACTGGAAAGGTTTACAGTGTCTAAACATGATCATTTGGTTGTTGTACAAGTATTGTGACTCGGCAGTTACGTAGTCTTCTTTTGCTGGTTGCTCATGATGAGCAGAGGTCAGTTGAAAAAGCACTGTCACAAGATTGTTTTATGCTGCTTCTAGGGAAAATGGGCTTAATTTGATGTGAATTTGCAAATACAGGTGTGTTATCATTCTGTTACCCTGTCCTTTGAGGAAGATGGCCTGTAATTACTTGCAAAAATTTGCCTGTCTCATCCAGTCATGCCGACACGTGACGCAGAGAACTGACAGTCAGAGCTGTTTCCCATCCCTTGCTATCAACCACTGACCTCAAAACACTCATGAAAATCAGTATATTTCTAGCTCATGAACAAGTTTTGCGGGAAGGCCAGATGGGTCCATGAACAGGCTAAAAATATCACAAAATATATACATCTTCTGTATTGTGATCGAACTGTGTTCGGAGAGTAGGGTTCTGTTGAAAAAGAATTGCCATAAAAAAAGAGCTAAACCAAACAAAAGAATTCCAAATCTTCCCAAACTTTGTATGAAAATATACCATCAGATGTAATTCATGTCCATTTGTCGGTCTACTCTTCTATATCTTTAGTACTGATCAGTGTGGTCATCACATGCCCTCTGCACATCAATCTGATCATCAACACCAGTTCACCACCTTTTGATGAAATCATTGCCACTTGAAAGTTTGAATTTTCTTTGAACATTGCAACGTTATCTAAATTGCCATCCGAGTCATTATTCTTGAGTCACAACGCCTTAAGAGTCCTTTATCGCTGCTGTGTCATGTTTAGGCAGACTCAGTACAAAGTGAGACAAAACATCGTAACGTTTCTCCAGCTTTTCTCAAAGCCTGTTCTAAACAGTAAGCATTACACTGAAAATAGCCACTGGCAAAGTCCACTCATAACACTTGCCTCTTTCCTGGTAACTTGAAAACGAACAAAACACAAAGCTTTCTATGATGGATATGTCAGTCATGTGATGGAAAAAGTCAGATTGGCAGTTAAAAGATTAATTTCAAGTACTTGTTTGTCACTGTGTGTATATTTTTGTGTTTGTACGTTTGTTTTTTTTTTTTTTTTCCTTTATTTTTACAGACCAAGTACCCAATCAGCTGAAGAAAAGGAAGTGATTGCAGAGAACGGCCATGTGCCGTACTTCTGTGAAGGAGTGAACCATGGTGCTCTCTATGTGTGCGATGAAGATGGTAAGATTGTGTGTGATGGAGATGGTAAGATTGTGTGTGTTGTGTGTGATGAAGATGGTAAGACTGTGTGTGATGAGGAGATGGTGTGTGATGGAGATGGTAAGATTGTGAGTGTTGTGTGTGTGATAGAGATGGTAAGATTGTGAGTGTTGAGTGTGATGAAGATGGTAAGATTGTGTGTGTTGTGTGTGATGAAGATAATAAGATTTTGTGTGATAGAGATGGTAAGATTGTGAGTGTTGTGTGTGATGAAGATGGTAAGATTGTGTGGTGTGTGTAATGAAGATGGTAACGTTGTGTGTGATGAAGATGGTAAAATGTGTGTGTGATGAAGATGGTAAGGTTGTGTGTGTTGTGTGTGCGATGAAGATGGCAAGGTTGTGTGTGTTGTGTGCGATAGAGATGGTAAGGTTGTGTGTGATGAAGATGGTAACGTTGTGTTTGTTGTGTGCGATGAAGATGGTAAGATTGTGTGTGTTGTGTGTGTGATGAGGATGGTGAGGCTGTGTGTGTTGTGTGCACTGTTAATGATTAAAATATCTTTTTTGTATTCAGATATTATATGATTTTGTTTATGGTTTGATGATGGCAATTCTCTTTGCTTTGTGCAGTGAGGAGATTAAAGTTTTATGTCCCGTATATAGTGAGGAAGGGTCCACTTGAATGATTGGTAAAAATCAACCATCACAGAAAATTTTTAATGTTGTCCATTTCTTCGGGGATAAATTTAAGAACTACTGGAACTCCTGCTTGGCTTGAGGTCTGGCCTGAAGCATCAGGCCTGAGCATATCTAGCAGCTCTACAAGGTGGAAAAATATTCCAAGAGAAAAAAAAGCCTGTAAATGCAGTAGTTCTTCATTGAGAGGATTTGGCATACTGATCATCTTTTTTCCTTACAAGCTGCATGCAGAAAGGATGAACATCTCTACTTTCAGGTGTCTGGCAGAGCGTGCAGAGCAGGGTGAGACAGCCACCCCCCGTCCAGAGTTTTGAACAGTTCAAAGCCTTCGTCAACACCGGAGAAGGGGACGGCCGTCCGTCTGGTGATGTCCCCTAGCGACAAGCTTCTGCGCTGGAACGTGCTCGGTGTGCAGGGGGCTCTGCTGTCTCGGATCATGCAGCCAGTGTACTTGACCTCTGTGATTGTGGGTGAGTTCCAGGGGTCTGCTTCTCATGTTGAACAGTTGAGGAATTGCACGGCATGGGCTAAGGTTCAGTCTGCTCATTTTTGCTGTTTGTAATGATGGTTTCAGAACAATTTGAAATATGTGCATCTGTTCCTGCTTTGTTCAGAGTACAGGTGGTGAATAGAAGTATCTTTCCCACTGTAATGCCAAAGACAAAGCAAGTTCCAACGGAAAAGCTTATGAAGGAAAGTCAGGTCAGGGTCTGTATGAAAGTGGTTTTGTCAAAAAGGAGGTTACTTTATAGCCACTATAGCGATGTCCACAGGGGTGCATCTAGACATTTCAGTATTGTACAACCTAATGTTTTTTTCCACAAGAGAAGAATTTTTTCCATACCAGAAGTGAAAAGGCATAGCCACAGTGGCAATGTCTACAGGAGTGCATCTGAATTTCTCAGTGTTGTACAGACTAGAATTTTTCACAAGAATTAAATCCTGGCCAATAACTGCAACAACATATGATGGTTAATTTGTTAACACACTACCCCATTCCTTCCCGTACTATTTTATTCTTTCCTCCTGTTCTGTCTGTGTTCATGCTGCTGGTTGTGATCATTTTTCAGCTTTGTCTTACTTTAACTCCGTAAGCCTGCCTATTCAGTTGATCAATTTTCTTGTTTCAGGGAGGTAGTAAAAGTGAAATATTGCTTTGGCATCATATACTATACCATGTCAGACCATAGCATTCAACGGCAGTTAGTCAGCTCTGCCAGGCCGAAATTTTTTGTGGGCTATGCAGTAATAAGACAGTCAGGTGGCGCCCACCCTACTTCCGCCATAGGAAGAAAGCTGGTGGCCGCTTCCTGGTCCTCATTCATCTTCGGCCTGCAGCCTAAGCAAGATAAGTCTTGTGCTCTGTCTCACCTACACTTCTCTTTGGTGTAAAGATCGCTTGTGTGTTTGTTTCTTTACTTGTTCAGTGGGGCTTGTGCTAAACCCAAGTACACTTGCCGTGTGAGGCTCTTGGTTGGCATGCATTTCATTTAATTTCGTGCTTGTCATGATTGCTCTCGCGACTTTGTTTCAATCGTCGTATTACTCTTGCGATTTTGTTTTATCAGTGTCAGTTCCCCAGATTGTCACTTTCTCGGTGCTTCGCGTTCCCTGCTAGTGGTAACGCATCCCCATCTTTTCGTTTTGTTTTAAACCGGTCCCCCTGCTCTGCGCGTTTGTTGTTGTTTCACTCGCGCTCCCCTGGTAACTTCACTTCGACGATCAACACACACGTGGTCATTTTTCTGCCATCTTGCCCACCTCATGGCCGTATCCTCGTACAGCGTACCTGTATGGAGTTTTCTTAACCCTCTTCAGCATGCACTTATCTGAGCTTAGTTACACCGAAAAACCGTCGGCAAGGTAAGTAACTCCGTAATTTGAACATGGGTTACCCAATTAAAAAATTAATTTAAAAGAGAGGAAAGGATATAACGAAATGAAAATAATTTTAAAAATTCCTACGAATATATATGTTGTTATATATCGTAAGTTTGAAGAATGTCACATGAGCCATTTACTCGGGAAATTAAAAAAAATTCTTCTTCAGAACTTTCTTCCCAATGTTGTTCATCATACCTGGAACTTCATCCCAGTCGAAATCTAGGTCACTCTAAGCTTCATTACCCAGCACTTTCACTAAGTCTTATGCCGTAAATCCTAAAAAACACAGTATCTCCGTCACTAAATCTCATTATAGAACGGCAGAACTCACGGTTAGCCACGGTGAAAAACGGCATTTCGACCTCAAAACTTAAAAAATTCGAAACTCGAGAACCACGGCACGTATCGACTCGCGGTTTTTTTGCAAACGGAAGTAAATGGCTACAGGAAGAAGGAAGTCACGTTCTCGCGAGATTTCCTTTTCTACGAGAAACATGGCGGCGCCCATTGTTGCCACGTGTTTTACAGCGCTGGCGGGCGCGCTCAGCGTTTTGGCTGTGTGATTTCCGGCCGGGCGCTAGCGGGCGCTCGATGGTCAAGAGGGTTAATTGCACCTTAATCTTATTGTTCTTGTACTAGTACACACCAATCGAGTTTCTCCCGATCTAGCAGTACGCATTATTATTGTTACTAGTACAGGTAGATTGAGTTTTCAATCGATTTCTCGATCCCCTTGTAGGCAACCGAGTGACTTACGATCCCTCGGGTGTCGCGCACAGGGGGATCTCCCATCAGCTACTATCGGTGCTATATTTATCAGTGCTGTAGCACACGGCCAATCAAGTTTGTTTACAATTTTCTCAATCGACCGACTTGTCTCTACTTTGTGGTCGTGTGCTCAGGTTTTGCTCTGCCACCATAGCCCAACATGGTGAAGGATTAACGATGGGTTGAACCACTTCGCCATCCAGAAGTCGCTCATATCCCCGGAGGGCCCGCGTGTCGATTCCTCCTCAGAGCATTCCGTTCTTGCTTCAGAAGAATGTACGGCCAGTGTAGAGGGGGTTCCGCGGAGGGGACGCGCGACCATACCTCCTACTCTACCCTCCCGGCGGACTCACGATCACTGCGTCCGAAGGCTAAAAGGCAAGCTGCCACCAGTTCAAAAACGTCTTTCTTTTAATCTTCCCAGAAAATCTAAAGGAAGGCTCCCCTAAGAGAGCTGATTAAAATTCCCCCTCTTCCCCCCTTTCATCGGCCAGCTTGCCTTCTTCCCTCCCAACGCACGGTGAGACTTCTTACTATCATGCTGCGTCACGCGACCCTCGGCCCCCAGGGAACTTTGCCGAGGCGCGGACCAGCACGGGTGACGGGACACGTTCGGAATCACCGCCCATCAATCGCCTATATGAGCCTCGTGCCATTAGTCTCCCCCCCCCACTAACAGCACGCAGGCTCATGATGCTCTCCCCCACTGTGCACAAATGCAGCCAACACTCCTGCACGAGGAGCATCCAGACTCCGGAAGCGGACTTACGGTCAGGCCGTGGGACTGCCCTGGAAGTGTCCATAACTCCGGGCTTATGGTCAGGCCGTGGGACTGCCCTGGAAGTGTCCATAACTCCGGCTTATGGTCAGGCCGTGGGACTGCCCCGGAAGTGTCCATACTCCGGCTTATGGTCAGGCCGTGGGACTGCCCCGGATGTGTCCATAACTCCGGGCTTATGGTCAGGCCGTGGGACTGCCCCGGATCTGTCCATACACCCTGCAGTCGACCATCCCGATCGACTGTCGTACTTTCCCCTAGGGGTACAGGACGTTGGGGAGCGGACTTTTTTTTTTTTTTTCTGTCCCAACCTCTGCGCCACCTCAGAGGCAGTGCACCCATGCCACTCATTCCGACACCCTGTCCACAGCCACAGCCCGGTCGGTCCCGCTGCAGCCCCGGCACCAGCAATCCACAGGGACAGTCAGTGTCAAGTTGTCAAGAGGCAACCCACTGGAGGAGACACTGCACTGCTGCTGAGTCACTTCAGTGGTGTTCAGTGGCGCCTGTTCTGATCTAACATATGCAGGACACCACCTACTAAGCCCCCTACTGACGACAATAATTCCTAAGTCACGGAGCCGGCGTGAGTGAGCTCTCCCTCTGGAGGGCGCCACCACGTCTGTCCAACGACAGCCTCAATGGACTAGCCGATACCAGTGACCCCGGCGGAACCAAACCAAGGCCAGATGCTGAGAGAACATTGAGGTCACCATGAGAGCAGGCATGAAGGGCCACAGAGAATTTGAGACTTTTTTTTTTTATGCTGATTGATGAGAATGAGGATGATTAACCCTCTTGTCAATCGGGCGCCCGCTAGCGCCCAAACCGGAAATCACACAGCCAAAACGCTGAGCGCCTGCCAGCGCCCGGTAAAACACGTGGCAACAATGGGCGCCGCCATGTTTCTCGTAGAAAAAAGGAAGTCTCGCGAGAACGTGATTTCCTTCTTCCTGTAGCCATTTTCTACCGTCTGCAAAAAAAATGCGAGTCGATGCGTGCCATGGTTCTCGAGTTACGAATTTTTAAAGTTTTGAAGTCGAAATGCGGTTTTTCACCATGGCTTACTTTGATTTCTGCCGTTTTATAATGAGATTTAGTGATGGAGATACTGCGATTTGTAGAATTTACGGCATAAGACTAAGTGAAAGTGCTGGGTGATGAAGCTTAGAGTGACCTAGATTTCGACTGGGATGAGGTTCAAGGTATGATGAGCAACGATTCAGAAGAAAGTTCTGAAGAAGAAGATTTTTTTTTCCCCCCGAGTATATGGCTCATGTAACATTCTTCAAACTTTTAAAAATTCCTACGAATATATTTGTTGCTATATCGTGAGGGAGTTCCCACCCTCTGACAACGTCCTTTCCTTCTCTAAATTCGCCGGGCCGCCCCCAGCCCAGCGATCGAAACCCAAGATTGTCAAACCTTGGTCACTTACATCTGGTTCGTCTGGCAGGGTCAGGGGTTCCAGTCCAAGGCTGTCCCCTTCGACCTCTCCCTGGCACCCTTCCTCTTCACAGAATTGGAAGCGTTCAGGCTCGCTCTCCTCGGCTTCCAACCCCAGGTCTCGCACCAACTTGTTCTCCTCCTCACGGACAAGTCGTTTGTCTCAGATCTCCGACTGCTGGGACCAGACCATTCCCCAGTGGCCTTGGTTCCATTGGGCTTTGGAAGAGTGGCTCAACCCCTCCACACTGACCCCCAGGTTTCCCATCTCCCTCCCAATTCAGCCCCTGGAACTCTACACAGACGCCTCCAACTTGGGCAGGGGCGCCCGCTTGGAGAACAGTCAGGCCTTGGGAGTGTGGGACACACAGACTGCAGGTCGCCACATCTACGTCCTAGAATTGGAAGCAGTCAGGCTCACCCTCCTCCGCTTCCAACCCAGGTCTCACACTGACTTGTTCTCCTCCTCATGGACAACACTTCGGTGGCTTGCTATGTCAACAAGGGGTGGGGGGCTCGCTCCATTGGCCTCTCTCTTTGGACAGGGGCCCTCCTCCGCTGGTGTCATGCACGGGGAATCACCCTCCGCACAAGACACATAGTGGGGACCCACAATATCCTGGCAGACTTCCTCAGCCGCATCCAGGTTCCTCCTACACACAGAATGGACCCTCAGCAGGCTAACCCTGACCACGGTGTGGGAACATTGGGTCAGGCCCATGGTGACCTGTTTGCCACCCGATCAGCCATCATCTGCCAGTGTATATCTCTCCCGTCCCCAATCCCCAAGCGTATGCAGTCGATGTTTTCCTCCTTTGCCTGGTTGGGCTCATAGCATACGCCTTTCCCCCCTTCCCAATCCCCCACAAGGTGATCAGGAAGGCGAGGCTGGAAAGACTCATAACCCTTTGGTGGCCGACCCAGTCCTGGTTCCGGACCTCAAGTCCCTCACCCATGTTCCCCCCTCCAGTTGAACACTCGGTGGGACATGCTCAGGCAACCCACTCAGGTCGCCCTCACTCCAACCCCCAGAGGCTCCGCCTGCACGCTTGGCTTCTATGCCAGCCCAACTGTGAGCACCTGCCCCTACCTCCCACACGGACAGATCCCAGTCTGTCCTAAACATACTACGGGGGCGGGTACCTCGCAGGGCCTATGGGACTTAGCATCAGCCTCGCGCAGAGCCAGCACCAAGTCCTACAATTACTGATGGGAGAGATGGGTCTCCTGGTGCTCGGACAACTCTGTCCCCCAAGATCACCCTTCCAATACCCAGATAGGCAACTTTCTATCTCACCTATCCTCCTCTCTTAAGCTCTCTGCTAGCTCCATACAGGGCTACAGGTCGGCTATCTGCACCACTATTCGCCAACTCAGCGGACCCTCCTTTGAGAATGACTTCCTTCTCAGAGAGATCTCTAGGGGGGTGGCTCTATGTGAATCTTGGTCCCTCAGGCACATTCCCCTTTAGGACCTCTTTATTGTCCTGGACGCTCTCAGAAAACCCCCTTTCAAGCTTATCGCCACCCTTCCCTTTGATCTTTCACTGAAAACCACCTTTCTCCTCACCCTGGCCTCGGCCAGAAGGCGAAGTGAGATTCATGCCCTCAGTGGGGACCCCAGAGACATCGCCTTCCACAGAGACAGCTCTGTCTCTCTGAAGTTTCTTCCCGAATTCTTAGCTAAGAATCAGGAACCGGGCTGCTGCCTCTCCCTCCCTCGTCATCCGCTCAGTGGCGGATCTTCGGAGGAGGGGAGAGCGGGGAAGACATGGACCTGTGCCCTTCTAGGTGTCTGAGACACTACTGGGAGTGCTCGCTCCACAGGCACTCCTCCCAGAAACATCTTATTTCTATCAACCCCAATAATAAGAAAACATTTCCGCTGGCACTATCTCTAGGTGGCTTTCCAAGACGGTGAGATCTGCCTACGCACAGGCGTGCAAGGATCTCCCCACCCTATTGCCCTGGCCCATGAGGTCAGGGCTCTGGCACTTCCACAGCATTCCAGCACTCTGTCCCCTTGCACCATCTACTGGAGGTAGCCTACTGGCATTCGGAAAATCCCCTTATGAACTTTTATTTAAGGGATATCCGCATGACCAGGCTGATGGTTCTAAAGGGATCTCCTTTGTGGCGGCTAATGCAGCTATATCGGTAACCCCAAGAGACCACTAGGGCACTAGGCCCTCCTCCGATTCCTTTAAATTCTGCTGTGGGTCTGACATGGTATAGTATATGACGCCAAAATGGAGAGTTTTTATTGTACTCCCTGTTTGGCTAGTATACTTACCATGTCAGACTCTAATGCCCGCCCTACCTTCCCCTCTAGTGCCAAGGTTCTCGGGGTTACCTTGCGCACAGGCCTCACTGAATGAGGAACAGGAAGCGGCCACCGGCTTTCTTCCTATGGGGGAAGTAGGGTGGGTGTCACGTGACTGTCTTATTACTGCATTAGCCACAAAAAAATTGGCCTGGCAGAGCTGACTAACTGCCGTTGAATGCTATGGTCTGACATGGTAAGTATACTAGCCAAACAGGGAGTATAATAAAAACTCCCCATTTCTTTATGGGTGTTGCCTGGCTTTTTATTGGTATCTTCCCATTGGAACAGATTGTCAGGACTGTGGCCCTGTGGGTCGTGTCCGGAAGTGTTTTGGCATCTTCCTGTTGGATTCTCACGACTGTGGCCCTGTGTCCTGCAGGTAGAGGGTTCGACCATGGCCATATGAGCCGAGCGGTGTGCTGTCGTCTGTATGACAACCTTCAAGACCAGCTCCCCACTCCGTTCTGTCATAACCACCCTCAAACTGGAGACCTTGACCTTCAACCTGCACACCTACTACCCTAACGAGGGCAAGGAGACGAGTAGAGGTTTTCAACTGGTTCCTAAGTCCTAATCTCAAAATGGTAGAGATCACAGACAGCTTCACCGGCCACCCTTATAGACAAGTAGGTATTTGTTTTAAGTGTGCCTTATGAAGAAAAAAAAAAGCGGTGCCCCTGATGAGAAAAAATTGAGCTCATTACTGAAAAAAAAAAAGGTAAAGAAAACAAAATTTCAGTTATGTGATTTCTGGTTCCCTTTGACTGAAATATGACAGAGAACTCATAAATGCACATGATTATGATGAGTAATGCACCATCAGCATACAAAAAATTGAATAGTGCAGTGTAATATTTTGATATTTGCTTTTAACCTCCCATATTTGACCAATGTGTAAAACAAATTTCAAACTTTATTTTTACCACAAAACTTTTTTAGTAAATCATAATGTGTCTTGTTTCATCATTTTGTTCATTACCTCCACATGTTTTTCTCTCCACTATGCTTTCCTCCAACCCAACCCCCCCTCTCTCTCTCTCTGTCTCTCTGCTCTCTCTCTCTTTCTCTCTCTCTCTCTCTCTCTCCCTCTCTCTCTCTCTGTCTCTGTGACTCATACAGGTATGCGGGAGTGAGCCAATCTATCATTTATTAGGTACTTTCCAGAAGAGTGAGATGAGAGTTCCATGGACTGACCATAAGCCTACAACACAAGCAGATTTTGTCACATTTTAGCCTAGTACATGAGGACAATTCAGACAAAATGATACTGTAAAATCCAGAAGAGAATCAGAAAGTTCTTAGAGATGCATACAAGCGAACCACACTCAGACAAAATTGTCTGCATACCGTGCCGCTTGTTGCTTCTTACAGCATTTTGTTTGGGTGGGTGCAGGGGGGGTGCGGATGGGGCATTACAGAATTCTGCCGCACGGAGTTCCAGATTTCATGGCCCTTCATGCCCTGTTTTCATGATGACCTCTATTTTGATTTCCATTCCAAGTCCGAGTCCTTCGTGAGTTTTTGTCAGGGTCATTGGTATCGGCAAGTTGTAGGGGCTGTCAGTGGAAGGATGCGGTGGCGCCCTCTGCAGACAGATTCTCCCTCACACTAGCTGTACCACTAATAAGCAATTACTGTCGTCAGTGGAGGCTTAGTAGGTGGTGTCTAGTATATGTTGGACTACAAGGGGCATCATGTCTTCTCTGGTTTTCTCTGGTGGGTTGCCACTTGAAGTGATATTGAGTGCTTCTTATGGATTACTGGCGCTGGGGATTTGAGGAGCCGAGCTGAGCCGAGCCAGGGCGTGCTGTGAACAGGCAGCCAGAATACGAGTCCTGGTTGTGATTGGACAAAAAGTGAACAATACAACCCTTGAGGCTAAAATTGTGTCAAGGCAACACCTTTTTTAAAGCCAGCCTTTTTTTTTTCCTTTTTTTCTGTTTGCGTATGCAGGCTGGTACTCCTGCGGACACTGCCTGTATAGACAGGCTGTGGAGTTTTGTTTGTATGACCGTTTTTTATCCCGCCATTAAGGCAGCCATGCTCCATCTTCGGGGAAGGTGCTTGCTGTGTGTAACATGTCATCCATACCAACGGCCAAACTGGCCTTCTCTTCCGAAAGTTGGCGATGGGATTTTACGTGTGTACAAGATGATGTATGTGCGTTCACACACAGAACCTCGGTTTATAGTCTCATTTGAAGGACTGTATGGGAATGGGAGTTAGAACCCATGTTCACTTCGAGAGAAAAATCCCCCTGTACTGAAACTCGAACCCGTAACCCCAGGACCACGAGTCCAGCGCTCTACCGCCTGAGCTATTCTGGCCCCCAAAGCCAGTTTCAAAAGGTCATTCTGGAGTGGTGGGAGGGGCATGCTTTCCTGAGTTCCATAGAATTTCAGGGGTTTTTAGCTTTTCCTCAGTGAGAGCTCTGTCAACACGTCACTGTAAGAGCTTCCTGGAAAGCCCAGTGCAGTCAAAGCTGACCACCACATCTTGAGCAAAACGTTCCCATCCATTCATGATTGTAGGTGTTTGTTTTTGATTTTTTTCATGTCTCATTTCATTGCCACACCAGCGGTATCACTCCCAAATGGTTCTTTCATCTCCCCATTCACAGTCACGTCACGCATGCCCTGCCTCAGCCCTGTCTCTGGCAATCCACACAGATCCGTCAGTGTCAAGTTGTTATGGCGCAACCCACCAGAGGAGATGCTGCTCTGCTGCCCAGCCCCCGTTCGCAGCCACACTCTGGCATGTCCTGCCCGGCCCCAACACTGGCAATCCACAGAGAGCCGTCAGTGTCAAGTTGTTATGGTGCAACCCCATCCATTCAGAGGAGATGCTGCTCTGCTGCCCAGCCCCCATTCACAGCCACACTCTAGCTTGTCCTGCCTCAGCCCCAACACTGGCAATCCACAGAGAGAGCGTCAGTGTCAAGTTGTTATGGTGCAACCCTCCAGAGGAGATGCTGCTCTGCTGCCCAGCCCCCATTCACAGCCACACTCTAGCTTGTCCTGCCTCAGCAATCCACAGGGAGCAGTCAGTAACAAATCACTATGCAGCAGTTTACCTGAAGAGATGCTTCATTGCTGCCCAGCCAGTTTGGTGGTGCATTTTCAGATCCAGCATAGACAAGACATCACTGACGAAAAACCCAGCCAACAAGCATCAGTACAGCGGTGACTGCTTTGTTGTGAAGCCAGTATAAATGAGTGTTCTCCCCTTCAAAGAACATGACCACATCCTTCCACCAACAGGCTCCATGAACATGTCATTACTAGCAATCTCCATACGAACTCTCCAAAGGCATGGACAGGAAATAAAAATGAATGATCACAAGAACAATGTGGATTGGTGCAGGCAATGTCATTTTTATTCACAGATTTGTTAGAAATATTCTGCAGCATATACAACAGATGAACATGTTTATTTGTTATATAGGATCAGATGATGCAGTTTGTTGTTCTTTGTTCGTTTTTGCATTGTCTTGTTTTTACTGCAAGCGAAAAACAGTCATACATCCAGTTATGTGAAACCCATTGCAGTTGTCCAAAGGTTGTCAGGTTTTGAAAAATGTAGGCAAATTTGCCATACAGATGACAGGCAAACTTGCCAGCCAGAAAGCCGTATTTGCCCAGCAGAAAATTGGCAAACTTGCCTTGCAGTCGGTTTCAACTCTGCAAGAATGTCATGTAATTTTTGTACTGGTCATTAAAAGCGCTGTTGATAGTGACCAGATCATGCAGTTTGCTCAGACTAGTTGCTGTTCTCCAGTAGTGGAAGAGAGAAAAGGATTTTTTTTTTTTTTAAAAAGGCTAATTGTGTATTTCCTTTTTTTTTCCCAGAGCACCATGCTACTTCAGAAACAGATCCAGCATGTCCTGCAAGAAGCACCTTTACATCCGTTTCCTGGCCTTGTGTAAAAAGGCCCTGCCCAGTTTACAGGTGGCCCCCACGTACAAAGAGGCCAAGGCTCAGGCAGATGGTACCAGCAGGCCAAGACGGAGCTGTACAACCACATCTTGGAGGCCCAGATTGGGTACTGGGTGCACATGGCACCGGAGGTCGACAGCTTTGACGGTACATGACGTCTTTATGGACTTCTGACATAAAGGTTATGGACTTGGAACATTCTGCAAAGCGGCCATTGGGGCATTACTCGAAAGACTGATTAAACTGTTTTGATTTATATTTTTAATGACGAGTGTGTGTGTGTGAGTGCATTCTCAAGAATACTTTGTGGTCTGTTATTCTTTTCTTGATGTGAAGGTGGACATATAAGCAAACTGTTCACTTGGAGTACAGAATATATGGTTCATTTGAAAAAAAGTAACATGAGCACTGTGCAGTTTTCCAGCCCCAAATCTGATTTGTTTGGATTAAAGGAAACCTAGAGTATAAAATCAGTGCTAACCACTCAGTCCGTCTGTGCTCGTGCACAAAAATGTTGTGAGAAATCCATGAAGTGTAAAGAAAAAAAAAAATTCAAACGTTAGCACTCAACTAGTTTCACGTGCAGAGAAAGTTCCAGTGGCCAGGAGGTTAAGTCCGTTAAATGCTGGTTTCTAGGTTAGAGTGTACAGGTGCAGTAACACCCCTGTTCTCTTAACTGGGCAACATTTTGGGTTGATTGGGAAGAAGAGAGAAGAGCAGACTGGAAGAAAAGTAATGGACACTGAAGCCTCCGTATGCGTTCAGCGTTGTGGAGAGGTGAGGTTGATGAATATGAAAGGAGGACAGAGAAATGCAGAGTTTGGTCAGCCCCATCTCAGACAGGTTCTACAAAAAGTAGTTTGGTAGGGAAATCGTCACTGAATGGACCTGGGTGAGCCCTTTGAACAGTTATTGTCCTCAGATGCAGGTTTGATGGTAGTGGTTTGTGTATATTGGATCAGAAGAGGCATTGCTGAATTGAATCAAGAGTACAATGTCTCTTTGGTCAGTTAAATACTTAACAAGTTCAGCTACTTCTGCTGCTGTGATGAAATGATAAAATGCAGGAGAATCAACAGGCTCTAGTATTGCCAGTTAGCCACAGGTTTAGTTTCAGGGTCAGGGACTTCCTGCATGCGCCCATGACTTAGGTGTTATGAGTTGTTTCACTGTGAAAACAGAAAGTCCTGTATACTTCTAGAAGTGAATTCAGACATATACCACAAACATGCTGCTTAAGTCTGTTAAAACTAGCAAGATAAGAATTTGGGTTTCCAGTTTGATTTGGAGGCAAAGAAAAAGGACTAGAGCTGTTTGCTACCGAAATGAGAAATTGAGCATTTTGTGTGTCTGTGTGGACAGGTGCTTGTTGTGTGGAGAGAAATGTGTGTGTGGGATTACCATGTCCTAAGTGTGTGTGAATAGAATCGAGGGTAATAGACTGAGAAAAGCAGTCTGCCAGAAGAAATGGCCATACCAGAAGAGATCACACATTTGAAATGTAATATTATTAGTAGTAATGATCTGTTGAAAGTTTGACTGATCTTGAAACGTTTTTTGGGGCCCACGTTTGGGACCTCATACCCATACTCAAATATTTTTTTGTTTGTAGTTTCCCATGTTTTCATTTCATTCGGTGCAACCTTTTCTTTTTCTTTTTTTTTTTTTTTGATTGTTTAACTTCCATTCACTCCAGATATTTTTGTTGTTGTTTTTTTTGATTTTGTTTTAGTGGCATCTTTTCAGTTTAACGATGATTTTGGAAACAGATTAATTAAAGAAAAAAAAGAAGTGGGAGATTTTGTTCAGGGTTCAGACGTGACTGTGCTCTATACTTAATGAAAATTAGGATAGCATCTATGAATATTTTAATGTGTATTCTTTTCCTTTTCTTTGACTCCGACATGTTTGTCCATTTTTTGTAAATTTCTTTTTTTTTTTTTATTCTGTTGAAAAACTTGTTTTATTTCACTGGGAGGAAGAATCACAAAGAAAGCACTATTGGCAGATGTAGAATCAGTGTTGCTGTCATGAGTAAGATAAAGGAGAGTTTTTCAAGTGCAGACAACATTATTATGACTGCAGTATATTTAGATGGCTTAGTTTCTGTTGCATCCATAAATCTGAAATGTATTATCACTTGAATTATGAGATGGTAGGCAGCGTACGTATTGAAATAAGATATGAAATATGTGCCAGCCAACATGGCAAGTCGTTAGTATCACAGATTGCTGGGTGGTCGTGGGTTTGAATCCCCTCAGAGCCTGTTTGTGGGGTATTTCTGCCCCAACCAACCGGCACCTAACCAGTGTGGGCTCGGTTTTGACAACTGGGTCTGCACAGTCCAGTTTCAACCACTTCATGGCATTTCTAAGAGTATTGCTCAAGTTTCCTAACCAATACTGCTTGTGTCTGTGTCTCTTGGGCCTGGTTGATGCAGAACATATCATAAAGCAAGTCTAGAGCACAGCCCTGCCGAGCAGTCTCAGACCAGATTGGGAGTATGTGCAGCAGCATCTTCATCATCCTCATACTCGTCAATCAGCGTAAAGAAGAAAGCCTCAGATTCTTTGGTCTTTCTTGCCCTGTTTTCATTGTGATTTTCAGTTCTGGTTTCTTCTCCATGTCTACATCGTTGGTGCGATTTTGCCAGTCACCAGTGTTGGCATATTCATGGGGACTTTGACTGGGCAGACATGGTGGCGCTTCGGAAGGGAGAGGTGGCTGCATGACTGAGCCATGCTTGATGTCATGAGGGGATTCAGCAGGTGTTGTCCAGCACATCCTGGGTCAGAACAGGCGCCACTGAACGCCACCGAAGTGACTCGACAGAGTGCAGTGTCTCCTCTGGTGGGTTGTCTCATGATGACCTGACATGACTGCTCCCTGTGCATTGCTGGTGCTGGAGCGTGGCAGGACAAGCCAGGCTGCAGCTGTGGACAAGGACAGAGAGTGAACAGTAAGGATGCAATGCCACTGAAGGGGCGTGGCAGAGGAGACTGCTGATGTTGGGCTAGGGCTGGGTTGAGGCCCCTGCAGATTTGCTGGAGAAAACAAAAAGACAGAAAGAATCGGCTACCTTGAAGGCATCTCTGAGAGTGTTGCTCTGTTTTCAGGACCAACTCTGCATATTTCTATATTTCTCAAGCCTACTTGATGACAGGATACACCATGAAAGGAAGCTTAGAGCACAGACAAGTCGTATAGTCTCAGACTGAAATAGGGCTCCATTGCACCATCATCATCATCATATATATGTAAATTAAATAAATTCTGTGACCCTGTCCACTCTGCTTTCATGGTGACAGCAGTTTGAGTTTCCTCACCTACTGGTTTGTGGTGACTTTGTGTGGCGGTGTTTGACGTCAGCAGCATCACAGTGACTGTTGATGGATGGACCTGATGACGCCTTCAAAGGGGGATTCACACATCTCTGAACAGAGAGCTGTCTGCAGGGAGCGTAGTCTGTGGTGCTCAGCTTAGGTTGGGTCAGCGCAGGCATCCACTGAACAGCACCGAAGTGACTCGGCACCAATGTTAGTGTCTTCTCTTGTGGATTGTCTCAGCACAGTCTGATGTCAGTTGCTACCTTTGGACAGATCACACCTGACTTTCCTGAATGTAGCTGAGCATGGGAGAGCTGCAGCAAGTGCTGTGAGTGTTACGCAGCAAGTGCTGTGAGTGTAATGCAGGAAGTGCTGCGAGTGTAATGCAGCAAGTGCTGTGAATGTAGTACAGTGTCAAGCCCAAGGAAGATGAGAGAGAAAACGTGAAGTTGCATTACAATTGTAACACTGTGAAAGACAAATGTGTACATTCCCTAGGAGCTACCAAATTGTATGTGAAGGTGCACAGGTTTATATTTTCTGGCAAGTTCCAGTGTTCTATCACTTAATGGGGAAAGAATGCCCGGAGAAAATGCGCTAGATGATTTCTGAGATAGCTTATTAAATTGTGTTACAAGCAAATGCTTGGTGGGAGTTATATTCAGTATCAAGTTCTGAGTTCATTTTAGTCAGAAAACAAGATTTAAAAGCCATCATATCAGGTACTTAAAACCCATCACAATCTGGTATTTAAAACCATCATAGTGTATTAGTCTTTATTTGTTGACATGTAATCCCCCAAAAGCTTGATATTTTCATATGAAAAATTGCCACTGTTGCTAGAAAATCAAGATTATACTGTCAGGGTTGAAAAGTGTGGCTGAGTTTTAATTGTAAAGGAGGTGAAAAAAAACATTTTTTCAAACCCACCATCTCTCCACAGTAACTATATAGGATAGCTTAAATCACATGGTGGTATACAGGGATTGACACACTAATGGTGCTGTTTTGTTTCTTTGTTTTGTTTTCCATAGAATGAAGCACGTGGTAATTTGTTTTGTTTTCCATAGATTGAAAGCACTTGGTTAATTGTGTCTGTATACGCAAACATTTGCAGATCTGAGCGAGATGGCAAATCATCTGGAAAAAAATGAAAAGTACGCTTTTGTCTGTCTTCTTTCCTTGTGTAAAATGTGTTTTGATGTCCATCTTTGAAAGAATTTTATTTGCTGTTTTAGAGATTTTAGAGATGTGGTTTAGATCGTAAGTTGCTTCATTTTCTTAAAAACATTATGTTTGACCCAAGGCTTACAGAATTTCTTGAAGAGATTCTTGAGTGTGCTGATTCCTTGTATTAAAAAGATTAAAATTAAAAGATTAAAAAACAGACTTTATTTTGTGCTATTCTTCTGTCAAGCTTATGTTTCCTAGTGCATTATATTTTTTTTCTTTTTTTTTCCACACTGTATTCAGTGGTCCACCCCAAAAAGTTCTGCTTTCTTCACTTAACAAAAAAAGCGACAAAAACAATGAACAATCTTACAAAACTTTACTTTAATTAGATCAGACTAAAAGAATCAAGAGTACCTTTCCTGAACATCCAACATTTGCCAACAGCAGAAGAATCTCAAAACTGCAAAGAGGGCAAAAAGGTGGATGTGATAAAAGTTAGCATTCCCCACTCTTTTTCTCTCTCCCTTATTCTTCCAGCCCTCCTTCTTTTCTTTCGTCTTTGCAGTGGCCATTTTCCCAAGAACCCGATCTCCTCTGCTTTCAGCTCATACCCAACAGGCAGGTTCCGATGAGATGTATGTGTGGGGCCTTAAAGGTTCGAACCTGATCTCCTCTGCCGTCAGCCGGTACCCAACAGGCAGGCTCCGATGAGATGTATGTGGGGGCCTTAAAGGTTCGAACCTGATCTCCTCTGCCATCAGCCCGTACCCAACAGGCGGGTTCCGATAAGATGTACGTGTGGGGCCTTAAAGATTTGAACCTGATCTCCTATGCCGTCAGCCCGTACCCAACAGGCAGGTTCCGATGAGATGTATGTGTGGGGCCTTAAAGATTCGAACCTGATCTCCTCTGCTGTCATCCTGTACCCAACAGGCAGGTTCCGATGAGATGTATGTGTGGGGCCTTAAAGATTTGAAAGCTCACAATGTCTGTGTCATTTTGCATTTTTAATCCTTTTTTTCCCCAAATTGTCACAAGTAAAGTTTTTCATTTTACAACCTCTTTGATTTTCTGATCCTGACCTCTGCTCCCAACTGATCTTCAAAGAAAAAAAAAAGTTATTTCATAATCTTTGAAAGGGATTCAGACCAGGACCACAACTGAATTCCACCATCCCACGCCGCCAAGCTTTGCAGACTAAACGGTGATCTTCCTTCGGGAAAACAGTGAAAATCGAGATTACAGTTGAGGTCCTATCAAGCCCGATACGGCAGTCGGTTTAGCAACACCAGTGTGCATCCGCTTACCATTTATTACCGTTTTCTTCGTGATGATAACCGTTTTCTTTTCAAGCCACAGGGGTAAGAATCATTATCCTAAATTAAAATATGTAAAAACGGTAGTGGTCCTGAAGGACATAAGAGAAAACAACTATTATGCAAGGCAAAACAGTTATGATCCCGAGGGAACCAGTTATACAGAGATAGTAACTGCCTTCCCAACTTTTGCCGTTTCCCTACCTCAAGGACAACAAATACTTTCCTGAGGAAGCGATCATTGCCTTTGGCGTACAAAAGTTTCTCTCTCTCTCTCCCTTTCCCCATCTTACCCCATCGCCCAGAGTCGGAGCGTGGCTGCCCATGTGGCGGGGTAATCAAAAACGGTCACACACGTCATGTTCTCATCCCCAGCGGATGCATTTGTACCATAGTGTTCAAGTAGATGATGATCCCTGGAGTCTTTTAGCCAGGGTACGACAGCAACAACATACCCCTTCGCCACGCCCCCACCTTCCTCGGCTCTTTCCCGGTTTCCCTCTCTCCTCTACTCGTCATTGCTTACTGCCTCACGTGTTTTAGATTTATTGTCTTCATAAATCTGTTCCTTATTGATTTATATACTTGATTTTGTTTTGTTAATATCATTGATTCATTCGTTTTAGAAAAAAACAGGGTATCAACCAAAAAAGAAAAAAAGGTGGGGTGGATGGGGGGGGCATCGTGTGTTGTACCACATCATTTTTCATTGATAGTTATAATATCAAAGAATACTTATGCAGCACACTGTCCAGAAAACTGCTCTAAGAGCCTAACAACAAATAAAATTACACATATACACTGGGGCCATAACACACCTTACAAACTGTAGGCCTACATATGAAAATAAACAGCTAACAAACGCATCCCGTCTAAACATTTCGCTACAATATCGCATACATACATGAACACATACACAATCAAACATGGCACACATGTGGAAAACTACACACTATTCCCATGGACATGCCACGACAAGACCTGCTGTTGCTGAGAGAAAAGAACCGAGGGAATCAAATGTTGATGGGGCGAAAAGAAAAAGATCTTTGTCCGTAGGCTATGTCTTTGTTCTGGTATGAGGTATCCACAAAAATAGAGAAGAGATGGCGAGACGGACTATATATTAGAGGGAGTTCAGAAAGATACCCTGGTCCGGAACCACTGACAGCAGAAAAAAGTAAAAGCAGACAGCTTGTAGTATGTTCGATGGAAACAGGCAACCAATGGACAGAATGAAAAAGATGAGAAGCATGATCAGATTTAGAAATGAGTCAGACAATGTAATTCTGGATTCGTTGAAGTCTGTATGAAACACATGTCTAGGAAGATGGTCAGAATGATGGTGATGGATATCGCTTGTACTACGGAATTTGAGACGGGCAACTTTACAGACGCTTGAAATGTGCAATTTAAAGGAAAGAGAAAAGGAAAGGCCAAGAGTTACAACAAGACAGCGAAGAGAAGAAGAAAAACAAAATGGGTGTATCGTTAATAAGAATGGAATTAGCGAGAGAATGATGCTGATTTTTTTTTTTTTTTTTTTTTACAGGCTTGAATAATTTCAGCCCTATCATCATTAACTTGCGAGAATCATCCAGTCCTTTAAGTCAGCAAAGCACACCTGTATCCAAGACATCAGTGCATCTATTTCAGGTACGAAAGTCATCAGCAAAGCTTTCATGCAACATTGCATGCTAAATTATTGTTATTTGCTGTGAATGTGTGTGACCACAAATAATTTCTCAAATTGAGATAATAAAGTTGACTTGACTTGACTTGACTTGACCTATCACATCAGATACAGCACAAAGAGAAGGGGATTCAGGAGAGACCCCTGAGAGACACCATACTTCAAGGCAGACACATCAAAGTATCCACCTTTCACGCATACTTTCTGTGTAGTGTCTGTCAAGTAAGGAGTTACACACGCCAGTGCAGCACGTGTAAAAAAAAACTTCAAGAGACTTAGGTCTGATCAAGAGGAGTGTCACTGTGTATTGGATCATCCAAGACAGCTGGGACATACGCTTCCATACTGGCAGGTGTAAAGCCTTGAGAGCAGCCAAGCAAGAGAAGAGTTACAACAGAACATGCGTTCTTCATGACCAACACTTCAGGGGGGCACTACCATCAAGTAGCCTGGCATAAACCCTGTCAGGTGACATGTCCTGAGAGCCCCACATTCACACCATCACCGACAGAACGAGCAGAACCCCGGTTTTCTCAGAAGGACTCTGAAAGTAGATGGAAAAGGAGAGAAAGACAGAGCCAAGTAGATGTTAGTTAGACCAGTAGTAGTGTGTGCTTGCTCCGTGTGGTACCACCATAATGACTAGTGTATCAAGAGTTTTCACCACTTTGGCTTCACAAGAGGAGTATTACGCACGTTAATGTCTGTACTGTTTTTTTTTTTTTCGTCGCCGAGGAAGGCTTTTTCCTGAAAATTTCTTGTCACGTTTTGTGTCGTTCATTAAAACCACGTTACTTCACACTTTGTTTTGTGTGCTCTTCTGCTTTTTCGTCTGGTTCCGGTAACGCTGCAGTTTGTTTCATTTGCCCCAAGAGTTTGGAGGATATTCAGCGCTGAGCCGTGAGGTGGATGTGCATGAAATATAGAACTTGCCTGTAGATGCATGCTGTCCTGGCTTGGAATGGCTTTCACTGCTGACTAGGAGACGAAAGGCGTGCCTTGCAAACATTTGATAGGTTTCTTAACTAACAGATCTCCATACCTAGCCAAGACTCTCCGTCCTGACGTCCAGGCAGACATCATACCTCCGCCGTAACTAGGGCTTACTTCCCGTCTCACTCTGTTCACTGCAGAACAGACAACCGGACATAGGCTAATCTCTCTCTCTCTCTATGCTCTTACACAGATGAATGGTTGAATATGGTCCCAGAGAAGGTAGTATCTGCATCCTCAGTAGAGTCATTCCATCATTAAATCTAAAAACAAACAAAAACCTGTTAGCACTGGCAGCAAGTACATCTGTTGACACTATAGAAACAATAAAACCAGACACACATAACTATACTTATTATTTATTTTGTCAAGAAATAAGAACAACTACAAAAAGGCCAAGGCCATGTACACTTTTTTGTCAAGGGCCACCAATTTCCATTAAAAGCCATGCTCAGGTGTTTTTTTTTTTTTTTCCTCACTCTTCTGTTCGGACCCCTTGCATAAGTGACAGAATAATCAAGTTGATTGTGGTCGCTGTGAAGGAAGAAGAAAAGCGGGGGGGGGGGAGAGGGGTGTGTGCCCCACTAAAAAAAGAGAGAAAAAAAAAAAAAAAGAAACAAAGGGAGAAAAGAAAAGAAAAATTGTGGGGAGGGGTGGAAGTAAAAAAATTGGAAAAAAAACGTGAAGAATGGATGGTCTTGAAACAAAAAAACAACAGAACAGGAAAGACTTTCAGGATTCGTAATGTCCGAAGTTGGCTCTCTCGCACACACATCTGGTGGAGTGATCCCCCTTAATTATACGTCATTTCCTGCACGTGGTGACAAAAACAGTGTGTAAATGTCTCGACTTTTTGTAACAAATTTGCCGAAGAATGTAAGTGGATTAGCTTCTTTTATGTTGATAATTTACCAGAAAGTATTACTGAATTCAAGTCATATATCCATATGCAGAAGATTTCGGTACCCTGTATGAGTGTGGCAAATTACATGAAAATTTGGTGGGGGGGGGGGGGGGGGGGGGGGGGAGGGCGAACCACACACATCGTTCTAAAAAAGTTGCAACAACACCGTTAGTTTGTAGGGCCCAAAACTTAAAAGTAGGGTAAATCATATGGTAAAATCATATATCAGCAGTGACGTAACCCCCCGGCATGGTTTTTTCAACCAAACTTGGATTGTCATTGGTGGCAATTTGATTGTGATCCATTTTCATTTATTTTAGTCAAAAACATGATTACTTAACTCAGATGTAACATCGTCTGCTTGGAAAGACGGCGTTTCGAATCACAATAGTCAGAACAGCTGCACAAAGCCACCATTTCTGCTTAGGATAGCTCTGATTTAGGATTTAACTCAACTGATGCAATGGGATCCTACTTTAGCAGTGAAGCCCATTGGTAGTATCATACTATTGCTAACTGGATTGATACCAATTAATGTAGTACATGTATGAGCAACAGGAAAAAGAAAAATTGAAACAGACTGCAGTGTTACTGGTGGAAAACAGATCAAATGCTATTGTATTATGGTATTAAACACACAAAACAAAGTGTGAAGTAATGCAGATTTTTAGTCCAAAAAAAATTAAAAAGGTTATTTCATTTTCTTTTACAATAAGCAAAAATGCACAAAACAGTACACCCCTGATAGCACAGCAGTCATTATGATAATGACATTGAGTGAAAAGTGAACGGGAAGTAAGCACAACTTGAAAACAGAAAGCAGGGAGGGGAGGAGAGAGAGAATGAGGAAAATAGAAGGAAGGAGGGGTTGGAAATGAGCTGTGTGTGTGTGTGTGTGTGTGTGTGTGTGTGTGTGTGTGTGTGTGAAGTGGAGGAGAAAAAGCAGCACAGAAGGGCAAGTGGAGGGGTTGAGGGAGGGTAGAGGGGTTGAGGGAGGGTAGAGGATATATGAGAGGGAAGGTGGAAAAAGAGAGGAGGGATGGCATTCAGTATGTCAAGAGGTCAGCATATTATTATCTATATAGGCAAGTAAATGTAATGAACATCAAGCAGATTTTGGCAAGTTTCAAACTTTCTAATCAACTTGGACAAAACGGAAACATGCAACATTGATGGAATGCATTGACATACAAATTACAGTACATGCTGATATATTATGGCATATATTTCTATCAACTCTAAAAAAAAATTTTGAAATATGTGAATTTCACTTGCTCTCATTGTTCTATACAAGCTCATGATATGGTTTGCAAAGTAAACAAACACATGCCCAGCAACTTCTCCTATGTCTGTTGTCTTCCACTGTGATTCTTGATATTGATGATGGCATTTATGAGTTATAAGATAAGCCTTTGAAAAGTAACCGTGTAAGAAAATAAAGCAGACAAAAAGCGTGTGTTACTATATATCAGAGAAAAAAAATATGATTTACTGTGCATTAGGTCTTTCTTCACTTTTATGACATGTTCATCGCTTCATGCGTATGTTTGTGCACACTTGCATAATGTGTACATTTGTACCGATATTCATAAATGTATTTTTAATGTGGACATACAAGTGTGTGTGTGTGTGTGTGTGTGTGTGTGTGTGTGTGTGTGTGTGTGTGTGTGTGAGAGAGAGAGAGAGAGAGAGAGAGAGAGAGGGAGAGAGAGATCAGAATTGGTTTTGTATGCAGTTCAACTAGTATATATAGATTTGCATGCTTTTCCAGACAAATTCAGCTTTTCAGTTCTGTGGAGAGATAGAGAATAAATCTTATTGCAGACAACAGAAAAGCAGCTCCGAGATCTGTTTGGCCAGAAGGGTACCGTGACAGACTGCTCGCTGAAGTACACCCCTGATGGACAGTTCCGGAGATTCGCCTTCGTCGGCTTCAGTGGCGAAGAAGAAGCTCAGGCGGCGCTGAAGTACTTTGACAGGACCTACATCAGCACTCCAAGATAAAGGTCAGGAGGGGTATGGGGGGAGGAGGAGGGGGAACACAGTGTTTCGGTGACACCTACATGAAGATAGGACGTGTTGACACACAGATTCAGTCAGGAATGTAAGGATTGTGTACTCGCACATACTTGACAAAGGAATGCATCACCACGGGCAAGTTCTCATATGCATACTTACTCATACATGTATGCATGATATAGTAACACACATGCATACATACAAATGTGCTCATGCACACATTTGCTTTTGAGTGTCATATAACACAAACACACACGTGTGCATGTACACACAAGCATGCACATATTAACATTTATGCTTTGCACACACAGACACAGACACACACACACACACGCACGCACGCTCGCACACACACACACACACATTTTTTTTTTTAATCTCTTTTGCTTCTTTGGAGTCTAATTTCACACCTTGAGTACATATCCATAATTCCATATCTTTAAGTGTTAAGTCCGATCTACCTGGCTGCAGGTGGATGTAGCAGCTGACCTTGGCAGCAGCAGACCCAGACCCTGGGGCAAACACGCCAAGGCCCGAGTGACGGAGGCAGCAAAGATGGAAAAAGAACAGAAAGGGGAGTCCAAGAAGAAGACAAAGGAGGAAAAGAGGCCGCTTTGTTGGGAGAGGTACGGTTTGTTTGAGAGTTAAAAGTTTAAAGTCTTAAGTGTGTAGCTGAACGATGGCAGGGGCAGTAACCTAGTGTAAGAAGGTCACTGTGTTACAGCACAGTAACCGTCTCCTCCTAGCACCTTAATCTTCTGTGAGCTAGGGTACCTGAGTTGGATATCCATTTATTGCTGAGTGGACAGAGAGGATGTTCAGTGAGTAGTTCATGTTCATGACTGTCTGCTGTGTGGATGAATGTTCCAGCCATTTGACTGTTGGACTGCCTTGTTCATTTGATCAAGCAGAGCCAGAAAAATAAGTCTGGTGCATATTTAATTACTTATAATGTGATGACCGAAAAAACAAGTCTGGTGCATATTTAACGACGGATAAAGTTGATGACAGAAAAATTAGGGTGGTGCATATTTAATGACGGATAAAGTTGATGACAGAAAAAAAAAATTAGGGTGGTGCATATTTAACGACGGATAAAGTTGATGACAGAAAAATTAGGGTGGTGCATATTTAATGACGGATGATGGTGATGACAGAAAAATAAGGGTGGTGCATATTTAATGACGGATGATGGTGATGACAGAAAAATAAGTCTGGTGCATATTTAACGACGGATAATGGTGATGACAGAAAAATTGTCATTCACATGGTTAGAAGATCTGCTTCTTTTCTATCATGAGGTCGGTGACTTTTCTTTTTTTGTTTTGAGTCGTGTTTTGGGGAGGAGAGCAGTATTTTGTGTACTGTCAGTGAGTGATGATATGAAAGACTGAGGGTTTTTTTTTCTAACAAAAAAATAGGTTTAGTTAATGTAAGATTATTTTGGTTCTAGGTTCTGTTTCATTAAACATGGAAAAAAAAACTGTACTGTGGAGTTTACATTACTGTGTACATGTGTTTCCATTCAAAGATTGCCTTTGTTTAGAGATTGTCTTTGTTTAGCTTCTTGACTTACCAGAATAGACTGCTTTGTACACAACTTTGATGCTAAAAAGATGTTTGAACAATTTTTAGAAGGCTTGATCCAATTCATTAAAAAAAAAAAAAAATCACCTAACTACAATGCCAAGTTGACATTTGGCATCTGATGAAAAAAAAAAAAGCAAGAGAAAACAAGGGGGTGGGGTGGGGGGTGGGAGGGATAAAAATGATGCCTGTAAGAAGAACAGCAGCCAGGCTGAAGTATCAACTGCACTGCAATGAAGTCAAAGGGCCAATCACAGTCACCCTTTCATTCCTTTCTTTCCACACTAGTCTGTCTGGGAAATCCCTCAGGCTGTTAATAAACAAATGAATGTGAATGATTATATGTTCATGGAAAGAACACATCACAGGATACTTGTTTTCCTGCCAGATATGCAGCAGAAGTCATTTCTTTACTGCTCTGTAACAGATTTCAGTGTAATGGGTGTGAGCTGGTCAAGGATCACTAGTGGCAACTCAACGCAGAGTAAAAGAGGCTTTGAAAAAGATAGTGGAAAGGAGCTTGGGGAATCATTCAAATAGCCCCTGTCCATCAGAAGAACTATCTTCCCGTCTCTTCTAGGAGTAAATGTGGATATCTCTGGAAAAGGTTCTTGTGGTGATGATCACTTCAGGATTTTCCTCCCGCAGATGGGAGTCAAGGCAGTACATGATATTCAAAACAAAATCTCTAGAAGACACTGTGCTGAACTGAAATAGCCAAATGTACCTGTCCCACACAACTAAAGAATGGATGAATAGAAGTGAGTTATGTTGTTTATTTGTACAATATTTACAGAGATCTCTCTTTATCATTGTTCAGGTTATTGAATCTGCTCAAACTATGGTTTTGAAAATTTTCTCTCCCAACTTAAAATTAATTTTTATCTAATCAGAACAGTTTTTTTTTTTTCTCATAGTCAGTTATTCAAACCATCAGTTTTTTTTTATCATGTCTGATTAAAAGGGTAATTCAACCATTTTTTTTTCCCAACTAATTTTTCCTTAGACACAACTAATTTTTCCATAGATACTATTTGGCATCTTATTGCCATTTCTTTGTTTATAAAGTTTTTGCAACAGCTACAGTCTTCATGCTGCCACCTACAATAGCAGCATCTCAAACAGAATCCTGACTGGCCCAGTAAGTCCAGTTGTCTGTTGTCCAAATGCACATTTTTCAGTTCAGTTCCACATTAAGTGATCTCTGTGAACACCTGGCATACAAGCAGGTAATTCACTTAATGCACACTCTTGAACATTTCATCTACACATTTTGCACTCAGTCTTCACTTACAACATAAACCGACCAGGTTTATTAAGGTATGGTGGCCTAGTATAGTTACCTGCCCATCCTACCTTAACAGTATGCTCAGCACATCCACGCAGACTCATGACATCCAGATGACATAAGCCAAGGTCACCAGTTGTCACAGTGCCTTCCCCTGTGTGGGGATACCGGGGGGGGAAAGGGGGGGGGGGGGGGGGGGGGGGGGAATCTTTTGTACAAAAAGTTCTCCCTCCTTCTGGACATTCTGTGCTAGTAACGTCCCCTTTTCCTTTCGCTCTCAGTAACTCTGTCTCCTCCTTTGCTGTACTGTCGTCTACTGTCCTTTGTGTCTGCCATATCTTTTATCTGTCTTTTCCCACAACCTCTTCCCACAAATTTCTACACTCACCGAAGTCGGAGTGAACTGACTATACTCTCAAGTATAGTGTGAGTATCCCAACAGGGTAAAATGAGTTCACCGCTACCAGATACTGGAACGCTGAAGAAGAAGAAGAAGTCACAGTGCCGCCAACTCTGAACTTTTTTTTTCAGTGCTGGAAAAAAAAAAAAAACAGAGATAAACAAAAAACATGCACGCAAAAATAAAGACAAACACAGAGTAGTTGTGGTTGTGGACTGATGTAGTAGAGAACAGAAGCAGTCAGGTACTCCAGATTCTCTCAGAGGGAAAAATATTTATTGAAATGGCAACGAGGAGTGCAAGCCCTGTACAGTAAGGTGAGTAAGGTAGGGCAGTCTTTCCTGCTAATCAGAACGAAACAAAGAATCACTCCAAATGCATGTTCATGACGCTGGACACAAACTTTTTGTTTTCTTTTTACATGACACATCAATCTTTGTTATTGATGTGCTGCTA
>JADBJO010001946.1:195000-197500 GCA_016801955.1 Conus betulinus | reverse complement strand
ACTTCTTTTGTTTGTCCGTAATGGATTAACTTCCCTGTTGACACCTGCTCTCTTTAAACCTTAATATTGCTGACACTCTTTACCAACTGTAGTCAGGGAAAATGGTGAAAAAAAGCACAGAAATCATGCCCCCCTCTCTGTTTTTCCCATGCCCCTTTATTTTGATCCAAGTAGAGCTATAAACATATTTGAAAGAAAAAAAAAATGTGTAAGAGCGAAGATTACAAATTCTGTTCAGTAAAATTATTTTAGTAATGAAACAATATAGATTAGCCTCAGAATGCAGATCGAATTTGGTCATGACAAAACCTGCTGGATTTTGTCTTCAGAATCAAACTTTGATCTCCAGTTCTTTTCATTAGGTATTATTTTCACAACTGTTTGGTTGAAGTTTTTTTTTGACAGGCTGGTTTATCTGCTACATTAATTCTGCTTCACCTGCTGATCCACTGTAGTGACATCCAGAGAGTGTTGCTAGCAGGACAAGCGCTGTTTGTCATAGCACATGCTTTTCCTTCAACATTGTTTGTCTCCTTCTCCATTCTCATCAGAAATTCCCTCCCTTTATTGGCGGATTTTTGGAGGTTATTGTTCAGAAGTTTCACTGTATTCTGAGACTGTTAAATAAAGGTCTGCTGCCATCGCTTTTGTAAGCTGAGAATGATTCAAGGACTTTCTTCAGATGTGAATCACTTTTGTTTTCTGTGGCCAACAAGTTTCCAATTTAGCCATGGCAGAAAGATATTTACCTTAGGATCTTGAACTACACCTCTGATAATGCATTAATGAAAGAGAGAGGAGATTTCATTTGTGGTAACGATGATGAAAAGAGATGCAATGAAAAATGCCCCTCCTGCCTGAACAGCTGCCAAGGTCCAGAATGCTAACAGTTTCAGGAGGAGAGAGGAGGAGGAAGGCTAGGGGGGGATCGTCCTGAAGGAATGTACAGTATGTGGCATAGTTAGCAAAGTTGAAAAACATAGGTGTGTTGTTTTAGTCTGGTCACAATGAAATGGTCTGCGCGGTGTTGAGAGCGTGGTCATGACCAGGTAAGTGAGTGGTGATTTCTGTGGAGCCCTCCATGGCATGGTGACTGTTGCAGAGTGTGATTCGTGAGTTCTTCAGACCTGTGAAAGTGAAGGTGCACATCCCCAAAAACAAGAAGAAAAACTTGCCATAGGTGAGTAAGGGCTATAACTCTTGTGTGACACTTCTGAATGTTGGCTTTGACGCATTGCGATTTAGACTTGCTTGCCAAGTTTGAGCTGGAAAAAGATTGATCTTAGGAATTACTATATAGAAATTGTTAAAACTTATTCGCTATATTTTGTACCTGTCGGGAAAGAAGAAACAAAAAAGAATAAGATAAGAAGGGAGAATGAGCTTTGACTGTTGTGTTCTCAGTGCAGACAGGGGTAGCATGTGTTGATCTTGTTGATGTGTTCAGTATATAGTTAATGTTTTGAGAACCCAAACCTAAAAGAGTTCCTCTCATCCACGTCTGGTGGTCGCAAAGAAGCAACGGTTGTATATGCTGGCTGTACACCAGCCATTCATATTTTACTCATTCATACCTTTTAAAGAGTGAAGAAACTCCATGGTGCATTGCATGTCATGCGCCACTCACAATGAAATATGTTCTTTTAGTGCGTTGAGACTTGCATGATGTGTGACACAAACATGTGTTACCACAGATTCCATGAAAACCTTGTTCAGAGATGTTCCACCTGATGCGATCTTTGAATTCTTGAAAGAGATTAACATTTTTCATGGATCTGAGGTTTTATAGTGGAAAGATTATAGAAGATGCATTTTAAAGAGTTGTGTGAATGAATGACTTCTGAGTTGATTTTTACATGGTAACAGCTCTGATATGGCCCTTTGCGGTCGGCTGGTCTGTAAGCAACATTACCTTACCTTACTAGTGTGTTTTGATGATATGTTTATTGCAGTGTGTTGTTGATTTCAGCAGGTGCAGCCTTTATGGAAGTTGGATTTCTTTAACAGTTTTGTCTCTGTCTTTGCCCTTTGCTTCTTCTTGTTTATGATCAGAGATGATGTAAGCATTGCTGGCTGTTTTGTGAGGGACTGTTTTGGTTGTCTGCATCAACAGGCATCGCCTTTGTGGAGTGTTTCTCTGAGAGAGACCTGGAGGCTGCACTGGGCAAAAATAAAAGTTTTATAGGTAAGGTGAAGAACAACGTGTATGTGTCTGGAATATTCTGTTTGGGAAGGTGTAATGTGTCCTTGTGTGAGACACTTTAAATGAAAATGCTTTATAGATATATGAAGGATCAGCAAGTTTAATCAATATCAAAGTGTAGAAAGTGAATACTTAGCTTTATTTGCATGTTATGTCACTTTGGTGCTCTTTCGTTTTCACTGAAAATTACCTATGTCATTTTTTTTTGGGCCAGAAATTGCCAAGACATGTTTGAATGTTAAAAGGCACTGGAAAGAAACTACTGGATCTGAAGTTGAGAAACTATATTCTCAACTT
>JADBJO010001946.1:185000-192500 GCA_016801955.1 Conus betulinus | reverse complement strand
TGAAATGCAGTTGTTCAGATATGAATCAACTGCCAGCCGTCTGGCTGAAAGGGATTGCTCAGTCTGACCATGAAAACAAAGGACTGAAATCCTTCATGAACTGATCAAGGGATAATCTGGTCTTGCAGAGTAAACCTTCACAGATCTCATGTTTAAAGAAAATCTAATGTTTTTTTGTAATTGATTTTCAGCCAGTTAAGAAAATCTGTCTCAGATTGTTCTGGGATGATTGAGGAATGACTGCTGTAAGTCACATTTTTTTAAAAAAACAAATGTATGCCAAATCATTGTTGTAATGATGGAGGAATTGTCTGGTGGACTAATCTGTGCCAAGTCATTGTTATAATGATGGAGGAATTGTCTGCTGGACTAATCTATGCCAAGTCATTGTTATAATGATGGAGGAATTGTCTGCTGGACTAATCTATGCCAAGTCATTGTTATAATGATGGAGGAATTGTCTGCTGGTCACATTTTTACCCATACTTACTTTTTTTTTCAACTTCATGATATCATTCTATGATTTACACACACACACACTCTCTCTCTCTCACTCACTCTCTCACTCTCTCTCTCTCTCTCACACACAAAAAACATCTTGTGTGCTTGCATGGTTACAGTCATATGTAATCCCACCCCCACCCCCACCCGAAGACCAAAAGGGCTGAGATGATTCAGAATGGTAAATTTGGTTTAGATGAACTTTCCACATCAGTTTGCTGGTGTGTCTGGCAGCAAGGTCACTCAGAAACTAGAGGTCTGATTTCAGTGAAATGTAGGAAAGGATGGAAAGAGATCCAAGAACAAACCCGTTGAACTTCAGTGCAGGTCTGCAGTGGATTAACATCAAAGGATGGATCCAGGATCTCTCTGACCTTTGCAAAGATCTGTGCAGTCTTCTGAGAAATTCTCAAGCTGAAGATGTGTCAGGCTAGCCATTATACCAGCATTTTTTTTTTTTTCCCTCAGGCTTATCTGACATGGTTATGTGCACAGGGATGTGAAGCTGCCTATAGCGTTAACCAGAACCCAACTGAAATGGTAGCGTTAACCAGAACCCAACTGAAATGTGAAAATCATAACTTTGCATTGAAAAAAAATCTCTTTATGGAAAAGAAAATCAGATTGTTAAGATTTCTGTGTGACTCACATTTATATATCGACATCAGTGCCATTTAGAAGTGGAAGGAGGGAGAATGGTGAAAAGAACAGATCTAGTTGCAAAGTGAAACGACTGCAGGTGGAAATCTAAACAAATCTTAAATAAATGTCAGCGAACCGCCCAGAGAAACATGGACAAACGAGTCACAAGACAAGTTTTGTCTTGTGACTCGTTTGTCCACGTTTCTCTGGGCGGTTCGCTGACATTTATTTAGGATTTGAAAAGAACAGAGAAAAAAATTGAACATGAGAGCTTTGATTACTGATATATTATCAAAGAACTTTTTTTGTTGTTGTTGACAAATTGATCATTTGTTCTCAACAATGTGAATGTGTTTTGTGTGCAGTCTGGGCGATTGTTTGTCCGTAATCTTTCCTACATCTGTTCAGAAGAAGACCTGGAGGATTTGTTCAAACAGTTTGGTGAGTCAAGCGCAAAGCCGCTGGTAGAGTGGTTTGTCTATGAGTTTGTGTGTGTGTGTATGTGCTTTTCTTTTTGCTTGTCTCCCTCCCTCTTGTGTGTGTGTGTGTGTATGTGCTTTCTTTGTGCTCGTCTCTCCCTCTTTGTGTGTGTGTATGTGTGCTTGTCTTTTTGCCTGTCTCTCCCTCTTTGTGTGTGTGTATGTGTGTGCTTGTCTTTTTGCTTGTCTCTCCCTCTTTGTGTGTATGTGTGCTTTTCTTTGTGCTTGTCTCTCCCTCTTTGTGTGTGTGTGTGTATGTCCTTGTCTTTTTGCTTGTCTCTCCCTCTTTGTGTGTGTGTATGTGCTTTTCTTTGTGCTTGTCTCTCCCTCTTTGTGTGTGTGTATGTGTGTCCTTGTCTTTTTGCTTGTCTCTCCCTCTTTGTGTGTGTGTATGTGCTTTTCTTTGTGCTTGTCTCTCCCTCTTGTGTGTGTGTATGTGTGTCCTTGTCTTTTTGCTTGTCTCTCCCTCTTTGTGTGTGTGTATGTGTTTTTCTTTGTGCTTGTCTCTCCCTCTGTGTGTGTGTGTGTGCTTTTCTTTGTGCTTGTCTCTCCCTCTGTGTGTGTGTGTATGTGTGCTTTTCTTTTTTCTGGTCTCTCCCTCTTTGTGTGTGTGTATGTGTGCTTTTCTTTTTTCTGGTCTCTCCCTCTTTGTGTGTGTATGTGTGTGCTTGTCTTTTTGCTTGTCTCTCCCTCTTTGTGTGTGTGTATGTGTGTCCTTGTCTTTTTGCTTGTCTCTCCCTCTTTGTGTGTGTGTATGTGTGCTTTTCTTTTTGCTTGTCTCTCCCTCTTTGTGTGTGTGTATGTGTGCTTTTCTTTTTGCTTGTCTCCCTCTTTGTGTGTGTGTATGTGTGCTTTTCTTTTTTCTGGTCTCTCCCCTCTTTGTATGTGTATGTGTGCTTTTCTTTTTTCTGGTCTCTCCCTCTTTGTGTGTGTATGTGTACCTTTCCTTTTGCTGGTCTCTCCCTCTCTGTTGTCTGTCTTTCTGAATTGTTTTCTATGTTGGAAATGATGTGCATGCATAGTAATGTGTAGGTTTTTCAATACATTCATGTTATTGCTTACGATTTGTTGATTTCTTGCTATGTGTTGATACACACAAAAAGTGTGGGACCTGATTCTATGTATGTGTTGATAGATTGCTTGCTGTGTGTTGATACAGACAAAAAGTTTGGGACCTGATTCTATGTATGTGTTGATAGATTGCTTGCTGTGTGTTGATACAGACAAAAAGTTTGGGACCTGATTCTATGTATGTGTTGATAGATTGCTTGCTGTGTGTTGATACAGACAAAAGTTTGGGACCTGATTCTATGTATGTGTTGATAGATTGCTTGCTGTGTGTTGATACAGACAAAAAGTTTGGGACCTGATTCTATGTATGTGTTGATAGATTGCTTGCTGTGTGTTGTTGATACAGACAAAAAGTTTTGGGACCTGATTCTATGTATGTGTTGATAGCTCCCTAACCGTATGTATTTTTCATAAGCGTTATGCCTCAGCAATGAAATTTTACATCTGAATCATGAAAATGCTGTGTCCAAAAAGTTTTACAATCAAGACCAACACACACGTACAAAAGCTTGACCGCAAAACCAGAAAAAAATACTTTTTTCCCATGCCAATCCCAACCTTTTCAATCAAAACAGTATTCTGTATGTGCATGGGACGTGTTACTCTCCTTTTCCAATTCAAACTGATCCAACTGAAGGGCAGATTTAGGGGTTGTGGTGAACAACGTTGTGACCTTCAGTTTGGGGACTGTGTGACCCAGGGCCTCTGACGGACTTTGACCTGCCCGTGGACCCCCGTCACCAAGAGGATCAAGGGCTTTGCTCACGTCACCTTCATGTTCCCCGAGCACGCGGTCAAGGCCCGCATGGAGCTGGACCACAAAGGCTTCAAGGTCAGGAGCTGAGGACAGCGTGAATGCTGGGCTGCTGCAGCATTCTTGTTTCTTTTTCTTATATTTTGTGTTCTTTTGGTGATTATTCTCCTACACTGCTCCGTCTGGTTCCCCTGTACACCGCCCCACCTCGCTTTGTTCTGCTCAGTTAGCTCCCCTGTACACTGCCCCACCTCGCTTTGTTCTGCTCAGTTAGCTCCCCTGTACACCGCCCCACCTCGCTTTGTTCTGCTCAGTTAGCTCCCCTGTACACCGCCCCACCTCGCTTTGTTCTGCTCAGTTAGCTCCCCTGTACACCGCCCCACCTCGCTTTGTTCTGCTCAGTTAGCTCCCCTGTACACTGCCCCACCTCGCTTTGTTCTGCTCAGTTAGCTCCCCTGTACACCGCCCCACCTCGCTTTGTTCTGCTCAGTTAGCTCCCCTGTACACCGCCCCACCTCGCTTTGTTCTGCTCAGTTAGCTCCCCTGTACACCGCCCCACCTCGCTTTGTTCTGCTCAGTTAGCTCCCCTGTACACTGCCCCACCTCGCTTTGTTCTGCTCAGTTAGCTCCCCTGTACACTGCCCCACCTCGCTTTGTTCTGCTCAGTTAGCTCCCCTGTACACTGCCCCACCTTTGTTCTGCTCAGTTAGCTCCCCTGTACACTGCCCCACCTCGCTTTGTTCTGCGGCAGTTCCAGCGATACAGTGGGAGCTGTCAGTATTATATTATTATAATTGTTATTATTATCATATGATATCAGTATCAAGAATATTTATGTGCCTAATCGACTGAATGCTGATCGTCTTGGGACAGTCCACCAGAGGACAGGCTGCACTGATGCTGGGTCACTCTTGTGATGTACAGTGGTGCCTGTTTTGATCCAACATTCGCAGGGCACCACCTACTAATTTTGCTGACAGCAGCAGTTCCTTTCACTGGGAGCCAGTAAGAGTGTCGTCCTTTCTGGAGAGAGGCTGCCACTAAGTCCACTCAGCAAAAATCCTTGTCTTTATCCTGTCACAGAAGACCCATGCTCAACACAGGTAGAGCAGATGGTAAGTGTCGTTATCCTGTCACAGAAGACCCATGCTCAACACAGGTAGAGCAGATGTTAAGTGTCGTTATCCTGTCACAGAAGACCCATGCTCAACACAGGTAGCGCAGATGTTAAGTGTCGTTATCCTGTCACAGAAGACATGCTCAACACAGGTAGCGCAGATGTTAAGTGTCGTTATCCTGTGACAAAAGGCACATGCTCAACACAGGTAGCGCAGATGTTAAGTGTCGTTATCCTGTCACAGAAGACATGCTCAACACAGGTAGAGCAGATGTTAAGTGTCGTTATCCTGTGACAAAAGGCACATGCTCAACACAGGTAGCGCAGATGTTAAGTGTCGTTATCCTGTGACAAAAGGCACATGCTCAACACAGGTAGAGCAGATGTTAAGTGTCGTTATCCTGTGACAAAAGGCACATGCTCAACACAGGTAGCGCAGATGTTAAGTGTCGTTATCCTGTCACAGAAGACATGCTCAACACAGGTAGCGCAGATGTTAAGTGTCGTTATCCTGTCACAGAAGACATGCTCAACACAGTAGAGCAGATGTTAAGTGTCGTTATCCTGTCACAGAAGACATGCTCAACACAGGTAGAGCGGAAGTTAAGGTTATTATGAGAGCAGGGCATGAAGATTTCTTTTTTTACTTCTTTTTTATGAGTGTTACCACTTGTGGACTGAATCAGGCTATATGGTTTTAGGTCAGGTGGTGCTTAGCTTTTTTTTGTTTTTTTTGTTTGTTTTTGCTGTATGATCATCGATGAGGCTGAAGGTGATGCTTATGGGAGTTCCACTGTGGTCAGAGATTTCATGACAGGGCTGTACTGTACACATACTTTTATAATACATCCCTGCGTCGGCCAGGCCTGAGAGACATAGACACCCGCAGGTTTGGTCCGGAAATGTCGGCAATACTCATTGTGACGCGTCAATTAAGAGGACAAGATTCAGCCACGTGGCTCCAGTTTCCTCATTTGAGCCCATAGCACTCTCAGCGTGGGGTGATTAGTGGTCAGGGCCGAAAAATCCCTCAAATGGTTGGCATTGATGCGAATCGAACCCATGACCTCCCAACTTGCAATCGCATTGCTATCCAGCACGCCACAGCAACTGGCCTGTAGCTGGTCAGTTGGATGGCAAGAAAAGGTCGGGGCTAGGGAGTGTTATACGAGGAATGTAAAAACTCATTCAGTTGAACCTTAGTGCGGTGAGCAGCTCCGGTACTGTATGGCCAGGTGTACCCAGAAAACAAAGCATGCTCAGTGTCGTGAGGCATCAGTGAGTCAGTGGGGCTGTTCCTTGAGCTACATCATGGTGTTAGTTTTCATTCCTGTGCTTCTGGACTGGACAAGTAGTTGCATGGATAGATACAGTGTGTAGTGTTGTGTGTGTGTGTGTGTGTGTGTGTGTGTGTGTGTGTGTGTGTGTGTGTGTGTGTGTGTTCCTGCATTCGTGATTAGTGTCATCGACTGTAACTCTGCCTGCCTGTGTCTGTCAGGGCCGCCTGCTGCATATATTGCCTGGGAAAGACAGAGAAGAGAAATATGTTTCCACTGGTGAGGACAGGTTTTTGTGGCTCTGTGTCATTGTGTGTGTGTGTGTGTGTGTGTGTGTGTGTGTGTGTGTGTGCATGGATTGAGGTTATATATATATCTGTGTGTGTGGTGTGTGTGTGTGTGTTGTGTGTGTGTGTGTGTGTGTGTGTGTGTGTGTGTGTGTGTGTGTGTGTGTGTGCATTAGTCAGGATTCAGTTGCTCCCATCTATTGTCAGTAAAGGGTGCTTTATCTACACTTTAATTCCTTACTTCTTCTTTCCCCCTCCTTCCACCACCTCCCCTCCCCGGCTCCTCTCTTTTTCTGTCATCTTTGCTATGCCAATGTCAGAATGGCAGAGGAATTGTTTATCAGTTCCTGCCTTTTCCGTCTGCCAATTTGTTTTTCAGACATTGTATCACATGTACATGCTAATTTTCATCTAAGGTAACTTGGAATTCTTTCTCATTTTCTTGCTGACATGTACCAAGCTGCTGCCAAACAAGATCAGAGAGCATGATATCACACTTTGCTCAACATGAAGACCATTGCCACGTTACCCAGCTGTTAAAAGTGAAGAACTGTGTCTTGGGTTGTTAACGTATAGGTACAGGGTTAACCTTGACACCACCATGTAGATAAAAAAGAGAGTGTCTGTGTCTCTGTCGGTGTGTGTATTTGTGCATCTGTCAGTGTAGGTGTGTCTGTGTCTCTGTGGGTGTGTGTATGTGTGTGTCTGTCAGTGTGGGTGTGTCTGTGTCTCTGTCAGAGTGTGTATGTGAGTGTCTGTCAGTGTGGGTGTGTCTGTGTCTCTGTCAGAGTGTGTATGTGTGTGTCTGTCAGTGTGGGTGTGTCTTTCTCTCTGTCAGAGTGTGTATGTGTGTGTCTGTCAGTGTGGGTGTGTCTGTGTCTCTGTCAGGTGTGTATGTGTGTGTCTGTCAGTGTGGGTGTGTCTGTGTCTCTGTCAGAGTGTGTATGTGTGTGTCTGTCAGTGTAGGTGTATCTGTGTCTCTGTCAGGGTGTGTATGTGTGTGTCTGTCAGTGTAGGTGTATCTGTGTCTCTGTCAGGGTGTGTATGTGTGTGTCTGTCAGTGTAGGTGTATCTGTGTCTCTGTCGGTGTGTGTATGTGTGTGTCTGTCAGTGTAGGTGTATCTGTGTCTCTGTGGGTGTGTGTGTGTGTGTGTGTAGGTGTCAGTGTAGGTGTATCTGTGTCTCTGTCGGTGTGTGTGTGTGTGTGTGTCTGTCAGTGTAGGTGTATCTGTGTCTCTGTGGGTGTGTGTATGTGTGTGTGGTGTAGGTGTGATGTGCTGGTGCTAGAATGGCTGAATTGACCTGAGATGATATTTGCTGTAGACAATGCTTAGAACACAGCGATAGCTTTTAGCTCGCAGCATCAGTTCAC
>JADBJO010001946.1:177500-180000 GCA_016801955.1 Conus betulinus | reverse complement strand
ATTTTCCTCAAGTCAAAAATCATTCTTGAAAGAAATCATGATTTTTAAACCTTTGTTTAAAAGTGTGGTTTGAAATCATTTTGGTAGGTCAGTATTATTTTTGGTAAGTTGTGCTAAGGTGATGTTTGTTGTCATGTTCTGATGTGTTGTGACTCAAAAAAAACCCATCAAAACCCACTGTGTGTCAGCAAACTAAATGTAAGTGTGAGGCCCATCAACCAAGGTCGGGCTGTCGACTGTCATGGAGGTAAATCTGCTGCTGAGGACCTATTGGTCAGAGAGGTTGCACCAAATCTAAACGGAAACTTCTCCTGGCTATATGTTTGATCTGAGAAACCAGGGTTCTTTTCAAATTAGAAAAATGAATTAACTTTCTGTGTACAAGATTTTAGAAGCTGTGCGATGTAAACGTTATGTGATTTCATAAGGTGTCAGGTTGGCTGATGTTTTGATTGGTGTCCCAGATAGATCTTTCCATGTGATGATATCATCATCAGCTCAGGAAGCTGAGGCATTGTCCTTATTGAGAAGTATTCAGACACATAATTTTCTTTAATGAACGTTTTGCACCATCTTTTATTCTGGCGTATACACCAGTATAATTTCTCTCTCATTTCATTTTCATTCGCGCCTGAACTTGGCCCAGCTAGCAAGCCGACTGTCCACATTTCATCAGCTCCTTGGATCCATGTTCAGTGTGGAAAACGCCTTGGGAATCTCAAATAGAATTAAGATGATGTTTGTGCATGGTGTAGGTGTACCCCTCTACCCCTCCACAGTCGTCCCATTATTTCTGTTGGAGGGCAAGAAAACTCGGAAAATCCTTAAGTAGCGGCAACTTGGTTTCTTCTGTGACTGTTGTCAGCTTGCCATTGGCTGACACACTTCATGGAACACAGTTGTCAGCTTGCCATTGGCTGACACCACTTCATGGAACACAGTTGTCAGCTTGCCATTGGCTGACACCACTTCATGGAACACCTAGCTTCTGCCACCGTCCCCCCTTCTCATTTCCCTTCCATGCCCCCCTCTGTCCCCTCCATCCCACTGTGGTACCCTCCTCTTCTCTTTTCCCTGTCTTCCACATCTCCCCCTGCCCCTCACCCTTCTCCTTTCCCTGTCTTCCACTTCTCACCCTTCTCCTTTCCCTGTCTTGTACTCCTCACCCTTCTCCTTTCCCTGTCTTCCACTTCTCACCCTTCTCATTTCCCTGTCTTCCACTTCTCACCCTTCTCCTTTCCCTGTCTTCCACTTCTCACCCTTCTCCTTTCCCTGTCTTCCACTCCTCACACTTCTCCTTTCCCGTCTTCCACTTCTCACCCTTCTCCTTTCCCTGTCTTCCACTTCTCACCCTTCTCATTTCCCTGTCTTCCACTCCTCACCCTTCTCCTTTCCGTGCCTTCCACTCCTCACCCTTCTCCTTTCCCTGTCATGTACTCCTCACCCTTCTCCTTTCCCTGTCTTCCACTCCTCACCCTTCTCCTTTCCCTGTCTTCTACTTCTCACCCTTCTCCTTTCCCTGTCTTCCACTCCTCACCCTTTCTCCTTTCCCTGTCTTCTACTTCTCACCCTTCTCCTTTCCCTGTCTTCCACTCCTCACCCTTCTCCTTTCCCTGTCTTCTACTTCTCACCTTCTCCTTCTCCTTTCCCTGTCTTCCACTTCTCACCCTTCTCCTTTCCCTGTCTTCCACTCCTCACCCTTCTCCTTTCCCTGTCTTCCACTTCTCACCCTTCTCCTTTCCCTGTCTTCCACTCCTCACCCTTCTCCTTTCCCTGTCTTCCACTCCTCACCCTTCTCCTTTCCCGTCTTCCACTCCTCACCCTTCTCCTTTCCCTGTCTTCCACTCTTCACACTTCTCCTTTCCCTGTCTTCCACTCCTCACCCTTCTCCTTTCCCAGTCTTCCACTCCTCACCCCTTCCCTTGCCCTGTCTTCCACTCCTCACCCTTCTCCTTTCCCAGTCTTCCACTCCTCACCTTCTCCTTGCCCTGTCCTCGTACCCCTTCTCCCACTGTCAATCCTCCTTCCTGTCCCCCATCTCCTCCCCTTCCCCTGTACGCACCTCCTCAATCCCATATCTCCCATGTTCCCCCCTCCTTTCCTCCGCCTATCCTCCCCATCCCCTGCTCTTCCCATCCCTCCTCCTTCACCACCACACCCCCTCACATTGTCCCTTAGATCCGAATGGAATCCATGAAAGAACAAAATTTGGAAAAAAAAAAAAAAAAAAAAAAAAAAAACGGAAGAGAAAGTGAACCCAGGATCGAACTAGGAACCTTTAGATCTTCATTCCAACACTCTCCCAACGGAGCTATTCCGGCCGACGACAGACAGTACGGTGTTTTCAGTCTGTATGAATGCCAATGGCTGAATGTGTTCGAGTTCATGAAATCCCAACATCATTTCATTTCACGCTGTGGTCACAGTACAAATGCAAATAATGCGACTTTCTAGCAGAAAAGCGATTTGCTCTTGACCGGCCCAGTATGCTAACGAGTCA
>JADBJO010001946.1:160000-175000 GCA_016801955.1 Conus betulinus | reverse complement strand
TGTGAGAGCTAGACACTGGCAACGAATCATGGGTGGATAAAGGGCGTTCAGGAACAAGTGTTGTAGGTAGATTTTCTGCATCTCAGAAAGGAACAGAATGTAAATGTGTGTCAGGCTGAGATTCAGCTAAGATGCTGGCAAACAGGGGACGCTCCTTGCATTTATCAAGCACTACACTTGGTGTTCAAGACCGTTCTACAGTATACAATGTGGGGTGGGTGGAGAGAGGGGGGGGAAGGGGCTGAGATCTGAGACCGGTGAAGTCCATCCAGTGGAAGGAAACGGATGGGATTGGTTGCAGTACTCTGCTCTGTTGCAGGGAACTGTGGAGATTCTTGACCACTCGGACGGGAGGATGGGAGGATTGGGGGTTAGAATCAAAGTGTTTGATTTTTGCCGGAACCCATACTCTTTTCATACACTGGTAGCCGGCGTGACCAGTTCTCACAGAATAACAAGGCATGATGCAGGCAGCAAGGGTGCAGATGGGTTTGATGAACCTTTGAGGTGGTGCAAATGTTTATGATTGATGTGGATGATGTTTCATCTGTCCAGCAGTGGGGGGAGGGCGGGGTGTGGGGGGGGGGGGGGGGGGGGGGGTTAACCAATAATGATTATGTTTCAGCAGTGGGGGAGTGTGTGTGTGTGTGCGCGCAGGTGTGGGTGTGTGTGTGTGTGTGTGCGCGCGCAGCAGGTGTGTGTGTGTGTGTGAACTAATGATGTGGATGATATTTCAGCAATGTGTGTGTGTGTGTCAGTTGTCAATTGTGTGTAATGTTTCAGCAGAGTGCAGATGTGTTAACCAAAGATGTGGATGATGTGGGGGGATGTGATCACCAATAAAAATGTGGATAATGTGTCAGCTATGGGGGGAATGTTCACCAGTGCTGTTCATGACATTTCAGGTGTTCAGCAGTGCAGGGGATGTTCGCAGAGAGTGACCATTGCCAAGAAGAAGGACATGAAAACCCAGGTACAGACAAATGACAAAAAAAAAAATTAGTTAAAAAAAAAGGAGAACTAAATAAAGTTAGCAGGCTTGCACATCAGGTTTCAGTAACCACGAAAAAATTCTCCTGTGAATTGCATGTGTGTGTGTGTGTGTGTGTGTGTGTGTGTGTGTGTGTTAATAAAGATGACTTTTACAGAGTTACTAAAAAAAGAGAAACATAAGAAAATATTTAAATAAGCTGTCATCAAATTGTGTGTGTGTGTGTGTGTGTGTGCACGCTTCAGGTCAGAAATATAGACTATTATCTTGAATATTGCCAGAAGGGCAGATGATTCGAACCAGTGAAATTTTTTAAAAGAACATTTTTGTTTCTGTCAAATTCCACATTTTATGCTTTGGCATGATAAAATATAGAACAGTCTGGTATAATCTGTTTTAGTATAATTATGGTATGGATTGATGGTACGGGGTGGTCCGGTTTCATGAAATCATTATGATGTGATGCAGTTTGGTTTAACCCTCTTCAGTATGCACTTATTTGAGCTTGGTTACACCGAAAACCATGGCAAGATAGGTAACTCCGTAATTTGACATGGTTACCCAATTAAAAAATAATTTAAAAGAGAGGAAAGGAAAGAATGAAATGAAAATAATTTTTAAAATTCCTACGAATACATATGTTGCTATATCGTAAGTTTGAAGAATGTCACATGAGCCATTTACTCGGGGGGAAAAAATTCTTCTTCTTCAGAACTTTCTTCCGAATCGTTGGTCATCATACCTGGAACCTCATCCCAGTCGAAATGTAGGTCACTCTAAGCTTCATTACCCAGCACTTTCACTCAGTCTTATTCCGTAAATCCTACAAATCACAGTATCTCCATCACTAAATCTCATTATAGAATGGCAGAAATCAAGGTAAGCCATGGTGAAAAACAGCATTTTGACTTCAAAACTTAAAAAATTCGTAACTCGAGAACCACGGCACGCATCGACTCGCGGTTTTTTTGCAGACGGTAGAAAATGGCTACAGGAAGAAGGAAATCACATTCTCGCGAGACTTCCTTTTCTACGAGAAACATGGCGGCGCCCCATTGTTGCCACGTGTTTTACCAGGCGCTGGCAGGCGCTCAGCCTTTTGGCTGTGTGATTTCCGGTTGGGCCCTAGCGGCCGCCCGCTTGTCAAGAGAGTTGATATTGGTTACAGGTACAGGTCTGTGGATATGCATCCTAAGTGTTTGTGTATGTGCGTGTGTGTCAAAGTCTTTTGTGTGTATGTGTGTGTGTGTATGTATGTGTGTGTGTGTGTTCATTTCCTGTTTCCAAACTTTGACTCAGAGAAAGAATACAACAGGGAAAGCAGGGTTGGGGTGAGAAACAGAAGTACCATGTTTAAAGGAGCATTGATATTTAAGCTGTTAAGTTTTCTTCTCAAGATCAAAGGTTGATGGTATATTGATTCCTTTGTACATTTATCATCGCCTCTGTATAGAAATACATTTAAGCTAGCAGAAATGTTTAATTAATCTGCTGCAGACCGTTTCATCTGCTATGCTATGGACAGCTTTGCTGACAAAAGGATTTGACACAAGACACGTTTAGAAGGGAGTAGAGAAAGGATCTACAATTGCGAATGAATGCAAAATTTAATTTGAGCTATGGTCATTTGCTAAAAGTGCAGCTCAAGCACTGAGGTCTGCTGGGCAACTGTTGTTTCCGGGGGCCTTTTTAATACCTGAATTTGACTCTAACCATGCTATGCAAATTACACGATAGAAAACGCTGATGCTCGTAGTTTGAAATTAATGTGGTACATATTTTCTGACTGATTAGATCAGCAGCAGAAATGAGGCAAAACACAGAGGCAAGACACAGCACCAATGTCCATGTACTCCTGCATTTATGTCATTGAGAGCAAAAGGCAGGCACAAAATTCTGTATTGGTTGAACCAGCAAATGGTATCCATTTACTGGAAAATTCTTGGATGCAGGTTACGGTTTTTGTTTTTTTTTGCGTGAGGTCTGTTTTGACCAGTTCTGTATAGCAGAGCGCTGTGGGGGAGGAAAACAAGACAAAGAAATTGTGGTGAAAAGTAACTGCGAGTATTCCTAGAATGTCTACTGAAGGAACTTTGAAAGCATTTCATCATCCGTTTCCCTTTCAACATTCTTCAAGTGACAGACCTGCCTGCCGTTCTTGTTTTTAGCGCTTAATTTGTCCCGTTTCTGCTGTTCTGTCTTCTTTGTCTCGATGATTACTCCCAGGCCATTTATACTTGCACCCTCATACACAACCACAGGCAGCCTCATTTTATTCATCTCACCCTGCCAGTAGTCCATATAGGACTACAGTAACGTTGTGTTACTGCGGAGACACTTGTGGTTTACTGTGGAATCTGTACACAGCGACAGGATCACCAGGACCTGTACTGATGACAATGATACCTTACTTAAGGAGCCAGCAGGTGTGAACGCCCCCCCCCCCCCCCCCCACCTAGTGTGTATCTTCAGTTTTGTGTGTTGGCGTGCAGGGAAGTTCCTGTCCATGGGCTACGGGTTTGTGGAGTACAAGAAAAGCAGAGTCTGCCAAGGAGGCGCTGAAAACGCTGCAGAAGAAAAGGGTGGATGGACACCAGTTGGAACTGAAGATCTCCCAGAGAGAAATCCTGTAAGTGTTGGTCCAGTTACAAAGTGTGGTCATTTGGTGGTGTGTTGTTTTGAGGTATGTCACGTTTGAAACATCGTTTTGAACTTACTGCCAACCAAATGAAGAAAGCTACACTGAACATAAACTCATCGAAATGTGCCACACCACATCTGCTCTGGCACTTTGCATAGGTAACCTAGATTCATTTATAAACTGATTTTAAGTATAGATTGATTTATGACTTAACGGTTAAACGTACACATTTAGTGATAGGTTTATGACTTAACGGTGAAACGTACATATTTAGTGAATGATTTATGACTTAACGGTTAAACATACACATTTAGTGAATGATTTATGACTTAACGGTTAAATGTACACATTTAGTGAAACAGAGGATCTTCCAGAGAATAATGTTGGTTGTTGATTAGGGAGGAGAGGCAGAGGGGTAGATTTGGGGGGAGGGGGGGCACGGGCGGGGGGGATTGGCTGTGCTCTTCTACTCTGCGAACTGTTGTGGTGCCTGTTGGATCGACACGTCGGAGTTTTCTCATGGTTTTCAGGCAGCCCACCACACGGAGGAAAAAGCAGAGCAGCCGACAGAAAGGGTCCACCAAGATCCTGGTCAGGAACATCCCCTTCCAGTCCAACCGCAAAGAAATCACCGAACTCTTCAGGTAAAACGCCTGATGTCTAAAAGTGAACAGACACAGAAAATGCAGAGACACAAACAAAATGCAACATCCCTTTCCAGTCCAACTGCAAAGAAATCACCGAACTCTTCAGGTAAAACTCTTGATGCCTGCAGACAAGAAGACGTAGAACATGCAGAGACATAAACAAAATGTAACGTCCGCTTTCTGCCATCTGCAAAGAAATCACTGATCTCATCAAGTAAAGCTCTTCATGCCTGCAGGTGCAATGACAAGGAATGAATAGGGGCACCAACAAACATCCCCAGTCCAACAGCCAAAAGAAATCACCAAGGACTAGCTGTCCTGATGCAGTAATTGGCCTCACAGCTGTGAGCTGGAAGGTCGTTGGCTTCAGTCCTATCAAAGGCCTGTATTTGTGGGGCTTCTTTTCAGCCCCGGCCCGACTCTTACTCAGAGTTGAGTGCTCCATGGGCTCAAATTGGAAGACTAGAACCACGTGATCATCCACTTACTGAGTGTGTATCTAAGAGTGTTGTTCAGATTTCCTGGCCAACACTGCAGGTGTCTGTATCTCCTGGGTTGAACTGGGATGCATCATGAAAACAAGTGTAAAACATGGCCCCGATACAGAACTCCATAGCGTCATCTTCATTGTTTTTTATCCATACGGATCATGATCAATTAAAAAAAAAAAGAGAACAAATCTTTGGCCTTCATATGCTGCTCTCATGGTGACCTCAGTCTAAACAGCCTGATTGAAAGAGGCAAAGTCTGTGTGTGACTGACATTGGACTGAATGACATTAGAAACATACGGTCAGTGCCAACAGGTAGCTCTTCGTTCGGCTCTACCCAGATTGGCTGCCCATTTTGTAAACATGAACGTGGATTTTAAGGTGCTTAGAGCTTGGTCTCTAACCAGTGATAGGTGCTGTATAAGTATGACAATAGCAATAATGATGATAATAATGGTAATTATAATCCTCCACATGTCTATGCCCATGAGTTCTTACCACAGTTGTCAGTATGGCCATCGTCATGGGGTGTGTCACTGGATGGAGGTGGTGTGTCACCGTCTGGAAGGGGAGGCTGACTCACCCTTGCCCTTTGACCTTTGCTTAGTCATCAGTAAGGGGCTAGATGGTATTCTGCCAGTGTTGAATCTGTAACGGCTCCACAGTACACCACAAATAATGAATCAGCTGTGCAGGGCCTGTTTTGGTGGGTTGGCACAGCAGCCCGATTTTGATTGCTCCGTGTAGAATGCGATATGGGCTGTGATATGATCAACAGGAGTAGCTGTGTATGGACGATGTGGTGCTGCCTGTAGAATGCGGCATGGGCTGTGCTATGATCAACAGGAGGAGCTGTGTATGAATGGTGTGGGAATAATTCCAACAGTTTTTTTTTTTTTCAATCACCAAGGCAAAACGTAGATGTGTCCACATCCAAAAGGGAAAAAGAAAAGAAAAGAAAGAAAGAATGTTTAGGGTCAGAATAATTCTGGTCCGAAACATTCTCAGCCAGTCCAGCCACAAAGAAATGTTTAACTTTTTCAGTGAAACCCATTTGTGGCATGCTGCCTGATTGACTTGATCACTACATTCATGTGTACAGCTGGTGTTCGTCTCCAAATGATCAATTGTTTCAGGACATGGGGCAGCTGAAATATGACCATGTTCATAGTGAACAAAATCCAGGATCTGTGTGTATGTGTGTCACAAGCTGATGTCTATTTCAGGGTGTTTGGGGAGCTGAAATATGACCATGTTCGTAGTGAACAAAATCCAGGATCTGTGTGTATGTGTGTCACAACCTAATGTTTATTTCAGGGTGTTTGGGGAGCTGAAATATGTCCATGTTCGTAGTAAACAAAATCCAGGATCTGTGTGTATGTGCGTCACAAACTGATGTTTATTTCAGGGTGTTTGGGGAGCTGAAATATGTCCGAGTGCCCAAGAAAGCTGTGGACCAGGAATCCAGGGCTTTGCTTTTGTCGACTTCTTGACCAAGAAGATGCCAAGGTATACCTTTCTCCACAGTTGTTGTAATACCTGTTAAAGAAATGAGACTTTTGACCTGAAAATTCTGTTGATTTTATTCATCATGATGACGTTATTGGTTTTTGTGTGTGTGTTTTTGCTCACTGTTTACTTTAATTTCCTCCATTAAGACCTGAAATAAGGATGGTTTTCTGTCTTTCATTTGAAAAAGAAAATAAATGTGCATTCAGTCACTTTTTCCCCTGAGACTGGCTTTGCTGGCTTATAGTTGATGTCATAACATGTGAGCTTGCTGTTAAGTAACTAAGATTACTGTGACAGCAAGATGGCTAAATGTGAGCTTGCCATGAAGTAACTTAGATTAAAGTTGATACTGTAACATGTGGGCTGCCATGAAGTAACTGAGATCACTGTGACAGCAAGATGGCTAAGACGTCGTACTGCTCTGTCTTCCTGCCTGCGTGTGCCTTCGATGCTCTGTGTCACTCTACTCACCTGTACGGCCGGCGTCTGGTCCTGGAGTGGGCCAACACGGTGGAGACGGTGGGAGGAGCTGCAGTCGAAGACCAAGAGAAAGTTCCAAGGGGGTAAGTCTGGAAGGGTGAGGTGGATTGATTGGGACTGGGGGGTGGGAAGGGGGTACTGTACAGTCATGTGTTGGAGTTGAAAGATGAAGGGCTTTACTTGGAATATAGAAGTATGGTGTGTGTGTATGTGTGTGTGTGTGTTGTGTGTGTGTGTATGTGTGTGTGTGTATGTGTGTGTATGCGCATGTGTGTGTACGTGTACATGTGTTCAGACATCAAGAAAATGGTTTATATCACTCGTTAGTTGGTGTAAAAGTGCTTTGTTCCGTGAAATATCCTTTCAGGGAGGTACACTTTACTGGGAACAAGAAAGCAACAACAAAAAAAAGGGCGGGAGGGGTAAAAACAAGCTTGAGAAATGAGTATCCTGTGAACACTGAGAGAGTTTTTACAAACATTTAATAACTGGCTATATTTTCAAATGGAACTTTTCTTTTCTTTTTTTATTTAAGTGACGATATGCCTGTTCCTCTTTGTCTTCAGGTGGACCAGCGAAGAAGCTGCGGAAAAAGGATCTGACAGATACACTGAGCAAGGAGTGAAGGGAGTGCTGACACCGACAGCGCCCCTGTGGGTATCAGCCAAGGCATAAGTGCTAAACAGAACGGAATAGTGCCATCAGTGTTGATGATTGGTTAAGGATGTGTACATAATCAAGTACGAGTTCCTCTGGTTTGAACAGCTTAACCTGGTGACACAATGGCCCAGGCCTGTCAGTTTCCAGGCCTGTGAATGTGATTGGAAGTAACAGTCGGTGCAGCAACAATGCAGGAGATTTTTTTTTTTAACTGAACTAACGTTACAGTCTGTGAATGAGTTATCTTCAACGTCTGTTTACTGCTGTGCAGTGGTGATGCAGCAGGAGACAGACTGCGGAGATGCATGGGCAGATTCAACGCTGAGGTGGCACTGTTGCCATGGGAATTTATCATGTGTGTGTGTGTGTGTGTGTGTGTGTGTGTGTGTGTAAGATGTGTGTGTGTGTGTAAGATGTGTGTGTGTGTGTGTGTGTGTGTGCCTTTAGTCCAGAATGCACCAAAATATTATGGTTTGGATACAAACCATTACATTTAGGAAGAGCAACTTCTTTGTTGTGGGGGGGGGTATTTTTTTTTTAATATATATATATATTTTTTTTTTATTAAAATAAAAGCATCTGTAATGAATGTTTGTATACCAGTACACAAACTTTCTTGTGGTGTCTCTGGCTGATTTTGAAGTTGGAATGAGTTACTTGTCATGATTTTGCAGTGACTACATTTTATCTTGTGAATCTTCTCTCTCTCTCTCTTCTCTCTCTCTCTCTCTCTCTCTCTCTCTCTCTCTCTCTCTCATCTTATTTCATTTTCCTCAGAATCTCTTCCTTTTGTTAAGAAATCTATTTTTAGAGTTGACTTCAAGAAGGTGACAGCTTATCTTATTCTCTCTCTCTCTCTCTCTCTCTCTCTCTCTCTCTCTCTCTCTCTCTCCTCATCTTATCTCATTTCCCTCAGAATCTCTTCTTTTTGTTAAGAAATCTATTTTTAGAGTTGACTTCAAAACAAGGTGACAGCTTCTCTCATTCTCTCTCTCTCTCTCTCTCTCTCTCTCTCTCTCTCTCTCTCTCTCTGTGTCTCATCTCATCTCATCTTTCTCTGAATCTCTAATTTTTCTTTAATCTATTTTTAGCACTGACTTCAACAAAGTGACAGCCCTGATACAGCCCTTTACCACCAGCTGAGCTGTATACAAAATGAAGTGTATATAAAATTCAGTGTAAAGAATGACATACATGTACCCACACTCGCGTCAGAAATGTTACTCTTCTCAGAGGAACACTTCTTGTTTTACTAATGAGAACTAGAGAAGGCCTTAGCATCTATCTGAATTGATCTTCAGTTCACATATCGGCGCCATCTAGCCAGCAATCTCTTCAACAAACTTAATAGAAGATTTCCTGTTCCGCCGAAAGAAAGAGACAAACAAGCTATGAGGTAAAACATGATATACGTTTTGACCTCTTTGGTCTTCTTCAGGCAGGACAAACAACATTAAAGGCAATGAAAACAAAGAACGAACAACCACTTATCTCTTCAAATTTGGCACAAAATGGATATGTGGGCAAAGGTCAAAACGTGTCGTGTTTCGTCTTGTGATTCATTCAGCGTTACGGTAAATCTTCTTTCAAGTTTGTTTCAGTTTCTGCCTGCAGTCACCTCACCGGGGGCCGGAATAGCTCAGTTGGTAGAGTGCCAAACTCGTGATCCAGGGGTTGCGGGTTCAAATTTTAGTACAGAGGCATTTTTCCCTCAGAGTTAACATTGGTTCTGATTCCATTCCCCATACAGTTCTTTGAATGAGACTATAAACTAACGTTCTGTGTATGAAACGCACGCACAACATCTTGCACACATGTAAAAATCCCATCACCAACTTTCGGAAGAGATGGCCAGTTTGGCCATTGGTATGGATGACACGTTACACCTTCTCCAAAGATGAAGTATGGCTGCCTTAATGGTGGGATAAAAAACGGTCATACACACAAAACTCCACTGTCTGTCTATGCAGGCAGTGTCCGCAGGAGTACCAGCCTGCATACGCAGAAAGAAAGAAAGAAGTCACCTCACTTAGGAAACAGCAATCTCTTCTCGGATGCTAAGATTGACCATAGGATCAGAATGGCATTTACAGTCTTCACTCACATTACAGTGTGATTGTGGGCAAGCTTCAGGTTGATGGTGCAGAAAAAGGTGGCGCCTGTTTTTGTATCGTTAGTTTGAAAATGATCACTACACAGTGAACGTGGGGAAAAAGAAACTGTGAAATCATGCAGATGACGCACAATAAAAGGAGATATTGAAAGGCAGGTGAAAAGTTTTATACCTTTTTTTCTATGAATTTTTCAGTTTATATCAATTAACAAACAGATGGGGAGAAGGAAAAGAAGGGTTCAAGGGGGGGGAACAAGGAGGGGAGCAGGAAAATAACTATAGAACATCAATGTGGCTTCCCTTCGTTCACATGGCAACCAAGTGCAGTCAAAATATTCTGGACCCCAACAAAATGTGACTGCCCTCACAAAACTACTCACGAGGAGAACTAACAGGAAAAGGTGTTTTGTTAACATTGCAGGAATTATTTGCCGGTCCCCGCCCCTCCTACCTCCAGTTGATTTACAACTAGGTCATGAGAACTTCTGCCATTGTGAATATGCTTGAGACTCGTTAGTCTTTTGAGCTTGACACAGAAACGAAAGACTTGTCTGCACCTAGTGCACACAGTGAATATGATTTTCATGGTAGAACTCTGATGCAGGAAATTATGCTGCAATCCATCTTTTTCTGCGCATGGACGCAGCCAGAATGTTTTCAAAATGAGAAGGAAAAAAACAGCAGTGGGATGAGGTTTGGCTCCACTCAGATGTCTGGTATGTTTGACATCTTGCTCACACCATCGTGATGCACGTCAGACGGTCCAGCCTGTTCTTTCTGATGACCTTGCGCAAAAGCAGTAAATGCCATCGTGTGTAAGGTTGTTTTAAGAGCAAGATGACAAGAAAAAAAAGAGTTTTCTAGAAACATTGCTTTGACGTTGATTTTTTTTTTTTTTTAGGTTTCTTGTTACTTTCAAGACTAATGAAGGGGGGAAAGAATGCACACACACTCACACACACACTCACACACACACACACACACACACACACACACACACACACACACACTCAACACACAACACAACACACAACACACAACACAACACGCAACAAAACACGCACACACACACAATGCGCACACACGCACACACACACACAATGCACATACAAACAAGCACACACACAAACACACACGCACAAAATAAGCTGTGTGACAATACAAATGCAATCAGAACAACTTCTAATCTAAAAAATTCTCCCATAATGAAACATTACGGAGCTCAGACTTTTTAATTGGTGGAGGAAAGGAGGGATGAGGATAAAGAAGATGAAATAAAGAGTAAATCAGGAGTTGACCTTTAACCCACATAATGTTTCATCCACATCAGCAGTCCAAACTGGCCTTCTCTTCTGAAAGCTGGTGAGGGGATTTTTCCATGTGTGCAACACATATGCTTGCAATCACACATACAAGCTTGGTTTATTGTGTAATTCGAAGGACCTTATTGGAATTAAGAGTCAGAACCAATGTTAACTCCGAGGGAAAAATCCTCTTGTACTGAAATGGCCCAGCGGAGATTCGAACCCGCAACTTCAATGTCACCAGGATGGCAATCTGCCAGTTGAGCTATTTTGGGTGTGCATGTGTGTATGTGTGTGTTTGTGTTTGTGTGTGTGTGTGTGTGTGTGAGTGAATTATCAAAAGGTGGAGACATGGGTTCAAGCGAAATATGAAATGTAACGGCTCTGACATGGCTCCGGGTGAGTGGCTGGTGGTAATGACTGCTGATAGCCCCATTTACCATCACCCCTGTGCCTGGTTGTCAAACAGCGCACCAATTAGCTAATTGGATCAACCACCTGGATTAATGAATATGGCCAACAGCACCAGCTTGACGTTTGATGGCTAATTGTGAAGGGGTGCTGATTGCATAATGTCATCGAAATGTCATGCACACTCACACACAAAGATGGAGAGAGAGAGAGAGACGGCGGCTACATATACAAAAAGCATCAGAGAGAGAAGGAGAAATGGAGCATCATACAGAGAGAGAGAGAGAGGTCATATATACACGCAGTGAACGCATACCTACGCACCTAAATGAAACCAGAATAATAACATAGGAACTTGGTGCAAACAGTTCTTGGCAGCTGGGGGTCCCCCCCCCCTCCTACACACACACATACACACTCTTTCCGACACCTCTCTCTCTCTCTCTCTCTCTCTCTCTCTCTCTCTCTCTCTCACACACACACACACACACACACACACACACACACACAGAGCGTGTGCACATGCGTGTGTGTGTGCATGCATTTGGATGAAAAGTGAAAAAAAAAAACAAAAAAACCTAACAGATGAAGTGACAGAGAGACAGAAAAACCAGCTAGCAACAGTGTGGAGATGAAACCGTTTTGAAGCCCAGGAAGAGAATTTCCACCATATACCTATGGAGATAGAAACAGTAATCATATTCGATGGATGTAGTGTGTGTTTAAATTTCTGACATTTTAGTTTCATCAGGGAGATGACACTGCTTGTCCATACACTCTACACCACATCCACTAAATTTTAGACCACACTGCGCATGATTTAAAGCTGATGATTAGATGAATTAATGACTGCTGTAAGAGAATTTAAGATGAGGGTCTCGTGGAGACGACTTAGAAGATGTCTGGGCCACGTATTCGCCCAGCGCGCAGCTCAGAGTTTGCGTACCTCCTAACATCAGTTGTGGCATTATTATCACTGTATGTGTGTGTGTGGCAAGTGTACACATGTGTGTGTATGGCTGTGTAGGCACGGGCCTGTGTGTGCATGCGAGCGCATGCGTATGTGTATGTGTGTGTGTGTGTGTTATGCATATGTGTGTGTGTGCACGTGCGCGCGTGAGCGCATGTGTGTGTGTGTACAGAAGTCTATGTGTGTGTGTGTGTGTGTGTGATCTGAGGGCTTGTATGAGCATGCTCCTGCGTGCACGTATCTGCACATGTGTGTGTGTGTATGTTTGTGTGCTTTGGTATGTGGGCGCATATGCATGTGCATTCGTTCGTTCTTTAATTTAATGTCTATCCACTTTGTAGTGATCTTAGACAAGAACAGGAGACAAACGAACAGGCAAACAAACAAAGACAAATAGGGAAAAAAAAAAAAAAAAAAAAAAAAAAAAACCCATGTAAAAGGGACCGGTGTATGTGTATGTGTGTGTTGGGGGGGGGGGGGGGGGGGGGGGGGGGGGCATGTATGTATGTGTTGTTTAAAAAAAAATGTCATTAAAAGTGTATGGAGTGTGGAGGTAGTGTAGTATGCTAATCTTTGCATGCATAGTCTATCTAACTAATGAAATACCAATAAGTGACAATCACTTTAACCCCATTCTAATCTAAGGCACAACGGTAAACTACTTTAGCCTAGATTCATATCTGAACATTTTTAAAGAAAAAAAAAATATTTTTAACAATTGACATAAGAAGAGAACAAATCGAACAAATAACTCGAGAATCAAAGTAAATGTCAAACTGGACTCTTAACAATTGCTCTAACAGCTTCTATGGCCTTCGCCTCATTCCCAAAAATGTCCCAAAAATTCGCGATTGATGGGTTCAAACTTAATAACCAAGTAGGTAAATGTTTTTTAGTATTTCTGCAAAGAAAGATGACATGGAATGGAGTAGTAATATTTTGGCCACAAATGCAGATGGCATTTTTACAATATTTTGTTTTGTATGCATCAAGTCTGAGTCTAAAGATCAGACTCTTCAAAATCCGTTCCTGATGGAGATTGTGTCCGGTTTTATATTTTACAAGTTTCTTAAAGAATTTTCCCTGGTGGCCTTTATTGTGTTTGGACACTCTTTTTGTCTTCGTATCACCGAATGCATGTGTGCGTGTGTGTAAGTGCGTGCGCGTTTATGTGTGTGCGTGTATTTGCGCTCGTGTGTGTGCATGCATGCATGCATGTGCATATGCGCGCGGACGTGTATCGCGCGCGCGCGCGTGTATGTGTGTGTATGTGTGTGTGTGTGTGTGTGTGTGTGTGTGTGTGTGTGTGTGTGTGTGTGTGTGTGTGCTATGTGACTGCGAGTGTCTTTGATTGTGGGAAATGACTTTGGAACAAGAACAATAACAAGAACAATAATAACATCATCATCATCATCAACAACAACAACACACACATAGCAATAAGGACAACACCCCACTGACCCACCCATACACGCACACATACACATACACACATACTCACACACACACACACGCACGCACACACACACACACACACACACACACACACACACACACACACACACACACACAGAGTTTTGCACAATCACATCTGTGGACTCTCCAATTTACACGCCTACATTACATAATAAAACAAACAAAAATAGAGAAAGAAACAGAAAAAAAAGGAAGAAAGAAAGCAGGTGGAAAGCACAGAGGAAAATAAAACCACACTCTCTTCTTGACAGTCTGCCCCAAAAACGGGAAATAATAAACACAAATCTTACGATTACCAGTCAGTCATTGCAATGTCACGGCAAAGTTTCTCCCAGGCACAAAATATTTTTTAAGCCATGAGTTAGGACAGGCGTGTTCACTCAGACCGTTTGAATTAGAGCGCTGTAAACACGTCCGTTCTGCTCCGTAAAAACACTTGCCAAGTCCAGTGTACCTTTAATTTTGAACGAGCCGTTATATTAGGGCCACGTAGGATGGTGTCTGGCTTGGTTAAGAGGACAGGTCTAGTACCTGGATTTAAAGCATGGAAACAACCAAGAGACTTGATGTTATGATTGCGCGCTCTTTATAGCGCCAAAACAGATCTTTGAGAGTTTTTTCTTCTTCAACTTCTTTTTTCAAATAGTCGCGCCTAATGTAATGATCAGGGCAGGTCACTCGTGCGAGTATCGTTTCGTTAATAAAGCAGACCCCCCCCTCCCCCCCCCCCCCCCCCCAGGGTTTAGGATGATAAATAGGGTTAGATTAATTTGGTGTTGGGTTCAGAATAAGATTAGGGCTAGAGACTCATCTTAGCAGATGGGAAGACAAAACATTTCACACAACCTATGAAGATTGACCCGACAAACGTGTACATTGTTTATGCTCTCAGCCGCTTTGTGTAGACAAGGGAGATAACATCTTTGAAAAATGTTTGCACACATTAGATTTTCGTGTCGTTTTGTGTTCGGATTGGGTATGAATAACATTGAATTATGAAGTAAAACGTAGTTATGTACTTTACCTCCAACCCTTGTTATCATAGCTTATATGTTGTAGTAGTTCTGTTTAAATTAGTGTCAGTTTGTCGTTGATGATTATTATGGGAGTGCTTGTGAGTTCATTTTTATTGTCGTCATGGAACTATTTTGTGGTGGATTTTGATAAGCCAAATTCTACGTTCTGCAGCTGATCATTCGACGCAGACGACTGCAGAAGTGCAGACGACAGCTATACACCTTCTAGGCTAAGTTAGGCTAAAAAAAAAGCGTTTAACTTGAGGAGTATGGTAAGTATTCATATTGT
>JADBJO010001946.1:145000-155000 GCA_016801955.1 Conus betulinus | reverse complement strand
TAAGTAGACCGGATTATTGTCATTAACACACCCACCTCTTTTAAAAGTCATTAGCTATCGCTGTTGTTGTTTTAGCCCCCCCCCCCCCCCACACACACACACACACACACACTAACACCGCCCCCCCCCCCCTCCCCCTTCATCCTAACCCTGTTCGCCTTCCAGTCCTTCTGACAGCTCGTATATCATTTTCGGTTTTGAATTGGAGGGGGGGGGGGGGGGGGGGGGGGGGATTTCATGGGGGGGGGAAAAAACAACAAAGCAAGTGCTGGCATCAGCATGACAGCTTTGGAAGTACGTAGTATGCGGTTCCCAGTGCTAACTACATTGCCAATTATGCTGAATGTTCATGGTTCTTTTATGTTTTGAGGGGAACGAGGTGTGTGTGTGTGTGTGTGTGTGAGAGCGCGCGCGCGCGCGCGCGTGTGTGCGTGCGTCCGTGCGTGTGTATGTGTGTGTGTGTGTGTGTGCGTGCGTGCGTGGGTGGGTGAGTGCGTGTGTGTCTGTGTGTGTGTGTGTGTGTGTGTGTGTGTGTGTGTGTTAAAAAAAAAGTTTTAGTTTAAATTTTTTACTCCTCTCTCTCTCTCTCTCTCTCTCTCTCTCTCTCTCTCTCTCTCTCTCTCTCTGAAAACCAAAGGGAAAAGCAACTCGGCGATTTCAAATCATATGACCCGCCCACGTGCTAAAGCCCCCAGGAGAAGACAGAGGTGCCCACCCTCTCTGGGTCCCACCGGCACCTTCGGGTGAATCTCCTCCTCCTCCTGTACGCTCTGGGGCGTGGGCGGGTCATGTAGTTTACGATGGAAAGTTAAAGAGCTGATCCACCAGCTTTTTGTTTGTTTTGTTTCCTTAGTTTGTTGTCTGTCCCCTCTTTCCTGCCCTGCCAGCAGCAATGCCAGCACGCCGATCTGTCCGGCTCGCCTGCCCACAGCCACACTGAGACCCGACCTGCCGCATCCTCACCAGCAGCCATCATCCACAGAGCCGTTCAGTACCCGTGGTCACGAGCCAGTCGACCAGAAGAGAGGCAGTGCACTGCTGCCGATTCCTGTCGGTGGTGGTACTGGTTGCTCCCTGTGGATTGCCGATGCTGAGGCTACGATCACAGGGACCTGGGTGTGGCGGTGCTGGAACGAGCAGCGCGGGAGTAGTGACGCTGAAGTTGGAGGGGTGGGTGGTTGGGTGGGGGGTGGGGGACGTTGAGTAGAGCAAGGTAGAAAACTTGTCTTGGTATTTAATGTAATCGCATCTGCTTTGGAAAAAAAAGAATTAAAAAAAAAAGAAAAAGGAAAAAAGAAGAAAAAGCATGTACACCAATCAAATCTTCTAGGGCCCGAATGGGCGGACTGGTCTCACATTCAGCAGCTGCCTCAGAGAGTCTGAGAACCGGGAGGAGTGGAGGAAGCTGGTTTCCAAGTCTCCTGTGGCGCCCCACTGGTCTTCAAGACTTCGGGTAGGTGACAGGGCCTGAAAGAGGCAGACAATGTTCAGATGAAACTAACGTGGGGCAAACAACGAAGGGAGGTAACAAAGTGATGACAAACCGCAATGAACACAGACTCCGGTGAGTGACCAGCCGCTGGTCGAAGATGGAATGAATTTTGTGACACCACAATATCAAAACAAAACAAAACAAAAGAACAGATGAAAAATACAGTTCATACGCAGCATAGATGGTTTCATCTCAGAAGGTCATATCGTATCATACCTGCCCCCTATGTGTTTGTCCAAAGGTGATATTGTTGATTCTGCCGTGTCCACTTTCTGTAATGCGCTGGACGGAACGTTTGGGTCCGCTCGTTTGTTCGGGAAGTTTCCGATCAGTCAAATAAAAAAAAAAAAGGTACATACTGCATGATATATTACAACACTGCTTATTGAAATGCAGATCACAGGAATCTGCACCAGACATAAAGATGCGTATGGGCGGAATATCTGTGAAGTAAGAGTTTTATACACCTCACGACAGACTTTCGGAGACTGTTACTGACAACGGCTGCCGGTGTCTGTATCTTACATTCCTGGTCGTCGCTGGTATGTATCTCGACGAAAGGAGGCATAGAGCACAGCGGTTTTATTGACTGTCGACTCGGTACGAAATTTCACCGTGTCGTCTTGATTACGATCTTTAATTTCGGAAGTCAAATTCTCAACAACAACAACAAAAAAAAAAAAAAACAGCTTCAAATTCCCTGTCTTCTTGCCCCCGGTCTCACGGTGAAGGGTGGAAAGCAGACAGTGAGAAGTGGAGGGAAGGTGGTGAAATGAGCTGGGAGGGTGAGAGACAATGAAAATAACAACAACCATAATAACGGTATTAACAATAATCACTATCATTACCGTTACTTCTACCATCATTATCATAATCAAATGAATAAATAACTGGATAGTTAAATAAATAAGGAGGGTAGAAAGGATATTGGAAGAGGAGGCTGAGACGGGAATTAAGGAGGCGAGGGGAGGGGAATGGGGTGGGGGTTAGTGGTGTGGCCTGAGGTGGAAATAGGGTAGAATACCTAGGAGGAGAGAGAAGGGGAGAAATGCGTATGTGTATGTACGTGTGTGTGCGTGCGTGTGTGTGTGTGCGCGCACCCGTGCTCGTGCGTGCGTTTGTTGCATTAGTAAAAGACCTAGCAGGTGATGTCCTACGAATACAGGTCCTGGATCAGAACACCCGTCATGGACATGAATGGTTCATCAGGAGGGCAGGGTCTCCTCCAGTGGCTGCCTGATGAAGACCTGATAGTGACGGCTCTCTGTGAACCGCAAGTGCTCGGGCCGCGCCGGGCCGCGCCTGGATAGAGGTGTGTATGGGAGAGACCGCATGAGGGAATGGAATGGACGCCACTGAGAGGCCAGGGAAAGCGAAACCAAGCAAAGGACATTTCTGCATGAACCTTCTGGGAATCCTCTTATCATCTTGTCTATTGTTCGTGAGTCAGCTGCGGTATGTTGCACTGTATTGATGGGCATGATACGACATGCTGTTGAAGTGTGTGTGTGTGTGTGTGTGTGTGTGTGTGTGTGTGTGGTGTGTGTGTGTATGCGTGTGAGTGTGTTAGTGTGTGTGTGTGTGTGTGGAGGGGGTGTATGTTGTGTGAGTGTGTGCGTGTGCAGAGAGTAATCATTCATAGCATGTCACTAGCAGGGATATGACGAATAGAGGGAGGGGGGGGGGGGGGGGGGGGATGAGGGGCGTGGCACCACGCTAGGAACATGAAAAACAAACACGTTGTCTCTCCCACCCTCCTTCCCGCACTCCATTCTCCCCCTCCTTCACTTTCCTCTGACCCCTCACCCCACTAATGCCCCCCCCCCCCCCCCCCCCCTCCAACCCACCCCCTTCTGTTCCAGTTCCAGTTCTGTCCACATTTCTACACCTGCTCATGTTTCATTTGGCTTCGAAGTTGTCGAGTAAAAAAGTGCGTCTGGAACAAAACCAAGAAAGAAGAAACAAGACGCAAAGCATATAAACGTACTCCCAGTTTATCTTGAATACGCGTGAGATATTCCATAAAGAGGAAAAACCGTTTTGGCGCGTTATAGCCGTTAGTAACAGCTATAGCCGTTAGTAACGGCTATAACGGTAAAATAAAACGTCGGGCATGATCCGTGACCCATAATGAACATACCTACACATTTTCAGAAAATCGGCCAAGTACTTTCTGAGATTTTCCATAAAGAAGAACACATCGGGCATCATCCATGGCCTATAATGAACATGCCTACAAATCTTCAGAATGATCGGCCAAGTACGTTTCTGAGATATTCCATAGAGAAGGACAACTATAACGGTAAAATAACACATCGGGCATAATCCGTGGCTCATAATGAACATGCCTACAAACTTTCAGAAAGATCGGCCCAGTAGTTTTTGTCTGGAGCGAGTGACCACGGACGGACAGACACGCACACAGACAGCATTTCTTCGTTCCCGTTGTAAAATACTCCCTGTTCTATAAGAACTGGGAGTACAAAAAAAAAAAAAAAAAGAAAAAAGTATTAAAAAAAAAAAAAGAACATTTTTAAAAATCTTGCTTTACTCTCATTCATCTGACCCCATGCAGATTATATCACAGGAACTAGTCCTCCCCCCCTCCCCCCCCCCCCCCCCCCCCCCCCCCCCCTCTGCTCCCAGTCCCACCCCCCATGTCAACACGTTTGAATATGCAATTGATATTCGACACTCGTTGCAATTATATACTCGTTCTCTGTCGCTGACCGCGGCCAAAAAAAAGAAAAAAAAAAAAGAAAGAAAGCCAAAGAACGAGAAGAAATAAAGGGAATAAACAATGCACGGGTGACAACAGTCCAATCATGGTCATTAATTGAAAGGTCACGCTGCCAACATTATGTCACAGCGGACAGATGGACAAAATGTAGTCACGCTCTTCCAGCCTCCAGTTAATTACCTCCCGTTAATTGATCAGTAAGAAATTATCCCCCCTTTGACCTTGCCTCAGTAACTTAACCTTAAGCTCATGTGGAGAAAAAAAAAAAAAAAAAAAGCTTAAGTTCGTACTCCCGATTAAGTCGACCCTCATTTTCTCGTGATTTTGATCGAGGTAATTAATTGGAAAATATAGGTCAACCAGCGTAATTGCGCGCTGAAATTAATGAGGAAAAGGTGTATAAAAGCTGAGGTGTTGGAAGCCTGGTTCGAAGTCTGCGGACATTCACTGACAGAGTTCTACTCAGTTCTTCAGGAGACAACCCTTCGGCTTCAACCATGTCGAGATTCGCCGTTTTGCTGGCGATTGTGCTGGTATGATTTGTTTCTATGTCCATTTTGGTGTTGGTTGCTTGGAATCGCAACTTCTCACCCCGTCTTTCTCTCTGTCCGTCCGTCTGTCTGTCTGCTTGTCAGTTTCCCTGTCTGTCTGTCTGTCTGTCTCTCACACCCTCTCTTTCTTTCTCTGTCTCTAGTTGTCTCAGTCTCTCTCTCCTTCTCTATCCCTTCTTCCCTCCCTCCTCTCCCCCCCCCCTCTCTCTCTCTCTCTCTCTCTCTCTGCCCCCCCCCCCCTCCTCTCTCTCTCTCTCCCCCCCCCCTTTTCAGTGTCTGTCTGCTGTGGAGGATGAAATCTTTTCTTTTCTCTCCGTGTCCGATTTATGACGAAAAAAAAGAGGTTGTTGTCGTCCATATAATTATGTGTATTTTTTTGTGACTTGATAGTATCATCTGACAGCATAGTATTGCGAAACGTGTCATGACAAATGTATACAACTTTAAAAAGACGTGTTGTTTGCCTTGATTTTTTAAGCTTTGCGCTGTAGGGTGTTTGTGGACATGGCGTATATGATTATTGTGTGTAACCGTTTTTGTTGTTACTGCCCATTGGAACAGGTCGATGACCTTCTGCTGGAAGACTCTCTCTCTCTCTCTTTCTCCTCTCTCTCTCTCTCTCTCCTCTTCTCCTCCTCCTCTCTCCTCTCTCTCTCTCTCTCTCTCTCTCTCTCTCTCTCTCTCTCTCTGTGTGTGTGTGTGTGCTATGAAGACAAAACTCAATGTCATTGACGACACAAACGTTGTGAAACCGTAGTGTATGTGTACTACAATGGTGTACGTTGGATGCTTATACTTAGAGGTGCATCACTATAGCTCTCCCAGCTGATTTCGTTGCGCTTTTCCTGAATTCCAGAAAACTGAACGCTTGTGTTGTAGCAGTTTGTGCTCCCGCTATGAAATGGGCTGTTAGCCATTCTTTTTTAAATTAATGTGCATGCTTCGAGTTCTCTCCCTCTGTCTGTCTTTTCTTGCACCCCACCAATCCCATTTCACCGCTCTGGAGTTGTTTATTTCTGATGTATTGATAATCGTCATAGTACTGCATGTGTTGATCACAGTCGTGTATGTATGTTCTATTTATTTATTTTTCCTTTTTTTTTGTTTTTGTTTTTTTTTTTTTTCAGTGACGAAATTTCGAGTTTTTGAAATGTGACTGCGTCTTTGATTTTCCTTGATAAACAGCTTCGCGTCTTTTCATTCGTGTTGTTTGTTTGTTTTCTTTTTTCAATGAGCACCATCCCCACCCCACCGATCCCACCACTCCCTTTCCCTCTGTTTTCCAAATCATTCTTCTCTCTGTGCAGGTGCAATTCTCTGGAACTCATTTTCCCTAGAAGGAGTCCTCAATAATAGTTACAAAACAACCAACCAACCAAAACCGTGGGACTTCCCTCTCCCTGTCTGTCAAGTCCTGTTTGGCAGTGCAGAGCTGTTTTCTTGTGAACCGAACTCACTGGTTGTACATCGTACTGTATTCTTTTCTTTTGCATTATATCTGAACTGATTTGTTTTAGTTTGTATTGTACCAAGTTATTTGCATGATGCTCCATTGGCATGCAGAGTGAGTATTGAGGTCCTGAGGTCTGTGCTGTGTTCTGATCTCAACAGTGGGTTTGCTTCTTGTGGCTGGCTGAGTGGCTTCCAGGAACACGCCAGTAGATGTTTTGATCGCACAGGTAGCGGCCACACGACACAGAATGTTCGTTTCAGTGGTCCATGTTCTGTTGTGCAGGTGTCTGGGGTTGCCAGCCGAGCGAGGTATGTGTATGTGTGTGTGTGTGTGTGTGTGTGTGTGTGTGTGTGTGTGTGTGTGTGTGTGTGTGTGTGTGTGTGTGTGCGTGCGTGCGTGTATGTGTGTGTGTGTGTGTGTGTGTGTGTGTGTGTGTGTGTGTGTGTGTGTGTGTGTGTGTGTGTGTGTGTGAGAGAGAGAGAGGAGGAGGAGGACGAGGAGGAAAGTGCGCAAGAAAGAACTTTGGGAAGGGAGAAGCATGCAGTGCAAGGGAGAAAGAGTGAAGCAGGTATTCTGTGAGGAATAGTGATCAGTCAGGGGACGGATCTTTTGTTTCTATTTATGGTATTCTGTGAGGAACGGTGATCAGTCAGGGGACGGATCTTTTTGTTTCTATTTATGGTATTCTGTGAGGAATGGTGATCAGTCAGGGGACGGATCTTTTGTTTCTATTTATGGTATTCTGTGAGGAACGGTGATCAGTCAGGGGACGGATCTTTTGTTTCTATTTATGGTATTCTGTGAGGAACGGTGATCAGTCAGGGGACGGATCTTTTGTTTCTTTTATGGTATTCTGTGAGGAACGGTGATCAGTCAGGGGACGGATCTTTTGTTTCTATTTATGGTATTCTGTGAGGAACGGTGATCAGTCAGGGGACGGATCTTTTGTTTCTATTTATGGTATTCTGTGAGGAATGGTGATCAGTCAGGGGACGGATCTTTTGTTTCTATTTATGGTATTCTGTGAGGAACGGTGATCAGTCAGGGGACGGATCTTTTGTTTCTATTTATGGTATTCTGTGAGGAATGGTGATCAGTCAGGGGACGGATCTTTTGTTTCTATTTATGGTATTCTGTGAGGAACGGTGATCAGTCAGGGGACGGATCTTTTGTTTCTATTTATGGTATTCTGTGAGGAACGGTGATCAGTCAGGGGACGGATCTTTTGTTTCTATTTATGGTATTCTGTGAGGAACGGTGATCAGTCAGGGGACGGATCTTTTGTTTCTATTTATGGTATTCTGTGAGGAACGGTGATCAGTCAGGGGACGGATCTTTTGTTTTCTATTTATGGTATTCTGTGAGGAACGGTGATCAGTCAGGGGACGGATCTTTGTTTCTATTTATGGTATTCTGTGAGGAACGGTGATCAGTCAGGGGACGGATCTTTTGTTTCTATTTATGGTATTCTGTGAGGAACGGTGATCAGTCAGGGACGGATCTCTTTGTTTCTATTTATGGTATTCTGTGAGGAATGGTGATCAGTCAGGGGACGGATCTTTTGTTTCTATTTATGGTATTCTGTGAGGAATGGTGATCAGTCAGGGGACGGATCTTTTGTTTCTATTTATGGTATTCTGTGAGGAATAGTGATCAGTCAGGGGACGGATCTATTGTTTCTATTTATGGTATTCTGTGAGGATCGGTGATCAGTCAGGGGACGGATCTATTGTTTCTATTTATGGTATTCTGTGAGGAACGGTGATCAGTCAGGGGACGGATCTTTTGTTTTCTATTTATGGTATTCTGTGAGGAATGGTGATCAGTCAGGGGACGGATCTTTTGTTTCTATTTATGGTATTCTGTGAGGAACGGTGATCAGTCAGGGGACGGATCTTTTGTTTCTATTTATGGTATTCTGTGAGGAATAGTGATCAGTCAGGGGACGGATCTTTTGTTTCTATTTATGGTATTCTGTGAGGAACGGTGATCAGTCAGGGGACGGATCTTTTGTTTCTATTTATGGTATTCTGTGAGGAACGGTGATCAGTCAGGGGACGGATCTTTTGTTTCTATTTATGGTATTCTGTGAGGAATGGTGATCAGTCAGGGGACGGATCTTTTGTTTCTATTTATGGTATTCTGTGAGGAACGGTGATCAGTCAGGGGACGGATCTTTTTGTTTCTATTTATGGTATTCTGTGAGGAATAGTGATCAGTCAGGGGACGGATCTTTTGTTTCTATTTATGGTATTCTGTGAGGAACGGTGATCAGTCAGGGGGGGACGGATCTTTTGTTTCTATTTATGGTATTCTGTGAGGAATGGTGATCAGTCAGGGGACGGATCTTTTGTTTCTATTTATGGTATTCTGTGAGGAATGGTGATCAGTCAGGGGACGGATCTTTTGTTTCTATTTTATGGTATTCTGTGAGGAATGGTGATCAGTCAGGGGACGGATCTTTGTTTCTATTTATGGTATTCTGTGAGGAATGGTGATCAGTCAGGGGACGGATCTTTTGTTTCTATTTATGGTATTCTGTGAGGAATGGTGATCAGTCAGGGGACGGATCTTTTGTTTCTATTTATGGTATTCTGTGAGGAATGGTGATCAGTCAGGGGACGGATCTTTTGTTTCTATTTATGGTATTCTGTGAGGAACGGTGATCAGTCAGGGGACGGATCTTTTGTTTCTATTTATGGTATTCTGTGAGGAACGGTGATCAGTCAGTCAGGGGACGGATCTTTTGTTTCTATTTATGGTATTCTGTGAGGAACGGTGATCAGTCAGGGGACGGATCTTTTTGTTTCTATTTATGGTATTCTGTGAGGAATGGTGATCAGTCAGGGGACGGATCTTTTGTTTCTATTTATGGTATTCTGTGAGGAATGGTGATCAGTCAGGGGACGGATCTTTTGTTTCTATTTATGGTATTCTGTGAGGAATAGTGATCAGTCAGGGGACGGGTCTTTTGTTTCTATTTATGGTATTCTGTGAGGAATAGTGATCAGTCAGAGGACGGATCTTTTGTTTCTATTTATGGTATTCTGTGAGGAATAGTGATCAGTCAGGGGACGGGTCTTTTGTTTCTATTTATGGTATTCTGTGAAGAATAGTGATCAGTCAGGGGACGGATCTTTTGTTTCTATTTATGGTATTCTGTGAGGAATAGTGATCAGTCAGGGGACGGATCTTTTGTTTCTATTTATGGTATTCCGTGAGGAATAGTGATCAGTCAGGGGACGGATCTTTTGTTTCTATTTATGGTATTCCGTGAGGAATAGTGATCAGTCAGGGGACCGATCTTTTGATTCTATTTATGGTATTCTATGAATAGCGATCAGTCACGGGACGGATTTTTTTTTTAACTATTTATGGTATTCTGTGAGGAATAGTGATCAGTCAGGGCACCGATCTTTTGTTTCTATTTGTGGTGTGCTCACAAAGAAGTGGGGGAGTTGGGCGATGGGGGTAGGGGAGGAGAGACAAATTTTGTTTCTAAGTGGAGAAAGATTTCCTTTACGATATCAAGCACTCGAAGACATCGTCATGTGTGACTGGAAGATCAACACTGATCAGAAACGGAGAGAAGCCGATTACGAAAAAAAAAAAGCATTCTTAAGCTTTGTTTGTTGGTTGGTTTGGTTTTTTGTTTGTTTTCATTATTCTCCCCACTGTTTCATAATGCATGAATCGGGCTCCTTGACTGGTCGAGTGGCCTGCTGTCCTTTGTGTCACGACTGGTCGAGTGGCCTGCTGTCCTT
>JADBJO010001946.1:140000-142500 GCA_016801955.1 Conus betulinus | reverse complement strand
ACTGGGAGCGAAAAATATACGGAAACGGATCACCGCAGATGGTGAGAGATAGGCCTACCACAACTCGTGAAACAACGTGATTGTTCAACTCTCCCCCAACACGCGCTTTCGCGCTTGTACCGATGGTGAAGGAAAGATAACCTGCAAGAATGTTTGGAATCGTTTTTTTTTTTTTTTTTTCTTTTTAATTAGAATTTCTTCTTGTTCTGATTTAAACGCAACATTATCCTGCTCTTTTCTGGTGTTAGTATTTCTCGTTTTGAATACCGGTTTACAAGGGAGGGAATACTAGTCTAACGTTTGAGAGAGAGAGAGAGAGAGAGAGAGAGAGAGATTTGGGGAGGGGGAGAAACTAATTCAGTTTTGTCCAAATTTTCAAAACCAAAACCATAATGGTATTTGGTGAGATGTCAAACAAAATCATTGTCATCTAGTTTCAGTTGATTGTTTCCATATTTGCCTATACTAGAATGGAACTGATGCATGTGCTCAAGGTTTTGCCACAGAGTGGTACACAAACTTTGCTAAATGTACTTTCGTATAGAAGGAGATTGAAAAATGAAACAAATGATGCATCTCTCACATACTGATTTAAAAAGACATGGTCTAGTGGTTGCATAGCTAAAAAGACATAGTCTAGTGGTTGCACAGCTGAAAAGACATGGTCTAGTGGTTGTATAGCTAAAAAGACATGGTCTAGTGGTTGTAAAACCATCGTGTCCAGGTTCAGACCTGTATGGTCAGCATCGTCATCCGTTCTTACCTGGTAACCAAACTGTAGCCCAATATCAGATCGAAAAGTAAGACGAAAGGGTGAGTATGAAGCAACAAAAAAAAAAAGATGTGAACGCCAAGACAGTAAGATTTCAAAGAAAGAAAGAAAAAGATAACTATGTTTGTTTCGACGAAGAATACAGTTACTGCTGACCAAATAAGGCTCACTGAGGACCCAAACTCTGATATAGTTAGAGCGCGCAGCTGCGGGGATGATGGTCGCCAGTTCGAACCTCTCGTCTCATTGTTTGTGTGTGTGTGGTGTGTGTGCGCGCGCGCGCGCGCGCCCGTGCGTGCGTGCGTACGTGTGTGTGTGTATGTATGTGCGCGCGCGTGTGTGTGTGTGTGTGTGCGTGCGTGCATGCGCGCGCGTGTATGTATGTGTGTGAGAGAGTGTATGTGTATTTTACGGTATGAAATCCCCCTCCCCCCCACCCGCACCTCCACCCCCCCTCCCACCTCCCCCACCCCCACCCCACTCCCCTTTTTTTCCACCTTGCGGTAAAGAGATTCCCCATTCAATTCAGGGGAAGCTACTGCGGTGGGAGGGGAGAGGGTTGGGCACCCTTTTCAAGATGCCAAAACACAGAATGAACAATCCACTGCCCTTTCGGCGACTGGATGATAGGCCTTACGTAACTTTTTTTTTATCATTTCCAGGTCGTTCTGGGCGTTTCTAACATCATGGTTGAGTTGTTTTTTTGTTGTTTTTTTTTTTTTCCAGGTTCGGGTGTCCATGGTCACTTTCGCCGAAAAAGCGGACGAGAACAACGCCTTTGGTTTCAGTGACTACACCGACTTGGCCTCTCTGAAAACTGCCATCTCCAAAACAAACAAACTACACGGAGTTCCTCTGGACCAACACATCTGCAGGCCTGTGGTCAGTATGTGTGTGTGTGTGTGTGTGTGTGTGTGTGTGTTGTGTGTGTGTGTGTGTGTGTGTGTGTGTGTGTGAGTGCGCGCAGCCACCATCACCACCTACTTCTCCCGACAACAAACAAAGGAACTCTCTCTCTCTCTCTCTCTCTCTCTCTCTCTCTCTCTCTCTCTCTCTCTTCCTGCCCCCCCCCCCTCCCTCACTTCCGGGTCCACCTCCATCGGAACACCTTTTAAGGTGTTTTTTCCCCCTTGTCATTTGATAAACGAGAAGAGTGTTTCCTTCCTCCACCATTCTCTCCTCCTCCCCACCCCCATTTCCTTCGCACCCATCCCTGCTCATTACTCACCGATAGTTCCACTACCGTCACCTCCCTCTTCCCTCCACCCCCCCCCCCCAAAAAAAAAAAAAAAAAAAAAAAACCCCACCCGCTTTTCTGACCGGGGTGTCGCCCCCGCGGGTGCGTCACACTGACTGACCACACCTCACCCACCCCCACACCCCCTCAACACCCCCCCCCCCCCCACACACACACACACACACACGCACACATACATCCACACACGCGCTCCTTTCTGTGGGAAACGATCGGCCCCTTGCTCCAGCGCCGCTTGCAGCGTTGTGCGTTGGCAGGTACATGCTGGACCACCAGGCGGGCGATGCCCGTGAAGGCATCCGTCATCTGGTGATCGTGATCACGGACGGTCGCTCTCAGGAGACGAGCAAGACGAAGGCGGCGGCCGCGGACCTGCACACGCTGAAAGCCAGCAGAGGCGAACATATGGAGATCTTCGCCGTTGGCGTGGGCCGCACCGTGCACTACCCCGAGCTCACCACCATCGCTGGAGA
>JADBJO010001946.1:115000-117500 GCA_016801955.1 Conus betulinus | reverse complement strand
GCGAAATATCATCACGGCCAATTTCATCGTCCGCAAAGGAAGAGCCTGCCATTCATGTCCTGTTCTCGTGGTGACTTAGTTTCGACTTCATCTTTTTTTTTATCGCTCTATTTATTCTCTCCCCTACTCTTCCCCCTCTTTGTCCTTACTCTCTCTCCCTCTTGTCTCTCTCTCTCTCTCTCTCTCTCTCTCTCTTGGGAAAGCCAAAATCCAGCCCTTCGGTTCCTCTTTAACCGACTTTGTCAAGGTGACTCAGACTATTTCCCGCCCCTGAAACATGTTCTCACCTGTGACAGGAGAGCTGAAACAACACACAGAGGAACAAGATGAGTAGGGGGAGGGAAGGTACGGAGGGTGGGGATAGGGTTGGGTTGGGGGCGAGGGGCGGGTGGAGGGAGGAGGGAGAGGACCGAGCGTGAGAACAAGAGGAGGGAGGGTGGTAGGAGGACCAAAAAAAGACCAAGCCAACGGCGAGGAAAAACCCAGGCAGCACTCTGCCGGCTAAGCCATATCAACTGTTACGTCTTTGACGTCCAAGGACACCTGATATATGAGAAAGAGAGAGAGGCGTACACAAAGAGCTCGTCTCCCAACTTTTCCGCGAAGTCAGGCAATTTTCAGGGAAGTGTAAAAACGAGAATCCGCGAAACAACAAAAAAACAAAACAAACAAAACAAAATAAAGACCAAGCAAGCAAACAAACAAACAAAAAAACGAGTTCAGCAGAAAAAAAAAAAAAATCACTCCACACAGAACGCTAGCTGCGTGTTTTTGAAACGCTAGCTGACGACACACTGACGTCACAAAATCTCGTGTGAACTACTTCGCGAGAGCGAGCAGACGCTATCTTGCTGACCCAGTTGAAGGCCAAAATAAGGCGATGCCCCGACTCACACTTCACCGTGACACTGAGAAAAAAAAATGAAAGAGAGGAACAAAAAGCTGTACGAACGAATGATCTTGGATGGACTGAACCAAATATAATTAATCAATAAGTTAATGGTAATGAGAAGAACGACTGGAAGTGCTGACTGAAAAGATAGAACTTAAGGGCAGACGTGAAAGATGCAACAGAAGTGAAACGTTTGTTACTGAATGGATGAGAGCTCCATAGCTGGGAATGTAAACGGAGAATGTAAAACGGAGAAGCCGAGAGACTTCCGTTTCTTAACGGTTTTGCCGAAGAAGTGGTGAGTCCAATAAACAAGGGAGAGAACAAGAGGGTATTCCAGGGCAGCTGGATAACAAGAGATAAAGCAGGAGGAGAAAAGGGGGACAAGACACCGCTCTGTGCTCTGGTCTACGTCAGAGTGCATCATTTTCTAAGAAAGATTTTTCCCCCTTTTTATCTTCTTCCTTTTTTTTTCTATTTTCTTTCTTTCTTTATTTTTTCTTTCCTTCATTTGAAGGGAAGGGGAGATATGCCTATTGGACCTCCACCTCCTGTCCACCCAACGGTCCCCCCCCCCCCCCCCCCCCCCCGTCTAAAATTTCAGTGATAACCCAATGTAAACGCTGAACGGAGTTTAAAACAATGACATTCCCACGACTGCAAATGTGATGCAGCTTGTGGCACCCGTTCACCACCCTGCACATCAGCAGACGCGGACTGCGCAGAACGGACCAAAGCAAGCTTCCATTTGAGATGTAGCTCCAGGCTTCTACCCGTGCCCTCAGCCGGTGCGTGCTCACAGCGACGACAACGGCCGAAGAAGAAACAACTGTAGTGTGTTTCACAGCATCTCTCTCTCTCTCTCTCCTCTCTCTCTCTCTCTCTGTAGGTTTAGTAGTTAGTCATGCTTAGTTAGTTGCTAGTCACTCTTAGTCCCCTGGCGGGGCAAGGGCCAGATTAAAAAAGCATGAATTAGCTTATCTGTAACCCTTGAAAACAAAGATTGTCAATCAACCAATCAATCGGTCTCTCTCTTCTCTCTCTCTCTCTCTCTCTCTCTCTCTCTCTCTCTCTTACCTCTCTTACAGAGAGAGAGAGTGTGGGTGTGGGTGTGAGCGCGCGCGCGCGTAACACGCGCACGAGTATATGTATGCGAGAATGCGTATAAATTGTCGGCGTCAGTGTATCTCGGGACTAGTTGAAGAGGGACTGACATCATTTACGTAAGAAAGCGTTCACCAAACTCTGTCATGTAACTTACTCTTGTAACAAAATGTCACTAAACAGCAAAAGAGAAAGAAAAAGGGAAAAAAAAGGTGTGTGTGTATGTGTGTGTGGGGGGGGGGGGGGGGGGGGGAATGGGGGGGGGGGGCTCAAGCGTGGCCCTTCATGTCCTGCTCTCTTGATGATCTTGGACAAAATTTCTCTCCATTCATACCTGAGTGATTTCAGTCAAAGTCTACAGAATTTCTTTCCGTTCATACCTAAGTGATTTCAGTCAAAGTCTACAGAATTTCTCGCCATTCACCCCCAGTGATTTCAGTCAAAGTCTCCGGGAATTGAGTCGACATGTTTCAACATGTGCAGCAGCTTCACTTACCAGGATCT
>JADBJO010001946.1:107500-112500 GCA_016801955.1 Conus betulinus | reverse complement strand
TATCGTGTGCATTGGTTTCCTTCCGGTTCGTGGCTGGCGTTTCGCTCACGTCCACTTTTCGTTCGTCTGCTCTTCCAAGCTGTAGCTGTTCGCTGTGATTCTCCGTGGCCAAGTTTGTTTCCTTAAATCATTCATCTGTCATCTTGTTAGTTTGTATTCTTTGTACCTTTTATTAATTGATTCCCATTTTCATCATCTCTCCTTTTTTCCCTTCTTTTCTTTTCTTTTCTTTTTCCCAGCATGCACATGCCCCCAATACATGATAAATCATTAGGTCCATGCATTACTGTGTGTGTGTGTGTGTGTGTGTGTGTGTGTGTGTGTGCCTTTTTTGTTTCTTTATTCTTATTCAACCTGGGGTATTTCATATATTTGTGTAAGAGTAGTTCACTCTCAAATATCAGTTCCAGATTTTTACACTTGCCATATTTAAACTTTTTGGTAAGGCCAAACACAGCTGTTGTTACATTCATAGGGATCTGTATGTTGTAGCGTGTGAGGATATACTGTTTTACTCGGTTCCAGAAAGCGGATAATTTAGGGCAGGAATAGAAGGCATGCACAATATAATCTATTTCTTGGCACCAGTTGCATTTATTTGTTTCCACTACACCCATTTTTGTAACAATATGTTGGTGGGGTAAATGTTGTGAAGGAATTTGAAATGAAGGAGCCTCAGTCTAGATTCCTTTGTACATTCATACTCTAAGTTAAAGTAGTCTTGAACGTTGATGTTTTAATATACGCTTCCAGAAATGTGTCGTGCATATTTCATGGTTTTGCTTTTGGGCAAAAACCTTTCTGATTTGTTCATTTGATAGAGCTGTGAGGTTTCCTTCGTCTGTTCCAACATCATTAGGGGGTTCGTCTTTGTGATGAATGTTGGCAAGTTGTTGCTTCCATGTGGATGGGATTGCGTTTGTCAATGCATTGTATTCGATTGGAAGGTTTGGGGAAGTGCCCAGCTTTTCGGCTGTTTCTCTAGAGGTCACTATACGCCCATTCCGCCAAAAATCCTGAACGAGAAGGATGCCATTTTATACCATTTAGTAAAATGTAATGAATTTCCTTTGTATTTTATATTTCTGTTCCATAGAGGTTCTGTTCTAACATTCTCTACTGGTCGGTCTTTGTTAAAGGTGGTGACCGCAATTATTACGTCTTTCCAAAGACTAAGGTAACTTTATAATCCTTGAATTTCTTTAGGATCAACATTACAGTTAAACACGCAATGGCTGTTCTGAAAAGGTGCCATGTTAATTCGCACGAGATGCTCCAGTGAGCTTTGGTTTGTTTGGGGAGTCGGGCCGCCCATTTGACTTGGAACATTTGCTAGTGATGTTCGATGTTAATCATGCTTGCCGCCATTTTCCTTTTCTATGCTAAGGACACCTCTTTTTATCTTTTTGAATGCTTTTTTTGTTATTGAACTTTTTCCCCCCATAGAAAGCTATAAATCAGTGAATTGATAGAGTGGAGGGTTTGTTTTGGTATAGATGCTACTTGCAATACGTGAGAGAATTGTGACAGCAGAAATGTTTTAGCTAGAATAACTTTACCATAGAGGGATGGGTTTCTGTTTTCCCATTGCATGTGGTCCATTTTCATGCTGCATGACAGTGTGTGGACTGCACGCAGGCCGACCATGCACAGTGGTAAGATGGGTTACTTCACTCCATCAATCACTCTGACTAACGCAAAATGCGAATGAACGTACATAATGTGCGAACGACACCATATTTCTTCTGACCCGCTCAAGGAGGGCAGAAGTGAAGCAGACAGACAATATTCTTATAACCTACCTTCGCCTCCCCCCCCCCCCCCCCCCCCCCCCCTCCATCCCCTGTTGCAAAACTACCTGCCCGCCGATCAGCAATTATTTTAAATTCAATAAAATACTAAATGAGAAAAAGTAACGGAAAACGCTGTCTGCTATTTCGTCAAAGGGTGAACGAAACTAAACGACCAGTGTCCTTCATTCTGATTAGCCAATGCTTTTTGATTCAACCAATCACTTGGCACGATACAAAATGATGTCGATGTCACTGAACAGCAACTTAAACCGATAGTTTTACGAAGGGATTCTCCGGTTGTTGTGATACTTATTCAACATCGGCAAAATTAAGCAGAACTTTTATTTCTCGGCAGCGGATCATTGAAAATACAGGTCGTGCCCAACGTAGGTGGCTGAATTCATCACCCGCCCAAACGATCGCCCGCACGGGAGAGTTGCGCAGCCGCCATTGTGTGTGTGAAGTAATGCTGGTTAACTACACAATACAAAACACACCAGTAAACTTTGACAAGTAGCCTCCGTCTGCTTCACTGGTACAAAAAAAAAAAACAAACAAAAAACATCTAAATTCACCAAACAATACTGCCCAGACCGCTGCAAGCAGCACTGACGGCTATTTACGGGGTGTTCTTTTGTGTATTTTACGTTTGTTGTTTGTGAGAAGACTGTTAAAGATTCGTTTGTCTCTGTTGAGATTGTATAGTGAATCAACGTTACTTTGCGCCTTGTTTTGTGTGTTCGTTTGTATTTCGTCTTGTTTTCATATATGAGTACTTCTCTCTCTCTCTCTCTCTCTCTCTCTCTCTCTCTCTCTCTCTCTCTCTCTCTCTCCCACCCATATACAAAGTCAGCAAACTGCCTGGTCTAAAACACTAGCATGCTTAAGGTCTCGGGAGATGCGCCTGTGATTCAATCAGCCCAAGCTAAAAACTGTCAGAAATTGGAGAGTCTCCAGGAGGCAGTGGGCGTGACAAAGGATGCTCAAACTCCAGGAGGCAGTGGGCGTGACAAAGGATGCTCAAACTCCAGGAGGCAGTGGGCGTGACAAAGGATGCTCAAACTCCAGGAGGCAGTGGGCGTATGATAAAGGATGCTCAAACTCCAGGAGGCAGTGGGCGTGACAAAGGATGCTCAAACTCCAGGAGGCAGTGGGCGTATGACAAAGGATGCTCAAACTCCAGGAGGCAGTGGGCGTGACAAAGGATGCTCAAACTCCAGGAGGCAGTGGGCGTATGACAAAGGATGCTCAAACTCCAGGAGGCAGTGGGCGTGACAAAGGATGCTCAAACTCCAGGAGGCAGTGGGCGTGACAAAGGATGCTCAAACTCCAGGAGGCAGTGGGCGTGACAAAGGATGCTCAAACTCCAGGAGGCAGTGGGCGTGACAAAGGATGCTCAAACTCCAGGAGGCAGTGGGCGTGACAAAGGAAGCGGAAAATCAGGAGGCAGTGGGCGTGACAAAGGAAGCGGAAAATCAGGAGGCAGTGGGCGTGACAAAGGAAGCGGAAAATCAGGAGGCAGTGGGCGTGACAAAGGATGCTCAAACTCCAGGAGGCAGTGGGCGTGACAAAGGAAGCGGAAAGTCAGGAGGCAGTGGGCGTATGACAAAGGATGCACAAAGTCCAGGAGGCAGTGGGCGTGACAAAGGAAGTGGAGAGTCTCCGGGAGGCAGTGGGCGTGACCAAGAAAGCGGAAAGTCCGGGAGGCAGTGGGCGTGACCAAGGAAACGGAAAGTCCGGGAGGCAGTGGGCGTGACCAAGGAAGCGGAATCAGGGTTCACGGAACGGCATGGATGACTGGGAATGCACAGCAGACCTCCCAGAATGGGAACATCACCCCAAGATCACCAGGAACAGTGGCAGGAGACCGGACAACGCTCTCCATAATCAAAACGATCGATTCGGATGAGTTCGCTGTGCGTATGAAAGCCAAGTGGAGCGAACTGACATCAACAAGACCGAAGAGCATGCCAGTCCAGCCAGCAGCAGCATGGTCTCTTTGAGAACTTGTTTGTGTCTCCGTGTGTGCGCTCTCTGGTTAGCACTGCTGTGCATCAACTCAGGACCTGTCCCACTGTTAATTTGTCCGGACAGAGCGGACATGCAGGATCATCTGATTTCACCCTTTTCACTAGGATTAGATTTCAAGGGCAGGTCATCTACAGATCCCTGGGTGAAAGTGATCCCAATAGGTGCCATGCGTCATATTTCACACACACACACGCGCGCGCGCGCACACACACACACACACACACACACACACACACATACACACACACACACACACACACACACACACACACACACACATCCTCTTCTGCCTTCGTCCCTGTGTCAGTATGTCTCTGACTTCATTTCATCTGAAGCCAGCCTCTGTCTGGTGGTATGTAATATGTCCTGTTGTTTTCCTGATCCTGAGGTTTTCTTCGTCACACACACAGCTTTCTGGGCTGTCCACTTTCTGTCAGTCTTTGACTTGGGTTGGATTGGTCTCACAGCAGAGTCTCCTGACTCCTAAAGCATGAATAGTAATCTACCCCACTCTGTGCTGCCCGACAGTGGATTTCAAAGGCGGCTTCAGCTTAGCTTGGCGAAGGTCGAGCGAAACATCAGTGAGACCAGGTGAAACACTGTGCCATTTCCCTGTGTGTTTGTTGATTTGGGTCTCCTTGGATTCCACTGTGCTTTATGCTGATGTTGTGTCTATTCCAGAGACCAGCGGAGCTTGGGGATCTGCATGAACTGCAGACGAAAACCTTGCATTTGCAAAGAAGGCCACACTGATGTGTTACCTGCAGGCTTTCTTCCGCCGTTTGCTTGGTGTCCTGTCCCTTCTTTGTATCTTTCAAGGAGCCACCATACCACCTTCCAAGACCCTAGCTGGTTTTCCGACACTGCTGGATTGGTTTGGTTGGCTGCAGTGAATAGAACTGTTTACGCTCTATTTCCTGTCCACGGGGAGAAGCTTAGCAATGACTTTGCTCTGGAACCGTTTATTGATGAAGCAACTCACTTGTCTAACTACTTTAGTATTTTATGTGTTTCATCCTCTTTGGTGGAAAAGATTGTTGTGTCATCCATGAAGGCTTTTAAAGGGAGCATTTTGTCTCCGTTCGTCAGGTGTTCTGAACTTATTTGGCTCACGGCTGCTTTCAAAATGACTTTCATTGCCAACACAAACGGTAGTGAATAACTTGCATAGACCAT
>JADBJO010001946.1:55000-82500 GCA_016801955.1 Conus betulinus | reverse complement strand
AAACAAAATCCTAGCTAGTCTCGCAGCAGACCAGTTAACAAGGCTAGTCGATCAATCCCGCCATGAAGACCATCGAGTCATGATAATCCACAACAACCTCCAGCGAACACGGAATGCAACCAGCTCCACCCCCTTCCCCAAGGCTCCCCCCCCCCCCCCCCCATGCCCCACCCCCTCTCTACTCCTTACCCCCACTTCTCGCCCATGGCAGAGATAAAGGTGGGAAGAAATCAAACTGTGCATGTTCAAGAGGCTATGTTGTACAGACTGCGAGTTGCAAGAATCACGGAAGTTCAATGTCAAAGTGAACAGTAAAAGCAGAAACGCAAGCCAACGAGAGAGAGAGAGAGAGAGAGAGAGAGAGAGAGAGAGAGAGAGAGAGAGAGAGAGAGAGAACAACTATTTTTTCACGAAAATGAACGTAATCTTGTCCAGCTATGTCGTCACGTTAAAAAAAAAAAAAAAAAAGCAAACGAAAAGCCGTTTCAATGAATTTATGCAAGGACGATGGAGGGAACAGAGGGGGGAAGGAGTAAGACTCTCCTGCGAAGGAAATGACAAATAGTCCGTGCTGTAACATGATACCCAGAGCCCAGACTCCGTATGTGATGGGAATCAAATCGATCCTTATCTGATCTTATCACGCGATAGTGTGCGACGACCGCGTACGCTGACACAGACAGACAGACAGAAACACACACACACACACACACACACACACACACACACACACACACACACACATGCGCGTGCGCGCACGCACACGCACGCATACACTCACTCACTAACTCACACACACACACTGACTGACTGAAACCATTTACTGTCAGATTAACATAGTGTTGTACTGACATTTTAAAAGGATAAAACCTAAACAAATAATGAGAAAACGGAAATAATACAAATAACATCTGAAAGACATAAAAAACATAAAGGAAAAATTAGCAGGGAAACATTTTAACATTTGTACGTGGAATAATAAAATCAGAAATTGTAACAATAAACCAAATTACATCTTAACTGTACTGAGAATCAAAAATCTCTCTCTCTCTCTCTCTCTCTCTCTCTCTCTCTCAGAGGAACACAAAAAACAAAAAACAAAAAAAAAAAAAAAAACCGCCCCCTAAACACACACACACACACACACACACACACACACACACTCACTCACGCACAAATCACGCTCCCCGTTCTCCCTACTCACGTGTATGCGAGCACGCACATATATTCACTCATTGAAAAACTCTCTCTCTCTCTCTCGCGAGACACACACACACACACACATACACACACACACACACACACACATACACACACACACACACACAAAAACGCCCCCTCCCCTGCACACACTCAAAAACTTATCCACATAAAAGATGTAGACGTACGCAGAATATGCACTCACCTATAAACATGCCAATCTCTCTCTCTCTCTCTCTCTCTCTCTCTCTCTCTCTCTCTCTCTCTCTCTAGCGCGCGCACACAGCCTATGCCAAAGTTTCGTAAATGGAATAATGCGACCTAGTACACGTGAGAGTCGGACAGCTATGTCATGTAACAAATTCTTTGCTCTACGTGTACATCAGACCACTAAACCAAAAAAGAAACAAACAAAAAAGAAATCCGTTAGAAATATCTGCCAAGTGGATGAGACTTGATCAGATTTACAGCCAAATTGGCTAGATTCCACCCATTTTCTGGGTTGGGACAAAACACACTATGCAATGTTAAAGGTAGATTTTTAGACAAAATTTTTATCATGAAGACATTGAAAATACGCTTTTGTTATGGAACATTCAAGTAAAAAATGAGATACATTAAGGTTTTGACCACAGACACACAAAGGAGATGGTTTTAAAAAACCTGCCTAACCAACCATCCACCCGTATTGTGTGCAATATAACACACACACACACACACACACACACACACACAGAGCAAAGCACGGGCACAATTGATGCGCGACTTCTGTTCGCTTGTTTGTTCGTTAATCCGTTTGTTTGTGTTTCAACCATAGACTTACAGACGACAATGGAGACAATAAGGGCATGGGGGCAGGGTGCTGGAGAGGGAGGGTGAGGTTAGGTAACGTTGTTTATAGCCCAGCCGACCGCAAAGGGCCATATCAGGGCTGTCACCGCGTAGAAGTCAACTCACAAGTCATTCATTCATCACACAGCTCTTTAAAATGTATCTTCTAAAAAAAAACAACAACAAAAAAAAAAACAAAAAAAAAAACACACGAAATTTGGTTTTAAATCTTTCCGCTATAAAATCTCAGATCAGATGAAAAATGTTAATCTGTTTCAAAAATTGAAAGATCGCATCAGGTGGAACATCTCTGAACAAGGTTTTCGTGGAATCTGCTGTAAAATGTTTGTGTCTCACATCATGCAAGTCCCAACAATCTAAAAGAATACGTTTCATTGTGGGTGGCACATGACATGGAATGCACCACGGAGCTTCTTCACTCTTTAGAAGGTACGAATGAGAAAAATACGAATGGACGGTGTGCAGCCGGCAGAGAACCGTTTCTTCTTTGCGACGACGAGAGGAACTGTTTTAGGATTAGACGGATCCGAAAGAGTTAGTTATCCGTCTGTGTATCCCAGTCCTCCTGCCAGAGGTCTCTGACATAATCATTAACTTTTGGTTTTAGATATGTGTATGGAGAGGGACAGAGAGGGGAGCGAGGAGGGGGGGGGAGCGAGGAGGGAGGTGGTGGTTGTCAACTCAGACGTTGTGTTCAGGTGACGTGGTCGGTTCCCTCGATGTATTGTCTTCTTCCATTGGATGTACTGACTCCTTCCATTGGACGTACTGACTTCTTCCATTGGACACACTGGCTTTTTCCATTGTACGTAGTCTTCTTCCATTGGACGTACCGACTTCTTCCATGGACGTACTGGCTTCTTCCATTTCTTATCAATTTTGTTGCGAGGCGGATCAGCTCTCTTTGAACCCACAACCCCAGATCACACGAGTCCGGCACTCTACCAACTGAGCTATTCCGGCCCCCCGGTATTGAACTACGTGTTGATTCCTCTGACGTGTTGATCGGCTCCTTCTCTGACCCTTGTTGCAATGTTGCCCTTGCATAGCTCTGCAACATCTGGGGATTTGTGTTGCATCTTAATTTGAACCCGCAACCCCAGGATCACGAGTCCGGCACTCTACCAACCGAGCTACTCCGGCCCCCCCAACACCCTTTCAATATGGTGGACAGCCGGAGCACAGGCAATGGTTTCTCTCTATATCAGCTCCATCGACTGTTAGTCATGTAACTCAAAAGCTGGATATCCAAAAATCATCTGTTTCTGATTTGAACGAATTAATTGCACCTATGAGTATCATCTCTCTTCTTGTCAATTTTCTTTTTTTTTTTTGGACATGAGACACACACTCAGTTCTTGCAGATAACAAAATGGCCCCCCATCAAGAGAGCTGCAGCGCTTTGCAGGAGACAAAGATGCTTTGTTCCCGTGGCTTCAACCCACCTGGAACCATCCTGTGTGAATCCAGACAGGTACTTTCTGACTGACCAACGTGCAGACATTCATCCCATTGCCCACTGACTCAAACATGGAATTTACCGAGTGTTTAAGGCTGTCCACTCATGAAGATGAAGCTGATGATGGGACTGCGCTTAGTCTCCTCTCTCCTCGACCTGTCCAGCAAGTGTCCAGTCTACACACAGGTTATGGCTAACAGAAATACAAACCCGTTGATTGAACCACAAACCCTTTCCAGCATAGCTCAAGGGATCATTGGGATCTCCAACCTCCCAACCACTCAAGCCAGCAGTCTTCCAAGGTGACCCAGAAAAAAAAAAAAATAGCAACCACTTCCCCTCCCCCCCCCCCCACCCCCCTCCCCAAAAAAAAAAAACCCTGAAAAACAGCCTTTTGTTGATTCTCTTAAAAGATGCAATTCTCACCGTTTGACCAAATCATATTTATAGAAGTACGCAGTGAGAGAAAACTTATGTGCAGGCAAGCAATGTCTCCATCATTGTGACAATGACTGTGTGTAGACTTAAAATGAGCCTACTTCCTAAAATAAAACAGTATCATAACTCTCCCCCCCCCCCCCCCCCCCCTCTCTCTCACACACACACACACACACACACACACACACACACACACACACACACACACACACACACAAGCATACCCACACACAACAACGACAATGATTCTGACATCAGATGATGACATTTATGTTATCATTTCAGCTGTTTCACATTGCACTGTACACAGAAAAGCTACAAGCAAGCACAAAATCAAGCATTCATGTATGCCAACACATACACACTCCCATACACACTCACACACAAACACTGCCACAGCCACCACCTGCACTGCCAAACATGCTTGTGTAAGCATAAACACACACACACACACACACACACACACACACACACACACACACACACACACCACATACACCATTTTCTCTCTCTATATAAGAACATGTTTTCAGACAACTTCATAGTGTCAAACTTTCAGTCGACCAGGACCTCCGTTCAATATGAACAAGGTGTAATCTTGCTTTATACAAAAAAGAACAAAGTTCTACCAGGCTGAATCCAGCCAAACTTCAGAGAGTATCCATGAAAACGTTGTTCTTTTTGTCACAGGAACTTTATATTTGTTACCTTCTAGATTAACAAACACCTGCATGAAACATATGGTAAAATTCAAATCTTGTGCAGCACTGGCTGGAAATAAAGAACAATTTTTTTTTTTTTTCTGAGAACTTGTGTCATTACTTTCAGGTCGAATATCATCCCGTGACAAACTAGTTGTAATGGGTGCCGAGGGAGGACCAGGACCAACAATGCTGCTGCTATTCTTGTGTGTTCAACATGGCATTTCAGAAGGTGATGGGCAATGCTCTTCATGGCTTACACAATCTTATTTCAATCTTATTTCTTGTGTCTGCACAGGCCCAAGAAGCAACTTACAGGTCTGCCCAGTACAGGCCTGCAAAATGGGGAAAAAAATTCACTTTACCTTCACGCAGCTACGAACAAATTGTGCCAGCCCAGAAAGGACAGTTGAAAAAAGAAATAAGAGAAAACCAGTAACTGTCTGATATATGAAAATCATATGTCACAAAAAAAAAATGTCTGCATGTGTGAGACAGAGACAGAGAAAAGAGAGAAGGAGAAAGAGATACGGAGACAGAGGAAACGAGAACACTCCAAATTCTTGGAATGAAAATGAGAGTTAAAGCAATGATCAATCTTGTTTCATCAATGAACAAATGACTGATCTCTGGAGGAAGATCTGTACACTCCTGTACAGATGTACACCTTCAATGATAAAGCAGCCTCTCTATACAATAATAAGCACATCCACACACAGGTTTCCTTGGCTGGTGGTTGGACTCCACACACTTTGAAAGTCAGGTTTATCACAGACTGTTGCAGTCCACAGTATTTGTTCCAAACATTCACATCCCACTCATTCTTCTCTTTTCTTTCAAAGGCATCACAGACCACTCCGCATCTCCCAGCCCACCTACGTTCCACAAATCCACTCCCCACCAAAGCTCCCTCTCCATTTTTACCCTCTCCCTGTACATCTTTCTCACTTTACAACAATACCAACAGTTCAAAAAGAAAAATTCATCTTCATGTTTAAAGTCCCACAGAGCTTTATCACGGTCCACGCACCATGGCGCTCATTCCTCTTTTTCCACAGCTTTAACCTTTCCTGACCTGAATCAAGCACATGTTTACTGCTGGGTGAACAGACAGACCAGAACAGCCCAGAACAGAGTGCGATTGTGAAGGGTCGTCGATGGCCTGTGCTCCACCGGGAGGTGTGTTTCAAACACACAGCCATCAGCTTCACACAGGCACATGCTCTACCATCTGACTGCAGGCCCTTCTAATTTCATATCATGTGAGTTTTTTTTTAATCCCTCTAACATCACATTATACAGGATGGCAACAACAACAAAAAAAAGGAACGAAGAAAGACATGAGCAACTTTACCATCTTTTTTAAGCCTTCATAAACGTTATTCTGCAGAGATGCCTTTCAGGCCAAGAACTTTGGTGGACAGATGTATTTGGCCTGCTTGACTTCAGTCGATATTCACACTCTGGGTGAAATCAATCAGTAACTCTGGTGTTAGGAAGGAGGGTCCATCTGTAGTATCTAACAAGGGCATAGCACCGATGGTTCAGTAGTCTTTTGAAGTCAACATAACACCTCTGTTGAAAATTCCATAACAAACCAAATCAACCTGGAGACTTCCACCCCCTTTTAGCACCAATTCAAATTTCATGCACCAACAAAAGAGACACTACTGCCAGCCTCACATTTTTTTTTTTTTTTTTTTTTGGATAGAAAAAGAAGAGAACACCTTATACAGGAGTTTACAATACAAGCATTTCCCCTGCACTACACAACGCATACTGATAAAATTGTTGAGCATTCCACAAACTATGGAGTATTAAAAAATAACAAATAAATAAATCAATAATAAAAAAAAAAAAAATGAAATAAACCCATAGTGACTCTTAAAAATGCTTGATTCCAGAACAGCAGGCAATGAAAGAACTATAAACTTTACATTTCACCCCTGTCACTAGAAAAAAAAAAAAAAACCAACACACACACAATACACACACACAAACAAACAACAACAGCACACACTCAGTAGACTGATATGAAGCCTGTGGCCTGAAACTGTGAAAAAAAAAAAAATATGCTGTATGCAAATAGTATTGGTTTTCTGGATCGTTTTCACATGCACAGCTTCAGAGAGGAGAAAAAAAAAAAGAATATTTTTTCTGCCTGCAGCAACAAGCCTGTTCCCAGACTCTGTCCACAGACAGCATAACCCACAGTCACATTTTGAGGAGAAAAAAAACAAAACAAAAGAAACCCCAAACCTGCTTCTCACTTTGAAAGATCAGAGGCTGCACGTCTGTAAGTCACTACATATCATTGCTGTCATTTTGTGTGTGTGTGTGTGTGTGTGCATGTGTGTGTGTGTGCGTGTGCATGTGTGTGTGTGTGTGTGTGTGTGTGTGTGTGTGTGTGTGTGTGTGTGTGTGTGTGTGTGCATGTGTGTGTGTGTGTGTGTGTGTGTGTGTGCATGTGTGTGTGTGTGTGCATGTGTGTGTGTGTGTGTGTGTGTGTGTGTGTGTGTGTGTGTGTGTGTGTGTATGATGAGTACTTTCACAGACGTTTGATTCTACCTTCCTCAATAAAAAAAAAAAAAAAAAAAAAAACTGACCAGAAAATTTCACTCTCCTGTCAACAACTTCCATACCACACATCTCTGTGGTCCAGAGACTGTCATGGATGTTCACAAGTCACACTTAAAGTCACTAATGGGAGACGAAGACCCCGTGACTTTTGTGAAGCTCTGTTCCAAGTGGCTGAGCGAACTGACCGCCTGCACTCAGTTCAGGTTTTCCTTGAGCGTTCTTTCCATTCCGTTAGTTCCAACAGATCACGATCCAGTGAGACAGGTGGGGGGCTGAACAGCATTCCCTTCCACTGGCGGCGGGGATCAGAAGCCGCTGGTGTTGTGGTCACTGAGGCTGGCGTTGGACATGTCCTGGCACAGCCGCGACTCGCTCATCTCATCGGCCAGGGCCTGGAAGATCTCCAGCAGCATCTGTTTGCTGAGGTGTTCGATGTGGGGCAGGCGAGCCACCTGAAAACAAACAGCAACAACCACATCAACATGTTTGCTAAGGTGTTATGTGCCACCTGAAAACAAACAACCACCATATCAACATCTGTTTGCTGAGATGTTATGTGGAGCAGGTAAGCCATCTGAAAACAAACAGCAACAATCACATCAACATCTGTTTGCTGAGATGTTATGTGGGGGCAGGCAAACCACCTGAAAACAAACACAACAATCACATCAACATCTGTTTGCTATGGTGTTATGAGCCACCTGAAAACAAACAACAACAACCACATCAACATCTGTTTGCTGAGGTGTTCGATGTGGGCCACGCGAGCCACCTGAACACAAACAGCAACAACCACATCAACATCTGTTAGCTGAGGTGTTATGTGGAACAGGTGAGCCACCTGAAAACAAACAACAACAATCACATCAACATCTGTTTGCTGAGGTGTTATGTGCCACCTGAAAACAAAAAAACAACAACCACATCAACATCTGTTTGCTGAGGTGTTCAATGTGAGGGAGGCAAACCATCTCAAAGCAAACAGCAGCAACTCCACTGAATTGTGTTTGATGAGTGTTTGATGTGGGACAGTCAGGTTTGGCACTTTGAATCAACCTCCATGTGTACACTGAATCAACCTTCATGTGTACACTGGACAACTGTGAGAACTGGAACACTTCTGCATGATAAGACCGAACACACATCAGAAGTGTCATGGCTTGTGAACAGGGACTAAAAGTAATTTGACCTTTCAACATTGGAAGTACCTCCCACCCCTAAAAGATAATGGAACCCTTTTGATAAGGAACAAAAAATAAAATTATTGTGCAATAGAAAAAAAAAAACACACCAAAATTTGGTCAAAAAAGAAGTGAACAAAATGCTGACTGCTGTGATTATAACAAAAAAAGAAAAAAAAAGGATAAAAAAGAAATCAAAATGCTGTTACCACAACTAGGCCCTTCAGGATGGAATTTTGATGTATTAACTCCAGTCTTCTGTGTCTATCACTCTCCCCGGAAATAAACGGAGTACACACAAAGAGCAGTGCTGCACATACAACAGTGAAGAGAATCATGACACTGGCAGCACTGTTAGATGTAATTGACTTTTAGCGCATAATGATATGACTAAACAATAGTATACAAACAAGTCTCACCTACCCTGGGGAAGTTGTGCTCAATGATATCATACATAACAAAACAGTAGTGTACAAAACAAGTCTCACCCACCTTGGGGAAGTTGTACAATGATATTCAGGGCATGCTTCTTCATGTCCATGGCTTGAATCTTGTCCGCAGCTTCCAAGATCTGAAAAAATGCGCCAAGTTCAGATAACAACTGAATCAGTAAAGAAAGTGCCTTCTGTTTTTAATAACTGTAATTAATAACCTACAACACCAACGCTGCTCATTTCTGTCACCCTTCTTCTTCTCCAGCATTTCCAACCACGCCAAATGTGTAGTGTGGTGTTTTGGGCATGGGAAAAGTCCACTCTCCGCCTCATCGACGATGCCAGTCCTCATAGCTTCTCTCTCAGGTCGACTGTAGTAGGCCATGTTTCCTGGTGAGCCATGTCAAAGGTGGGACAGGACTGGAGAATTTAGGCTGGTGTCTGTAGTCTAGTGCCACATGGGCACCCGTTGGTGCTTTAGCCAGTCGATGCCATCCTTCTCAGGTTCCCCCTGCACATGCTGTCTCCACATGGTTCTGAAGTGGCTTCCCAGATGGGTCTTGATTTGTGCAAAAGACACTGAGTGGACAGTTTGGTCCTGCTTGCCGCCTAGTTGGGAGAGTGTGTCAGCTTCCTTGCTGTCCATAGCACCACACTGGGAGGGGATCCATGTCACACCAGGTTTGCTTTGGAGCCAAGGGGTTAAAGCTCGCTTCTAGTGTCCTGTAGGATCTGATCTGTCTTGCTGGACTGAAGACTCAGGAGAAAACCAGTTACAGTGAACCATTACAATTCAAAATAGCGATTCCAAGTGTGTCATAAGGACAGTGTAAGAGCTCTGTAAACTTGGAAAGGAAATTTGATGAAGTCCCAGACTGGCAGCAAGATCTGGCAGACAGTCTTCTTTTAGAGCCCTCCTCTCTCTTTTCTCTACCTTTGCTCTTTCCTTGATGAAGAGTCTCCATTAACCTGAGAAGTTTCTCAACGGAAGAAAGAAATGAATAAGAACAGGAGGGATGGGAAGCTGTAAAATAGCATTAAAGCAATTCATATTTGCTTCTGTTGCTTTTGGTTTAAAAGCAGATCAGTGAATGTTTATGGTGGTATCTGTCTGTGTGAGCTGTGTTCCTTGGAGTTGTGTAGCAGAATGGATAAGTATGCTGGTGTTGCATTATTGTACAATTAAGAATCTATTCAAATCCTTATTTTGAAAAGAGGAAAAAAAAAAAAAACAGCATTACTGGGCCACCAAATGAAGAAACAAACAAATTACAAAGCAAACACAACGCTTATCTACCTTTGGGTCTTCTTCAGGCAAGATGAATGACATTCAAAACAATGAAAACAAAGATTGAACAGACAATCATTCATCTCTTCGATCTGGGTGCAAAATTATTTCACTTCCATAGGGACTCTCTTGAATTGTTCAAAAGAAGGTCCTAGGGACCTCAGTTTGAAATGCTATAAGGGCACTGCAAAGAACAGCGACAAACCCTCAATTCTACCTTGCCAACTCAATGCCTACAGTTTGAAATGCTATAAGAGCACTGCAAAGAACAGCGACAAACCCTCAATTCTACCTTGCCAACTCAATGCCTACAGTTTGAAATGCTATAAGGACACTGCAAAGAACAGTGACAAACCAATCAATTCTACCTTGCCAACTCAATGCCCACATAGCCCTGACAGTTTTCATTGCAGTTAGATGGCCATTAGGTGGGGTCTTCACTACTGTTACTGTTCTATGACACTTTACCGGGGTAACATTCTATATCACAACTTAACTTGTTCACAACATTCTGTATCACAATTTACTGGTGTAACATTCTGTATTACATCTTGACCCCTTACCTGTATGAAACTCTCTTTAACACCTTACCTATAACATTCTGACAGGATACGTTCATCTCCAAGTTATGTTTGCAGAAGGCCTGGAAAAGAACACACACAATAAGAACAAGGTATGTAACATAATAACACATTGCAGTACCTACACAGCTACAACACTTCACAAAGCAACCTTGGTATCACTGCCAGGGGGCAGCATTCATGGGACGAATGGGCCTTTCTCCCCAGACCACAGTCAGGGCGGACAGACACCACAGAACTCTATTACTGCAGGGGACACCTTAGTGTACATGCACAATGTATAATGTATTCGTATTATGACAAGAAACCATCACTCCTCTTCTCTTTGTTTCTTTTCTATTTCAGCTTTGTTTTTCTTCAGTTTTGCCTTATTTTTTTTTTCAAAATTAATTAAAACAAAAAAAAAGAAAAGAAAAAGAAAACAGCAAGTTGCTAATGATGTTTGAACCCTTGAGAATTGCTAAAAATCAGTAATAAATGGCAGCTATGCATCTATGCGTGATGATCCTAAGGGAATAAATGCATATTCACCTACAATAAACCAGGAAAATACATTTTCCCCGCTATGACCTATCAACAATCCCATACAGAAGATCAAAATGTGATAAGTTAAACTTACATTAAGCTGATAATTCTTACAAAAATCTTTAACAGCGTAAAAGTATGTATCTTTCTTCTCCCATCCTTTCTGCTAGCAGTTCAATCTCAGGAAAAAAACTGTTTATTTTGTTTTGGTGCTAATGGTGAATCCTCTGAATCTTTTCTGCAAATCTGTAACCCCTTCCTGTAAATCTGCTTCATCTTGTGAGACTGGTGAGAAAATAACACGGCTACCTGACAACTTGATGAAGAGATACGATTCCATTTGCAGTAGAACTGCACTCTTCCTGACCAATACATTTTGATCCCAATCTGTATACAGTTTTTACTTTGTTATCAAACGTTCTCCCCTTCTTTGTCCCAATTAAGTATTTTTTCCACTTTGTCATTCAAAGTGTTTTCTCTTCTTTGTTTCAACTCTTTTTTCTTCCTACTTTGCTCTGACAAATGTTTCCTTCTTTTTGTTACCTGTTTGTTCATTCCATTCCTCTTACCATCTGAACAAAATGTACTGTTCACCCATCATCTGAAAAAGTTTGTTGTCAGCCTGTGTCCTCCATTCCTCTTACCATCTGAACAAAATGTACTGATCACCCATCATCTGAAAAAGTTTGTTGTCAGCCTGTGTCCTCCATTCCTCTTACCATCTGAACAAAATGTACTGTTCACCCATCATCTGAAAAAGTTTGTTGTCAGCCTGTGTCCTCCATTCCTCTTACCATCTGAACAAAATGTACTGATCACCCATCATGTGAAACAGTTTGTTGTCAGCCTGTGTCCTCCATTCCTCTTACCATCTGAACAAAATGTACTGATCACCCATCATCTGAAAAAAAGTTTGTTGTCAGCCTGTGTCCTCCATTCCTCTTACCATCTGAACAAAATGTACTGTTCACCCATCATGTGAAACAGTTTGTTGTCAGCCTGTGTCCTCCATTCCTCTTACCATCTGAACAAAATGTACTGATCACCCATCATCTGAAACAGTTTGTTGTCAGCCTGTGTCCTCCATTCCTCTTACCATCTGAACAAAATGCACTGTTCACCCATCATCTGAAAAAGTTTGTTGTCAGCCTGTGTCCTCCATTCCTCTTACCATCTGAACAAAATGTACTGTTCACCCATCATCTGAAAAAGTTTGTTGTCAGCCTGTGTCCTCCATTCCTCTTACCATCTGAACAAAATGTACTGATCACCCATCATCTGAAAAAGTTTGTTGTCAGCCTGTGTCCTCATTCCTCTTACCATCTGAACAAAATGTACTGATCACCCATCATCTGAAAAAGTTTGTTGTCAGCCTGTGTCCTCCATTCCTCTTACCATCTGAACAAAATGCACTGTTCACACCATCATCTGAAAAAAGTTTTGTTGTCAGCCTGTGTCCTCCATTCCTCTTACCATCTGAACAAAATGTACTGTTCACCCATCATCTGAAAAAGTTTGTTGTCAGCCTGTGTCCTCCATTCCTCTTACCATCTGAACAAAATGCACTGTTCACCCATCATCTGAAAAAGTTTGTTGTCAGCCTGTGTCCTCCATTCCTCTTACCATCTGAACAAAATGCACTGTTCACCCATCATCTGAAAAAGTTTGTTGTCAGCCTGTGTCCTCCATTCCTCTTACCATCTGAACAAAATGCACTGTTCACCCATCATCTGAAAAAGTTTGTTGTCAGCCTGTGTCCTCCATTCCTCTTACCATCTGAACAAAATGCACTGTTCACCCATCATCTGAAAAAGTTTGTCAGCCTGTGTCCTCCATTCCTCTTACCATCTGAACAAAATGTACTGATCACCCATCATCTGAAAAAGTTTGTTGTCAACCTGTGTCTTCCACTCCTCTTTACCGCCTGAAAAAGTCTGTTAGTTTGTGAAATCCTCTTGCCAGTGGACTTTGACGTACCTTTCAGTTTGGGATTTGAGGTCTGTGATGTGAATGGATGTATTCGACGCTTATGGCTTGTGGCCTTCTTGGCAAGCTGATCTGCCGCTATGGCCCTGTGGTGTCCACACTGCCAACATTTGACCATACAGATCAGATCAATTCTGCCACTATGGCCCTGTGGTGTCCACACTGCCAACATTTGACCATACAGATCAAATCAAGCAGTCATAGAAAGGAAAGAAAAGGAAAGTCAACTTCTTTTTTTTTTTGTTTGTTTGTTGTCTTTTCACTTCTTAACTTAGGAATGCTGCCAAGACTTTGTGATGGCGTGTGGACAGCTGTTGAGAATTATTCCTTAGACTGAGAAGACATTTTCTTGAGATGAACATTTCCTCTGCAGTGCACTTGCCTGCAGCCTGTTGTTGGTGAAGCCGTAGAAGTAGGGTGCTGGGAAGAGGTAGAGGGAGTCCTCCGGGGGCATGGTGACGTCACCGTAGTAGACGTAGCGCAGGAGGCTGTCAAAGGCCTGCCGGGATGGGACCATCTCCCCTATCGTGATCTGCACAGTCACCATCACACAACCCGTGCCATTCACCCCCTTTTCTTAAAGACATGGGGATAGTACAAACTTAAAAAAACACAAAACAGAACACAAATGAAAGAATGGCACCAGTAAGCTGTGTATTTGTCTCCATCCAGTGCCAGTATGTGATGGGGTGCATTGGTCCAGTGGTCAGAACATTTGACTTTCAATCTGAACAGTAAAGGTTTGAGCCCCGCAGGAGGCTGGTGGGTGGAGTGGGATTTCCCCCTGTCCCATGTCAACCTGTGTTCGTGGTCTGCTACATGTGAATATGCACACATAAGATGAGATATAAATGATAAATATGCAGTAAAATACACATTCTTAAGATCAGATATAAATGATAAATATCCAGTAAAATACGCACACTTAAGATCAGATATAAATGACAGATATCCGGTAATCTGTGTCACTGTTTGGTGAGTTATGGAAACACCAAAGCACTCAGCCTGCACCAGGGTACTGGGAATGGAAGTAGGTAAACAGCAGCATTCCCCTATTCACCACCGACACATGGTATGATGAGGTAGCTATACAGCAGCATTCCCCTATTAACCACAGACATGGTATGATGAGGTAGCTATACAGCAGCATTCCCTATTCACCACCGACATGGTATGATGAGGTAGCTATACAGCAGAATTCCCCTATTAACCACCGACATGGTATGATGAGGTAGCTATACAGCAGCATTCCCCTATTCACCACAGACATGGTATGATGAGGTAGCTATACAGCAGCATTCCCCTATTCACCACCGACATGGTATGATGAGGTAGCTATACAGCAGCATTCCCCTATTAACCACCGACATGGTATGATGAGGTAGCTATACAGCAGCATTCCCCTATTCACCACAGACATGGTATGATGAGGTAGCTATACAGCAGCATTCCCCTATCAACCACCGACATGGTATGATGAGGTAGGTAAACAGCAGCATTCCCCTATCAACCACAGACATGGTATGATGAGGTAGGTAAACAGCTGCATTCCCCTATCAACCACAGACATGGTATGATGAATTGTTAGAAAGAAAAAAAGGCAGCATCACTGTTGCTCACATGTCTGCCTCATAACCCCCTCCACCCTTAGGCCGACCTATCTGTCATATGTTGATGCTATGTACTGTCAACAATCGTTTCCAAGGAAAACAGAATTCTACACAATAACCTGTCTTGGAACAACAAAGGAAGTGATATCTGCTACGGCTCCAGCCGACCCAGACAAGGATTCTCTTCAAAAGAAGGAAAACTCCTGTGCCTTCTGATAGTCCCCAGCTGATAAGCTTTAACTCCAGTCAGAAAGGCAATGGCGGCAGGTCAGCTGTACCCACAGCCTGATACACTGAAGGACTATCTGTTACTGGCATACTATTAGCAAGCAAAACAGCAGACAGGCTGATAAACATAATGCCAAAGCCAGCTCAAGAACCAAGCACATGTCTGCACATAACACTGTCTGACACCCACACGAAACTAAGCGACTCGTCATAAGAAAAGGGGATTTCTGTTACGCTACAGTCTTCATTTTCTTTGTGCAGTCGATGATTTGAGCTTTTTTTTCTTTTTTTTTTGTAACAAACTCTTCTCACCAACTGATTATGATGATAACATACAATAACAAACTCTTCTCACCAACCGATTATAATGATAATACACAATAACAAACTCTTCTCACCAACTGATTATAATGATGATAAACAATGACAAACTCTTCTTACCAACTGATCATAACGATGACAAACAATAACTAACTCTTCTCACCGACTGATCAATAATGATGATAAACAATAACAACCAATCCTTTTTCCTCTTCACAGAGAATATGGCTGTAAACACCCCCCTCACATTGACTTGGTTGTTCTCGGGACGGAAGGACCTGAACATGGCCTCGAAGTAGGAGCTGCGTGCCGCCAGGATGGCCGTGTGGGCTGGAATCTGGCAGCCGTCCAGCACCAGGGTGATGTCGCAGAACTCTCGGCCTGACACCTTCAGGAAGTTCTCCAGGTCCTTCTCCAGTGTCACATCTGGTGACACCATGACAACCACTATGATAATGAACCTGAGAACATCAAATAATGGTAATGAACAGGGTATGTTGATAATGAAAATGACAACCACCATGATGGTGAACCTGAGAACATCAGTAATGCTGATGAACAGGGTATGTTGATACTGAAAATGACAACCACCATGATGATGAACCTGAGAACATCAATAATGCTGATGAACAGATGTTGATACTAAAAATGACAACCACCATGATGATGAACCTGAGAGCATCAATAATGCTAATGAAAAGGGTATGTTGATACTGAAAATGACAACCACCATGATGGTGAACCTGAGAACAACATTGACAGTAATGAAGAGGATAAAAAGAACGTTGATACTGATCTCTCAGGTTGACCCTGTGAGGGTGGATCAGGTGTGTGCTGTGACCAACTGACCTCATGTCTTCAGAGACAAACAGGTCTCTGCAGTCAACTGACCTCTCCTGATGTCTAATGGAGGCTGACTAGACATTGCTGTGACCCACTGACCTTTCATGTTGTACCCTTGGGGGTTGACCAGACATCGATATGATACACACTGATCTTTTGTGTTGTCCCCATCGGGGTCAATCAGGAGTTTCTGTGACCTACTGACCTCTCATGTTGGTCCCCATAAGGGTCAACTAGGCATTTGCTGTGACCTATTGACCAATCATCTTGCCCCCATGGTCAACCAGACTTTGATGTGATATACTGACTTCTGATGTTGTCTCCATAAGGGTCAACCAGACGATGATGACCTATTGACCTCTGATATTGTCCACAAGGGGATTGATCAAACGTTGCTTTGACCTACTGACCTCTCACACTGACCCCCATAGGGGTCAACCACACACTGCAGCGATATACTCTTATATTGTCAACTTAGGGGTCTTCTATGCTGTGACCTCCTGACCTCTCATGTTGACCACATGGGGGGGTCAACCAGGTGTTGCTGTGACCTACTGACCTCTCATGTTGACCCCATGGGGTCAACCACACATTGCAGTGATATACCGACCTCTCATATTGTCCCCATGGGGGTCTTCTATGCTGTGACCTACTGACCTCTCATGTTGTCCCCGTGGGGGTCAACCAGGCGCTGCTGTGGCATCTGTTTCCTGCGAATGATCTCCACCATGAGGGGCTGCTCCAAGGTCTCAAACTCCGGCTCATCACGATCTGACTGTAGTTGCTGTCCTTCACCACAAACCGCAGGCAGTACTCCTGGAGAAACAAACAAACAAACATATATCAACCAACAACTCAAGTAAGACTGATTTTGTACACGTTCTATCAACCAACAACTCAAGACTGACTTTGTAGACATTCTATCAACCAACCATTCAAGACTGATTTTGTACATGTTCTATCAATCAATAATTCAAGACTGCTTTTGTACACGTTCTATCATCCAATAATTCAAGACTGATTTTGTACATGTCTTTCAATCAATAATTCAAGACTGATTTTGTAAACATTCTATCAGCCAACAATTCAAGACTGATTTTGTACACTTTCTATCAACAAACAATTCAAGACTGATTTTGTACACTTTCTATCAACCAACAATTCAAGACTGATTCTGTACACATTCTATTAAGTTTTTCAGACACAGACCTTAACAGAATTGGTTCACTTCGTTCAAGAGAGGAGGAGGAGGAGGGGGGGGGTGTCTTTAGCAGCCTAAAAGTGTTTCATGTGGGTGGGGGAAGAGAAAACGGAAAGTGGTGAGGAAAACCTGCAGACAGAGACCTTGAGGAAGTGGAGCTTCATCTTGGCGGCGTAGTGGGAGAGCCCCAGCACGGTGCGGTGACTGATGCAGGCCTCCAGGAACTGGACACACAGGTGCTCCAGCCGGTTCATGTGGAACTGGCACACACCAACAGCACCGTGACTGGTTTACAGAGTACACTCCTTCACATCCTAATGATATGTTGTGTTCATAATAGGAGCATACACACATTAAACAAATGACATTTAAACATTGTGAAGTATTTCATTCAACAGGACTTTGGGTTATACAGCATACTTCTTGACATTCTAATACACAGTATGTTGTGTTCGTTTACTGAAGCCTACACACTAAACAGAAGATGTTCATTCTGTGTGAAGCATTTCAGTCAACAGCACAATGTCAGTCGCATGGTTTACACTGAGGGGTGGTCAAGGGTGGGAAGGGAAAGTGTTCTGTCTGTTTCATCATTTACAATCCTATTGTACCAATGTTCTGGCTTTACTGAAAGCGCAGATGGTAATTATCATAAAACAACCTACTTTGGCCTTCTGATTGATTCACTACAGCGACCTACTTTGGCCTTCTGATTGATTCACTACAGCGACCTACTTTGGCCTTCTGATTGACGCACTACAGCGACCTACTTTGGCCTTCTGATTGATGCACTACAGCGACCTACTTTGGCCTTCTGATTGATGCACTACAGCAACCTGCTTTGGCCTTCTGATTGATGCACTACAGCAACCTGCTTTGGCCTTCTGATTGAAGCGCTGTCACTGCACTGAGCGCTGTCACTGCACTGAGCGCTGTCACTGCACTGAGCGCTGTCACTGCACTGCTCACTTGCCTTCATGATGCAGCCTGGGATCAGACAGACTTGCTACAGTGCCCTTTGTGTCATGAGAACGTGTTACAGTGCCCTTTGTGTCATCAGAACGTGTTCCAGTGCCTTTGTGTCATCAGAACATGTTACAGTGCCCTTTGTGTCATCAGAACGTGTTGCAGTACCCTTTGTGTCATCAGAACGTGTTACAGTACTCTTTGTGTCACCAGAACATGTTACAGTGCCCTTTGTATCATCAGAACGTATTACAGTACCCTTTGTGTCATCAGAACATGTTACAGTACCCTTTGTGTCATCAGAACGTGTTAGCAATACCCTCTTTGTCATCAGAACATTAGCAACACTCTTTGTTTCATCAGAACATGTCAGCAACGCCCTTTGTGTCATCAGAACGTGTTAGCAATAACCTTTGTGTCATCAGAACGTGTTAGCAATGCCCTTTGTGTCATCAGAATGTGTTAGCAATATCCATTGTGTCATCAGAACATGTTAGCAATATCCACTGTGTCATCAGAACGTGTTAGCAATACCCTTTGTGTCATCAGAATGTGTTAGCAATACCCTTTGTGTCATCAGAATGTGTTAGCAATATCCTTTGTGTCACCAGAATGTGTTAGCAATGCCCTCAAGTGTCCAGACAAGTCATCAAGAGGCCGATCATCAAATGCAGGTCCTCCTGCGGGGACGCTAACTCACACTGTCACCATGCTAAAGCAATTACTGTTGTCCATATGGCCGGCTTAGTAGACAATATCCTGAATTTGTTTGATCAGAGATCACAGCAGGCAACAAATTCAGGATAACGTCTACTAAGCCGGCCCTACTGACAATAGTAGCTGCTTCAGCGTGATGACAGTGTGTGCAAATGTCCTGGAGGATTCAGCAGCAATGCAGTGTTGATTCTGGAGAAGGAGAGGAGGAGGGGGGCCCCTTGACAACCTGACAGTTACTGCTCATTGTCCTCAAAGCTAGGGCTGTGATGGGTAAGGTCTGAGTGTGGCTGTGTATGAAACGACCACAATGCATGGCGTGGGAGTCATGCCACTGTAAACTCTCATGCAAGATGGAACAGCTGAAGGAAATCAAAATGCAGGACCCAGTTCTGCCAACCTAAATCCAGGGCACACGTCACAAAAATCCCACAAACATTTTTCCGGGTTCCCACAGAGGAAACATCATTCATTGCTGAAATTCTAAGGGTGTTCAGTGGGCATGCTTGCTCCCTCTCTCTCCCCCAGGGAAAACTGTTGAAACTTGCTTTCAAAATGGTACAACACTGGGCAAATCTGAACATCCACAAAGACTGCAATACTAATTCAGTCACAGACACGCAGACTGGCACACAGAGTAAAACAGAAACAAAATGAAAGACAGACAGACAAAGACAGAAAGATGCAAAGATAGAAAGAGAGGGAAAAAAGAAGCAGATACAGAGACATACAGAGAGAGACAGACAGATAACATGACAGACAGACACAGACATAAACAGACTGACAGACACAGAGAGAGAGAGAGATAAGACAGTGAGAGAGATGGATAGACACAGAGAGCAACCCTGCATTTGAACACAGGTATGCCTACCTGTAGGAGAGCTGATAGACGTCCATCATGATCAGGATCACCTCGTTGCTGTTGGGTTCTTCACCTGAGCAGACCAGATATTTGTCAACAGCCTATAACAACATCAACACCACAGCAAAACAACACACTTGTAAGTAATTTCACACATCACTGACAAATAAAAACAGATCACACTTGTAAACAAGTTCACACAACGTCAAGAACACAGCAAAGCAACACAGAATGTACTAGTCAACAACCTTAAATAACACTAACAACGCAGCAAAGCCACACAGAAAAAGAAACACCCGAAGGTGCTGGGGAGGACCCAGAGAAGCACTGTCTCCACCTGCCTTTAGAGCAGTCCTGTACCACCCTTGGAGGCCTGCGTTGTGTTGACGATGGGTACAGGCACGCGTGGGACACCCCATTAAGATATCAAGGGACATAACTGCTCCTGAACAGAGGTAAATCAGACTACAGGATGCAACTCATAACAGCCTTAAAGTAGCATCCCCACGGTGTACCAGCCCTGTATTTCATGACTGCAGAGCCCACCGGTAAGAACCACCCCCCAGCTGTCGAGCACAGCCCACAGACCCAACCACCCCTGCCCACAGACAGATGAAGACAGTGCCACTCCAGACACAGCCAAGCTTTCGCCATGCGGTCTTATGTGCCCTCAAGAGAGAATCCAAAGTTGTAGTTTTTCCCCACTGTCAACAGGACTTTCCCTGTGGTCAGTGGATCTTTCCTCACCATCACTGGACCTTTCTCCAGGGTCAGCCTTGTTAAGGCAAAGAAGAAAAAGAAAAACACCCGAAGGTGCTGGGGAGGACCCAGAGAAGCACTGTCTCCACCTGCCTTTAGAGCAGTCCTGTACCACCCTTGGAGGCCTGCGCTGTGTTAACAATGGGTACAGGCAACACAAAATGCACTTGCTCACAATCTTAAAAAGCATCAACAACACAACAGAGACAACCTTAACATCATTGACTCAACAAACACAACCTTAACAACAAAGCAAAGACAACCTTAACATCAACAGCACAGCAAAGATAACCTTAACATCAACAACACAGCAAAGCAACGCTGAATGCACTTCTCAACAACTTTAAACAATATCAACAGCACAGCAAAGACAACCTTAACATCAACAACTCAACAAAGACAACCTTAACATCAACAACACAGCATTTTGGAATTTCTTGAATACTTTCTAAATCATGGGAATTCTAGAAACACTGATGAGGATGGGCAGCCATGAGAATGTCCCCACAGGCAGCAAATCTTCTGGTGAAAGAACCAGCCGCTGTCTTCTGCTAACCTTTCTTGGTGGGGTGGATCCGGTCGGTGTAGATGTAAGACAACACCATTTCAAAGGCGCTGGGGTTGGTGTCTGGTAAATTCACCACCAGACCTCCACTCTCATTCAGGTCACCCTGTACAGGTCAAGTCACACGTCTATAGCCAATCCACTCTCATTCAGGTCACCCTGTACAGGTCAAGTCACACGTCTATAGCCAATCCACTCTCATTCAGGTCACCCTGTACAGGTCAAGTCTCACGTCTATAGCCAGTCCACTCTCATTCAGGTCACCCTGTACAGGTCAAGTCAAACGTCTATAGCCAGTCCACTCTCATTCAGGTCACCACCCTGTACAGGTCAAGTCACACGTCTATAGCCAGTCACTCTCTTCATTCGGTCACTCTGTACAGGTCAAATCTCACGTCTATAGCCAACCTGACCACAGAGGCCATTTCATGACTAAAAGCAAGTTACGCTGACATTAAAAAGTAAAAACCCAACACAAAAATCCATTCCGGAAAAAAAGAACTTTTGTTTTCACAGATCGCATAAGGCAGCACACTGAAGAGCCCTGTCCCAGGCACTACGCACACTGACCTGCGTCCTGGCTTTCCTGATCTTGTCCCTCAACCAGGGTGAGCGCGCCGCCACCAAAGCAATGTGTGCACAGATCTTGGTCTCCTCCTGTACACACACACACACACATATATGCATGCACACAAGCACACACACACACACACACACACACACACACACACACACACACACACACACGCGCACACACACATGCACACACACACATGTGCGTACGATCGTCTAATATCACTTAACCTGGAAAGACGCTAAATTGAAGACAATAAGAACAACAACACCACACGTGCACGCATGCATGCGCACACACACACACACATGCACACACACACACACATACACAGCGAACTCAAACTCATATAAACACACACACACACACACACACACACACACACACACACACACACACAATTTACGCGCTTTTTTTTAATGTTGTTTCCATTCTTAGGCTGATTCCACCAAAATGAAAACACGCCTTTACATGTACTTGTGTGTACAATCACTCATCCTTGTCTCTGTCTGTAAGTGTGTAAGTAGCCTGTGCACAACTAGGCGAGAGGTATGAGTCATATGTGTTCGTGTCTCTGTGTCAGGGTGCATTCACAGGTGTAGTTAGTGAGTTTATGTGTCAGCAACTGCACTGTTTCTGTTTCCGTTTTATTACAGTCCAGCCGACTGTGCACAATCCTTTAGGGCTGTGACAACTGCGTGCACACACACACACACACACACACACACACACACACACACACACACACACACACACACATGCATGCATGCATGCACACACACTCACACATACAAGCACCGCAGCACACACACTCACACACACACTTAAATAACACACACACACACACACACACACACACACACACACACACACACACTCACACACACATGCATGCACACATACTCACACACACACTCACACAACACACACACACACTCACACACACACACACTGATATCCTACACAATACCACCCAAGAGTTCTTACAGGTCCGACAATGAAGTCGACATCACAGAACTGTTTGCTGTCCAGCAGACGTCCATAATCCTCGTGGAGCGTGCAGCGGGGGTAGCTGGAGAACTGAAACCCATCACAACCCCCACATGGTCACAATCACGCCTACCATCACCGCACATTACCGCTACAATTGTTCAGTGAACCAGGCATGCTGTTCACATCTCAGCTACTGATCCCCCAGTATCACTTGTCCCCCACTGTTCACCAGTGAGCTGCCAGTGAACTTGTACAGGTGAAATTACAGAGAGGGCAGCTTCCTCACCCTGCGTCCAGCGGGAAGTACCAGTAAGACAGCATCTTTGGTTCTAACAGTGTCACACGACACACTGTGTGTGTGTGTGTGTGTGTGTGTGTGTGTGTGTGTGTGTGTGTGTGTGTGTGGTGTTGTTCTTCAGTTTAACGTCTTCCCACTAAAAGTGATATCAGACGATGTGAGTGTGTGCGAGTGTGCACGCACGCATGCGTGTGTATACGTGTGCGTGCATGCGTGCGTGTGTGTGTGTGTTTGTGTGTCTGTGTGTGTCTGTGTGAACATGTGCATGCCTGTATGATTCAATTACAATAACAAATAAAGCAACCTCCCCCACACACACACACACACCTCGGGAAAACATTATTCAAAGTGAAAAAAAAATCCAATTACACAATATATAAAACTATAGGGAGCTTGTGTGTGTGTGTGTGTGTGTGTGTGTGTGTGTGTGTGTGTGTGCGTGCGTGCGTGCGTGCGTGCGTGCGTGCGTGCGTGCGTGCGTGCGTGTGTGTGTGTGTGTTCATGTGTGTGTGTGTGTGTGTGTGTGTGTGTGTGTGTGTGTGTGTGTGTGTGTGTGAGTGTATGTGTGTGTGTGCGTGTGTGTGCGTATGCATGTGCGTGTGCGTGTGTGTGTGTGTACGAGTGCGTGTGTGTATGTCTGAGTGTGTGTACACGTGTGTGTGTATGAGTGTCTCTGTGCACACCCTTCTGTCTTTCTCTCTTCTGCATGCACTTGCTTCACACACAAACCACCCAAGGCCCACCTGGAACCTGTAGATCTCTCCACTCCTGACATTGTTGTCCACAGTGCCCCCAAAGATGTACATGGCATCCCCAACCACCGCTGCCGCATGGAACAACCGTCCCAGTGGTATCTGTACATGATGCCTCACTGATACACTTTTATTTTCATCTTGATCTTTCATTGTGCGAAAAAAGCTCACAATGTATCACAAACTGATAACCTTCATGTTCATCTTGAACTTTCACAATGGCTAGCAAAGCAAAAAGCACATAACATTTCACATACTGATATCAGTAGAGTTTCCAGCAGAATGAAAATAAGGGGGACCTACCGGATTTTCTGAGTACGTTTTTGAAGATCCCTCCCCGCAATTTTAATGGTCCTCATGTGAAAAGAGCAAAGAACACCCTCAACGGTCAAGCACCGAAAAGATAAGTCATCCAACACCTACCCTCATCAACACTCGCTGCTACTGATCAAGTAAGATAACATAAAAGTGTAATATAAAAATGTAACACAAATTGTTTTGCACTTTCACTTATCACATTTGATTGATTTCTTGCTCTGAGCAGTCATCAAGTTTCATGACTTCTCAAAATGAATCTTAAATAAATGTCAGTGAACCACCCAGAAAAACGTGGACAAACGAGTCACAAGACAACACACAACGCGTTTCGACCTCTTAGGTCTTCTTCAGGTGAAACAAAGATGAACAAAATAACGAAAATGCACTTAGCTCAAAATGACAAAGTTACGCAGTCATGACATAACTTCTAGCTTAGGCTGTCTTTTGTCAGATAAAGTAATGAACCACAGTAACACTTCTCTGCCACTTGCTCTCAAGCAGCGTCTCTCCTTGGATTGCACTAGCTGCAGCCACCGCTATCTTCAGTTCCTGCCTCCAATCTACAGTTCACACATAGGGTTTACAGCTAACAAAGTGTGGATTCTGGGACCTGTCAGGCTCCCCCTTAGAACCACGTTTTCCCCCATGGACTTATCACTACATTCATGGCACTTCCCATCCAAGGAAGTCAGGAAAACATTAAGCTTAGCCACTGCTTTCAGAGAGGGCACCTGACACAACTCTTCATGCTTTCAGAGAGGGCACCTGACACAATTCTTCGTGCTTTCAGAGAGGGGGCACCTGACACAACTCTTCGTGCTTTCAGAGAGGGCACCTGGCACAACTCTTCATGCTTTCAGAGAGGGCACCTGACACAACTCTTCATGCTTTCAGAGAGGGCACCTGACACAACTCTTCATGCTTTCAAAGAGGGCACCTGACACAACTCTTCATGCTTTCCATATCACCTACTCCCACAGAAGAATGCCTATGGCTCCTCCTACCCATCAGAAAACCTCACTGACTCAGCTACATGGACACAAAAATAACAGCTGAAATAACATTGGCACAGATTTCTTCTTTGGCCATCTTTGTCAGACAGTTTTCTTGTTCATATTGAAGACAGAAAATGGAATGAAGCTGAATTAGACTCCAGGTAGTATAAACTTCGTCTCACTTTATGTTTGTCTTTTGAATGTATTATTACACATGTTGAGCTTCACGATTCGTCCAGTTCTGTTCATTTGCTTGCAACAGAAAAGAAGAGAATGTGGACTTCACTGGTGGCAGAGCCTAACCTGTGTGCCGAGCCAGCCACTCAAAGATCAACTGAGAGACTAAAACATGAGAACAAATGTCAAGCCTGTGCATCCTTGCATACAGTAAGGCTACGTTCACATTGCCACTCATGACTGTCGTGCAGACGTGAAAAATCACACACGCCCCTGAGAAAAAGGCGTTCATACTGATCCGCATGTTCTCCATCCATGAGGCTGCTTGGGGGGGCTAGACCATTTTTTTTTTGATTCTGTGCATCCACTAAACAGATCATGAAAGGTGCATGGAGAGTATCACCATTCAATGCGTGAACTGCTAGCTGATGAAAATAATCTGTGGAGTATCTGAGAATGACACCTGAGAGGTACAATCATTTGCTGGAGCTGTGTGCTGCAGACCTGGAGAATAAAAAAAACCCCAAAAAAAAAAACAGACCAATTCCTATTAACTGATTTCACCTAATGAACAACTGGTTTTGAGGATACCAACGAAATGAAAAATCTGCAAGCATGCGCAAAATCGTGTCAGTTTGAACCCCCTGAGTGCTGCCAGTGATAAAAAGGAAGGGTCTGCCTCGTCCGCATGATTCTTTTCTGTCCGCGTGCGCGTTTGAATTGTGGTGAGCACGCATGACTTTTTTTGTGGGAGTGGTGCGTGTCTGTGGTGGTATGAACAGCTTCCACTCTGTAAGTGAAAATGAAGAGGGAGTGCCGCATCTGCACGATTTCTGTCTGTCTGCGCGACTGACATGCGTGCCCAGTATGAACGTAGTCTATAGGTCATACCACACTGCAATGTCAGAAACACTGGTCATACCTTTATTTTCCTCTCATTCATTGTGGATAGCCTAGCGAAAAGCTCATGAAATCTCACATACAGATACATCTCCATTTTCATATTTATCCTTTACTGATAATGGAGCACACTGCACATGGCATCTCAGATGTCCATACATCTTTATTTTCATGTGTGTCTTTCACTGTTGAAAATTTCGCAAAATGAACATGGCATCTCAGATACTCATTTATCCTTAGTTTCATCATTATCTTTTACTATTGATGATGTAGCATATGGCACCTGATGTCTAAGATACCTATGCATCTTCTTTTTCATCATTATCTTCCATTGCTGATAGCAAAGCCAGTCATACAGAGCCCACATCACAGATACAACCAAGTCAGAAAAAAAAACACACAGTCAATAACAACGAAAAAAAAATTGTGTCAAGCCTGAAAATGAATCAAACATGAAATGTGCATACTCCCAGACAATCAGCCAACTGGACTCCCAACACAATTCAGTACAAAAACTGCGGAAACAGTTGCATCATTCAGAGCATACGCTGACAGATAAAGTTTAAACTGAACAAGTCATTAAATAAAACTGCCCAAAACAACCTTAGTATGTCATTCACTGCATTCACTACCAAAACAGTTTAACAATGTAATTCAGTGAATAAATAGTGAAAAAAAAAGTACTGTCTTGTCAAATGCAAACGACAGAAAAAAAAAAGAAAATGAATTTTTTAGTTCAATGCATACAATCCACAGAAAAAGAAAGAAAATGAAAGAAAGAAAAAAAATCAAAGAGACAGTGTGTAACTGAGAACAGTCAGGGCTGACTGGGCGACTGACCTGACTGTCGAAAGATGGCTGAACGATGGACCAGGTCTGGGAGTCCAGGTCAAAGCTGCAAACCAAACATAGAGCATCAGGGTTTTTTTAGTCAGTCTGAGACCAATCAAGTGCAAGCGAAGCACCATTGTTGGGGCACAGCTAATTTTGGGTTGTTTGTACGACACTTTCTGCATGCTCTGTGTTGGCATGTGTGTTAGGTGATTTGGTGTCGTAAGCGGCATTGATCTGGAGTTATGGTAGTAATCAATTTCATCATGGGACAAAGAGTTACCCTCCTTGTTTGTTATTTACAGTTTGCTATTCCATTCTCATTTAAGGTTTCCTTTCAAAACTTTCAGGGTAATTTGGCCTACTGA
>JADBJO010001946.1:30000-45000 GCA_016801955.1 Conus betulinus | reverse complement strand
AGTTAAGATGATGCTGAAAAGATTGCAAAGTACAAGCAGATGCCATCATGATTCATAGCTTGAACAGGATTCCACAAAGTCTGAAGTACCATTCAACAGATTTCCACCTTCATACCTTTTGTGAAAACATCTTCAGTACCAGAGGGAGTTCTGCCACATTTTCATAGAGTTACCAAAGGTGGTCAACAGATTCTGGCAAGAGGCACTACGGGCCACCGTCAAAAAAAGTAACATTGGACAGAAGCTTATCAATTAATAACATCCAGCAACTGTGCTCCAAATAACTAGTGAGGTGCTCATAAAAGGGACAAGAGAAGACTAGTTCCATACTTCAGTTGGACTTCATGAGGGCTGCCTTCTTTCTCTGTCACTTTCAAGATATTCCTGGAATGTAAAAACCATAACAAACCTTCAATTTGCAGATCTATATAAATGACCCAGCAGAAGGTAAATGTCAGCTGGCCAAGCTCACTGAACAACTGAATGAGCCTTCAACAAGACATGACACAGAAGCACTGATAAGTTCTCACTCACATACGACTATGCTGATGGCCAGCCACAATTTCAGCATCAATACCTGTGTCACTGCAATGGTCAGAAGCTAGAACCTGTTCCAACAATTCACTTGCCAGGGATCCAACCCAGAAATCCTCTCAAGCACAGCAAAGACAACCACAATACTGCCCAGACTAAAACCTGTATGGATCTGATGGGCAAAAACCTCTCCATGAAACACAAGATCAGTCCTCCTGCATCCACTGCTTTCCATCTTCCTGTACGCAGGCAAGACGTGGACCCTTACAGCAGATCTGGAGAGAGGAATCCAAATTCCAGTCTACGGAATTATATGTTCTACACTTACAGCAAGATACTAAACATCATCATTTTGGATGAATCATACTGATCATCAAATGAAGAAGTGTGTAAAACAAAACATCAACTGATGCAGCACATTGTATCATATTAAGCTCTACTGACTTCGGTCACCACCACCAACAACAACAACAAAAAAATATATATACATATATATTGGTATGGCACTTTAACTAGACCCAATGTCCTTACTAAAACAATCCTCTTGAGAACTGTTAAAGGAGGGAGACTGGGAAAAAGGGGGGGACAGAAAAAAAATGAGACTGACAACATTGCTGAGTGGCAAGGCTAACATTTACAGAGACCCCATGCCTTGGCACAAAACTGACAGAACTGTTCTATCACAGTTTGTGTTCACGGGACTCCCAATGGTGTTGAGAGAGAGAGAGAGAGAGAGAGAGAGAGAGAGAGAGAGAGAGAGAGAGTATCCGCTTGTTGAGTCGCAAATAACCAAATGAACTTAATTTTCAGAGTGTACCTTTCAAAACAAAAAACACACAAGTACGTTCACATATTTATTTACCTTGCCCCGACGAACTCATCGCATTCCGGCATTCTCTTCCATCTATGTACTGTCTCGAATGGTCCGAAATCTAGCGTTAGACATTCTGTACTTTCCGGCCAGTTGTGATCAAAATCCATTCCAGGTGGTCGAGCGATTGCCATTGCCTTTTTGAGTTTTCGACTATTCCGTTGCCCTTAAGATTTTGGGGTTTGTTTTTCTTTTAAACTGTAAGCCTGAAAAGAAACCAAAACAAATGGGTTTGAGGTCAGACACAAATTGACAGGAAATAAAATTAAATTGATTGTGTCCCTTGTGACTGTAGAGTTATTTTTTCCTGGAAAGGGGAGCCGCAGAACCGGTGTAAAAGTTGAAATTATCATGAGCAATTTTGCCCGTAACGTCGCTAAAATGGCTAAAGCAATAGTGTACACATTAAAAATCTGATGTAAGATTTATCTTTGCATCAAGTGCCAAAAACTTTAGCAAAAGAACAACCGCGAAAACCCGACAGAAACACTTTTACATGCATTTGTATGATAATTATGACAAACGCTGTTTTTGTTTCAATAAGTGTGACTAGCCTGTTCAAGACCGAGAAAGATTCTTCCGCACACCCTGTCCCTGTGTTACATTAACTCCCTGTGCATGAACACACACACACACACACACACACACACACACACCGCATGTACCGACACACACCACACATGGGCCCATGCACACCCACCCATGCACAGACACATGCACACACATATGTACATTCACACAAATACATTGAATGATGATAGTGGCACAGGTTAGGTAGGTACCCAAGGTCTGACCAGACCACTGAGCTGATGTGCTGGTCAGCCATCTACTAAGTCATATCCATGAGACCCCCTTCATCTTAGATTTTTTTCATCTCCATCATTAATTCATGTAGCCATCAGCTGTAAATAGTGCACAGTGTGGTCTTGAAGTTTAGCAGATGTGGTGTAGCATAGATGGACAAATCTGCATGCAGTGATACCTCACTGATGAAGCTGAAAGTGAAGCTTTCAAAACAAAGTTTCTATATATATTTACTTCTTTACCAACCATGACGGTGAAGTGGTCAGTGCCATGGACTCCCAACTGGGAGGTTATGGGTTTGATTCCCATCAGAGCCATGTATCTGTGGATTATTCTGCCCTGAAACACTCCTACCCCACAGTTGAGTTTGCTATGGGCTCAGTTGGGAAGGCTGGGACCACACAGTCGAGTTTCATCCACTTAATGGATGCGTCTCTGAGAGTGTTGCTCAAATTTCCTGACCAACACTGCAGGTGTCATATCTCTCAGGCCTGGTTTCTACTGAGATATATTATGAACATAAGCGAAGAGTACAGCCCTGTCATGCAGTCTCAGACCAGAACTAAATCCATTGCATCTTCTTCATCATCCTCATCCAATTGACAAGCTTAAAAAAAAGAGAATCTCAAATTCTGTAGCCCTTAATGCCCTGCTGTCATGGTGACCTCAGTTTCAATGGCCTCTCCATGTCTATGGTCTTGGTTTGATTCTGTTGGGGTCACCTGTGTCGTTAAGTTCATGGGGACTGTTACTGGACACACTTGGTCATGCTCTCTGGAGACACAACTCACTCACACTGGCTCCGCACCTGAGCAGTTATTGTCATCAGTAGGTGATGTCCTGTGTGTGTTGGATCAGAACAGCCACCGCTGAACACAGCCGAAGTGACTCGGCAGCAGTGAATGTCTCTTCTGATGCGTTGCCACATGATGACTTGACACTGACTGCTCTCTGTGGATTGCCAGTGCCAGTGCTGTGGCAGGATGGACTGGACTGTGGGCAAGTTGAAATGAGCAGCGTGGATGCAATGCCACCGAGGTGAAACAGCAGTTGTGACAGCAAAACAAAAACAAACAAAACAAAAAAAAAGAAAAAGAAAAGAAGAAAAATATGAGGACTTCTTTTGTGGTTGTGCATGTGTGTGTGGCTTCTTGTATGATCTTCTGTGGTTTTCTGTTTGTGTATCCTGTCTGTCTGCACTTCCTGTAAGCTCCTCCAATATGGCTTCTGTTTCCCCCAAACAAACCCTGCATGACTGGCATAAGTCTTCACAGCAAGCATGCCATCTTCAGAAAATACTGATGAACTCTTGACAGTTTGTGTGTGTGTGTGTGTGTGTGTGTGTGTGTGTGTGTGTGTGTATGTGTAAGCATTAACTATGAAACAATATGAAAATTTTTCTCAAATACCCTTCTTCATTTTGTCTTGGCATATGCATTTGTTTGAGTCCATTTAGTAAATTATTCTATTCATAACAAAAAACATCTTTTTTCATGTGGTGATTCCACAACACCTTTGATCACCAGTGAAAAACAAATCAAGGGAAAGAACAGCTGGGAGTTAAAACTGCAAAACTTCACCTCCAAGACACACTTCCTGACCTTTTGAGAAGCTAGTACCCCTCAGCTGTGAACCAGATCTACCTGCGAAGTTAAGTTATCCCAATACATTACTGTCCAATCATCCACCAACAAGAGCTGACACTATATTGTATTACTTCTCAAAAACATCCACTCTCTTTAGAGCAGAAATGCCACTATCAGCAAATAATCATTTGTGATGTATTAGAAGCTAATGGCAAACAACAGTAATATGCATGTAAAGCATTGATTATCACTTGTTTTAAACCCCGGTTTGGCCTTTGTAGTCGGCTGGAAAATAGCCAACATGACCCAAAACCAAAGTAGCCACTGCTAGCACTGCGTCTGGAAAAATGCCAAGACCTCTGAATTGAAGAAATTTGCGGGGCAGGAATAGTTCAGTTGGTAGAGTGCCGGACTTGTGATCCTGGGGTTGTGGTTTCGAATTTCAGTACAGGGGGATTTTTCCCTTGGAGTTAACATAGGTTTCTGACTCCATTCCCCATACAGTCCTTCGAATGAGACTGTAAACCGAGGTTCCATGTGTGAATGCACACACAACATCTGCACACACATAAAATCCCAGCACCAACTTTTGGAAGAGAAGGCCAGTTTGGCCGTTGGTATGGAGCAAGCACCTTCCCCAAAGATGGAGTACGACTGCCTTAATGGCGGGATAAAAAATGGTCATATGCACAAAACTCCACTGCCTGTTTATACAGGCAGTGTTCACAGAGTATCAGCCTGTGTGCACAGAAAGAAAGAAAGAAGAAATTTGCAAGGGTTTACAGATGAAACCTATTGAATTATTATTATATTTGACTAATTATTATTATACCAATTTGAAGAACACCGCAGTGCAGGATGTATGTAATTTTTTTTACCACCTGATCTTCCCAGGCCTCTCATGTCAGTGTGTTAACTGCTTCCTCCACACTCATCTCTGTAGCTGAACACAGCCACATCCTACTCATAACATTGACCTCACAGGAACGGCTGTGCAGAGAAAGCTATCGTTATGAGGCTACACAGCACTCAATTCAGATGTGTTAAGAAACAGTCGTGATGGTGATGTAAAATGGACATTTTCAAGCCAAGATTTCCTGTGCAGAAATGTCACTGAAAGTCTCACAACAAGCTGTTTTTCAGTACTGGGTGGGGGTGGGAGTGGCCAGAAGAGTCACCAGCTGTTTGTTTTACCGACATTTCAAACATGTCCTTCATTCACAAAAAAAAAAAGGAAAACATGTTTGCAGATACCTTGCCCTATATTTACTTTAAACCATGATCAAATTTCAAGAAATAGTCAAAAGATATCAATCAAATTTGGCAAAAAAGATGGCACTCGTAGTAAACATCAACTCAGAAAAGATTGTGACATGAACATCACATGGATTCATGTTATTTTTCCATGTAATGCGCAAACTATGATACGCTATCAATGAAACGATCGTTCATATGAAAACTTTATCGTCTTTGATTTTTATATTCTGTAGTCTGAAAACAGAAAAAAGCAATTACAGCTCATCTTTGCCGAAGTTGTTAAGGAACCTGTACCTAGATCATTTCTTTTTTATCTTTGATTTTTTGACATGGTTACTTCTTATCAATTGAAACAGGTTTACCAATTTTTCATTTTTGATTTCTTTGTTTAATATATCTACCCTCTTCTGTAACAAGTATGTTGAAACAAGTTTACTTAGTTGTATTCTGCAAGCTACAAACAGGTATAAAAGATGAATAAGTGCGAAATCTTGAATAAGATCAACTAAGCATAACCTTATCTGGAAAGGATATGAGTGATAAAAAAAAATGATTGTTCTTCTAACCAGATGATTAGAGGATGTTACTAGTTTGGTACATGGAGAAAAGAAATCATGGATAAACATCAGTAGAGAAGATTTCCCTTATGATCTTTAGCCCTTCAAGACAACAACATAGATCTTGTTTGTATTGAAAATGAAATGAATTCTAAGCAGCAAAAAAAAAAACTGAATTACAAACCAGATTGTTCAAACATTGTTTTTATGTCAAACTTTGTTTTTAGGTTTGTCTCCTGTAACACACACACACATACACACACACACACACACACACACACACACACACACACACAGATAGATAGATCTGGCTGAGTGATATTTCTCATTGTGATTGGTAGAAGGAACTGTCGGTCTTCACCTGTTGCACGACACCATGATGCATACACCTCCACCGAGAGTCCCTAAATCTGCTGACACGGATTCACCGTAGGACTGGGTGTGGACAGGAGATCAAATTCAGCTGATCAGATTGGCATGTAAAAGGCCACTGAATTTGAAACAAACTTAAAGATGGTCATCGAGGATAATGATACTGGCTACCGAGGCTTATTTCAGACAGATGAAAAATAAAGGCAGACTCAAAGAGTAACAGAAAATGTGACATATTTCTGACATGGTATTTCCTGAGCGTGGGTAAACAGTTTAAACAGGAAGCGGCCTGGTGTCACCATGGTGGAAATGTGACATATTTCAGAATTTCAGACATAGAATTTCCAGAGTGTCGGTAAACAGTTTAAACTGGAAGAGACCTGGTGTCGCCATGATGGTGCAACAGAAACACTCCCATCACATACTCAAGTCAGTTTTTCAAATATTTTTTTTATTTCAGTGCAGTTCCCCCCGTAAGCCTCCCTCTACTTCATGATCACAGTACAGAGGCATTACGCAACCATAACAGAACAACTGGTGTAGCCTGGTTCTCAGGTAAATGATATATATGATATGATATATATGATAAACAGAATATCTTCCAAAGCAATGAAAAACCAGTCCAAACTCTGATGATACAACTTCAGCTATCATGTTATGTAAAAAAAAATCCTGGAAAATTACTTTCTCAAGCCTTAATTAATCAAAGTGTCTTAAAACAGAACAAAACAAATATATACAAAAATGCATCAAAACTCAAAAATATCAAGTCTACTGCTGACATCGGAGCTGTTATTTCAAGGATTTGATTGCTCTTTTTCCTGGACTTGGGCTAGGCTGTTTTCAATCCACCTAGGTAAAAAAAAACCCACATAATTCTGTGGGAAGCGTATGTCCGGCGCCAGCTTTACTCAAGTTTATGAATGGCCAGCACAAAAACTGGACAAGGCAAAAGCTTTCATACTATTTGTTTTGTCTTATCGCTCTTTGCAAAGGGCCACGCTTCATTGCTGATGGTTGTGATGGTTCAATTCTTGTCACTAAAGCTTACGGTCATCAAGCCAAAGTCAGACCGGTTCCAGCAAGACAAAGCGGTAAAGAATTTGGTGATCAGCTATTAATGTGGTAGTTTTGCGCTTCCTTCTGAATGGATAAATTCACAGTTTCAGTCTCTTATTAAGCCAGTCATATTAATCTACATGCAGAACTCTCGTCAAGATTCGACCCTATTGAGTTCTTTTCAATTGACATACATTAAAACAGTCCAGTACTGATGATATGCATTGAATTTTACTTCATCAATGGCTCTGTTGCTTCCACTATCTTTTTTTTCTCCTTTAATCTCTTGCCACCCCTAAAATTTAAAAGAAAACACCTGATTTTCAGCAACTGACATTTCAAGTCCAAAGGATATTCGCACTGCATGAAGCTTCTGACTCAACATTTTCTTTGTGGCGACAATATTTTTTTTTCTTTTTTTTTTTTCATGCTTCCAATATTTTTTCACAGTTTCATACACATGGAATATTATCTCCTTCAACTGCAGGGAACCACTGTATTGACAACAATACACAGACTATCATCTTCAACTGCAGGGAACAACTGGATTGACAACAACACACAGACTGTCATCTCCTTCAACTGTAGGAACAACTGGATTGACAACAACACACAGACTGTCATCTCCTTCAACTGCAGGGAACAACTGGATTGACAACAACACACAGACTATCATCTCCTTCAACTGCAGGGAGCAACTGGATTGACAACAACAAACAGACTATCATCTCCTTCAACTGCAGGGAGCAACTGTACTGACAACAACATACAAACTAATATTTCTTTTGCAGCTGGAATAAAAACAAGCAATTCAAGAACAAACTCTGAAAACAGCAATGTTTAGCAATTGGACCAACTAAATAATTCAGTGAACAGCAGTTGGGAAAGGACATTCAGTCAGCCAGTCAGCAAGAAAGTCTGCACAACGGCATGAGGACAGACTTGAACATCTCAAACAACTTCACAGAAAACCTTTACACTCAAGGTCTAGTCCTCAGCCATGAAATATGAAATCAATTTACTGACAACTGAAACAAGATTCACACACACACACACAAAAATCACAGACACCAGTGATGTCTTAATGTATAGTATTGCAGACCCTGACCGCTAAATGTAACAACTTTCAATAGTGCAACATGCTTCTTCATGATGCAAAAATGTCTCCACCCCAAAGGACATTTTCCCCAGGAAAATGTACATCAAAATCTGATGGTAACTACAAACCAGCTGTACTGTGAAAACATACATGCTACATTCATCTAGACTTTCATTCATGTTATTTCTGAAAATGCATCATTGAGTGAAAATGTAATAATCACAAATGGAACAAATTTTCTTTTTCATGAATAAATTATCGGTTTGAAGAACAAAACTAACAAAAAATGTTCTTTCCACTTGAAAGACATAAATCCCTTGCATAAATGTTTATAAAAATCATTAAAAAGGCATAAAAAGGGGGGGAGGGACAATAAACAACCATGAGATTTATAGTAAGCGGCATAAACACACACACACACACACACACAAAAGATATTAAAAATATTGATGTTCTTTATATAAAACATTCACTACTGTAAAAAAACATTAAACAAACAGCAGCATTTAAGAACCCAAAACACATGAATGCAATAAATCAATCCTGAGTTTGAAAGTGGTGTAAGTCTTTGCCCATGTGGGTTGTGGAGGATTTACTGATAATGTACATTTACACCACTACTTCAGCCCAAACAAATTGCAACCAAACAATAACAATAAAAAATTCACAATAATGATAATCTAAAAATACATATCCGAAAACTCCCATTTGATACCAAGTACACTCCAAGAATTTATCAGGATTAAGTTGGAATTTCCTCCGGGCTCCAAATATAATAAAGATCTGACAGAATGCTGGTGATATCGTCCACAAAATCTAGAAATTAAATAATTCCATTATTGTGGTACATGTTCTGGGATTCAAAATATTTTACATTGCCTCATCAATCATTCTAAAACAAAATAGAATCCTCACAGGCATGACTGGATGAAAATACAAAGACAGGTAATGAAGGCATCTTCACACACCATCATGCATAAACATTATGCTTATCCACAAGATGATTGTATCTATGACTGAATAAATGACCAGATTTAGTCAAATTGTTTCTCGTTCCTGAAAACAGATTTCCCAACACACCCATCCAAGTCAGGTGATGTGGCAGAGGGAGCTAACCCTCCCAGGTGACTGGGGATAAGAGAGCCAACACAACACTACAGCCCATACCATCAGAATGTGAAAACATTCAGATGGGCACTGAAATGACGGTTTTCATTTTGGATGCCCACGGCCTTGGAACACACAAATGTTACAAGTCTGTCGATGTAATATTTCATGAACTCCTCGAGATCAGTAATACTATGGCTGTTTTTCTTTTACGTCAAATTGCTGCCCCTTCCCCCACCTTCTCTCTCAGCCCTATCCTCTCCTTACCTTACTCCATCAACCCTCTCATTTCATTTTATCTGTGTGTATGTGTGTGTGTGAGAAAGAGAAAAAGAGAGAGAGAGAGATCTGGGATTAACACCACTACAATGATGAACGTTTCATCAAAGAACAGAAATAACTAACTAACAAAAGCATAAGGTCATTGTTTTCGATACAAAATGTCACAGCAGAAAAAAACATGGAAAGTATGGCAAATTGCTCAATACCTTGAGGTGTTTGTGATTTCACACCAACACTCAAACAGTAAAGATAACCTTTCAGGGGTTTTGTTTTTTGCACTTCATTTGTCTTGTGTTGTCTGATCATTCATAAAAACTTTTCTTTTTTTTTTTTTTTTTTTTTTTTTTTTTTTTTGTTTTGTTGGAAATTTTGGTCCAGTGTTCAAAACAAGAAAGAAAAGGAGAGAACATAAAAAAAAGGATATTTCTGAATCTGCAAAACAGATTTCTTCTCATTCACAAAACATATCACACATGAAGTAGACAGCCTATTCACCGCCTCGGAATGTAAAAAAACAGTAAACTATAAATGTTACATTCTATGGACGTTTGTTTTAAGTGTCACAGAGTGTTTCCCCCTGCTAGACTGCCTCTTGAGGTTCTTATTGTTCTTGGTCAGCAGATCGTCCAGCATGACAATGGTTGCTGTCAGCGTGACGTCGTACAGCTCTATGTCCTTCAGTACCTGTCTCACACACACACACATACAAAGTCAAATCTATGTATCTATCATGCCAATCAAAACATTATCTATTAATCAAGCAGATTTAAGAAAAAGTAAGCAACTTCAAGCGCTTCTGGCAAGCCTAATTTACCAAATGTGTGCTGGAAGCAAACATGTGGAATCCACTGACCAAACGGTTCTGAGGGACATCGAAACCATGACTTCCACGTACAAATCCCCAACACTGCACCACGCTGGCTGGCCAATCAGATTTTCTTTTCTTTTTTATTTAACGTTCTGTAAAAAAGGTGGTTATAATTCTGGTTTTCATCCATCCTTTCAAATTTTGATCTTTTCTTTCCATTTGTTCCATGTTGCTCATTTTCCCTTACCATTTCCGGAGTAGCTGTATCATCAAGCATCAGATTCTTGATGAAGTCTTTTCTGTATGGGACCAGTTTGATGACACCCTGAAAAACGAAACAACCTGCACAGTAATAAAGGCATAGGTTCCAATGCAATGCAAGGTATTGATGAAATCTCTCCTGTCCCACTAGTTCAACCCTTCCAGCCTTGATACAGCTCCTGATTGTGTAACTTTCCAGTTTTCCTAAATCAACAAGAGATATTCACTTAAGATGAAACATCACTTACCAGTTCTCATAATTCACCAGTAAACAATCAATTTACATTAAGTAAATCACAAACTTTGATCTGAGTGGTCTTCTTCTCACATACCATAGTCTAACGATGATCGACAGACTGATGTCTTAATTGGGGAATCCTTTTTATAATTTTTGGAAGATAAAACATCATTATATCCAGCAAAATACTGTTCACTCATGACCAGCTGAAATAAACAGACCAGCTGAGCTTAATCGTTATACAGACTATGGAACAGATCTTAGCATTCTCTTTGTCCTGAACTTCACCCCCCACCTCCCAATACTATGAACTTTGACCACTGCAGCTTTTCTAAACAAACAGTTGCTTCCCATTCAGACTTCAAGCTTAGGATTAAGTCTGCTACAGATTCATTCAAGAAAAGCTTTTGTGCAGTTACATCCCTTTGCATGGACTAGAGGAGTTCACTGAACATGCTCAGCAAATCCTTTCCCACTGTAAACATGCTGTTTGCAGGTTATGCATACTTCACTAATTCTGAATCAGAATTTAAAAGATAGTGAAATTATACCCCCCCCAAAAAAAAAATTGCTAAAATCTCCAAGATCAGTTAACGAGACAATCTTGGTTTGTGAATTAAAAGGTTGTCCTTTCATAGTTTAGAAAAAAAAAAAAAAAAAAAAAAAAAATTCTTGGGGATGATGGGGCTCATGATGTTCCAGTGAGCTCCTCTACCTTTCGGCAAGTGCAAGTGAATAGGAAATGCTGCGTGGCCAGTTTGTAACCTACTAAATACTTTTTTCTCTTTCTGATGACCAAGAGCAGGTGGCAGTGTATTCTTAAAGTTTGGACATATTGAAACAGTTTGCCTGTAGTTTGTCTGTTCCAGTCATCTTACCTGACATTTTGTTCAGTAAAAGTAGTATGCATTGTTTGTAATCCAAGGTAACTGCATCTCACAGTCACTGATCTTTATCAATTCTTTCCTGGTGCTAGTAGATTATCTCCCTTGCTTTCTTGCCAATTCTTTATTTGAACATTATGATTTTATGCCTTGCTAAGATAACAGGCCATTGTAACTCATCAAACTTTGCTACCAGTACTTAACAGCATACTTTTTAATCTAATATCAAAAAGCTGTTGTGACTATTTTTTTCAAACCATTACAGCTGCCACACGAAAAAAGTAATTATGCTTTACGCTCATTACATTTAAGATGCTATAACTAATATTAATAAAAAGACACCTTTTCCATTAGCTTGGACCTAAAACGAAGTATGACATGTGATGGCATCTGTAAAATGGTGATAGAAGAACACTGGATACTGTTTTCTTTAGACTCTCATCATAAAGCACCGACATGAAGCGCAGCACGTCAAGGAAATATTAATGCAGTTCTTCCTCCCTCCCTTAGATGGTATTGAGTTACATCACTTAAATGTCGAAACAAGTTCAGTGGAATAAATTCAGGCTGCTACGTCCACATAAAACACAGTACAGCACCACTTTTTTGTCCCGTCTACGTATCCTTTAGTTCCCTGATCAAAGTGGATTTTCCTGCACATTTGTACCACAAACGTTTTCCACGTTGCCATGATTTCATTCACACACGTTAAGTGCAAACCACACGCAGGACTTTGATTTACCGTCACACCTGACTAGCACTGATGTACCTCACATAAGGGCTCATAGACAGTGGGTGAAGAAATTTCCTCTGTAGTGATTCCAGTCTTGGTCTTCGGATTTTCCTGCTTCCTATGTGATGATAGTAACAACTGTCACCTTTAGTACAAGTATCTTTTCTCTCAACTCTGTTAACAAAAATTTGGAAAACAAAGGCTTGTACCTATCTGAAATGTTTGAGACATACTCAGAATGCATTTGATATAAGACTGAAGTTCAGGTGACCTAACACCATCTCACCCCAATCAGTTTCTGCGTCATCCAGCCATGGTATTTCTTCAGGCTCTTCTCATAGGCTCTGGACATGGCAGGAGAGAAGTTCTCGTCCGTAACACCATTCTTTATGTCAGCCAGCAATTCCACAAAGATCGTGTGGAAGAAATCCAGACCCCTGAAAGCAAGGCACATAATAGATCCATCAATAAAGGATACATGTAAAAAAAAAAAAATGGCAGAAGCTATGGTCAGAAATGGCATGTAGTGGCTATACGGCAGAACCTCTATGTAAGTGGGAGGGACTGTAACTGAGAGGTCATCACCAGCACTGCCTGTCAACCCTCCCAGACTATGGTCATTGAAAAATCCATCCGGGGCCCCCCTGGCCTGGGCCTTTCCCTCCCACTGTTTCAAAGTGTGTCTCATCTGTTTGGTGTCCACTTCCAGTTACCAACACCAGTGTTTTCTTGGCTGCTCTAGCTATATCTTGCTTGGGGCTATGTATAAAAAAAAAGGTGTATAAAACTAAACAGCTTATCTGGTAATATCCGAAAGCATATCCCATACATTTTTTTTTTCTCTCCTTGATCTGGTCATCAGCTGGTTGCTGACAGTGTCTGCTAAGGTCAACGTTGTTGATGGTGTCTGCTGAGTCCATGTGGCTCCTGGTGTCAGAGCAGCAGATCTAGAAGGATTTGGGGGGCAGTTGTTGTCAAATAAATGAATGTTTGCAATCTCATGATGGTTTTTGTTGCTGTTCTCTACAGCTCTGCTCCACACAGAGAGAACCTGACTTCAGATTGGAACTGAGCAGTATGATCTTGGTGGTTTATTTGTATTAAGGTCTAGATGATATTGTGCTGAATAAGTGCCATAAAATCCTTATATTTCAACACACAGAAAAAAAAATCAATGCAAAGAGAGTATCTGGGGAAAAAAAAGTCTTCAAAGTGAGGCTGTCTTGATAGGGAGGTTTTTTTTGTTTTTTGTTTTTTTGCTGTCCCAGCCTCTGCGCCACCTCAGTGCACACATGCCGCTCATTCCGACACCCCCCGTCCACAGCCACAGCCCGGTCAGCCCCGCCACAGCCCCCGGCACCGACAATCCACAGGGAGCAGTCAATGTCAAGTCGTCAAGAGGCAACCCCACCGGAGAAGACACTGCACTGCTGCCGAGTCACTTCGGTGGTGTTCAGTGGCGCCTGTTCTGATCTAACATACGCAGGACACCACCTACTAAGCCCCCTACTAACGACAATAATTGCTTAGTCGCGGAGCCGGCGCGAGTGAGCTCTCCCTCCGGAGGGCGCCACCACGTCCGTCCAACGACAGCCCCCATGGTCTCGCCGATACCGGCGACCTCGACGCAACCAAACCAAGGCCACAGACGTGGAGAGGATATCGAAACTGAGGTCACCATGAGAGCAGGACATGAAGGGCCACATAATTTGAGACATTTTTTTTAATGCGGATCGATGAGAATGAGGATGATTAAGATGATGCTACGGATTTCCATTTCGATCTGAGACTACATGACAGGGTTGTACTCTACGCTTCCTTTCATAATATATCCCGGCGTCAACCAGGCCCGAGAGATACAGGCACCTGCAGTGTTGGTCAGGAAATTTGAGCAACACTCTCAGAAACGCATCCATTAAGTGGATGAAGCTCGACTGTGTGGTCCCAGTCTTCCCAACTGAGTCTGCAGCAAACTCAACTCTGGGTAGGAGCCTGTCGGGGCAGAAAAAAACCCACATGACTTCTGATGGGATTCGAACCCATGACCTCCCAGCCGGGAGTCCGCGACACTAACCACTTCACCACGGCGGCTGGTTGGGAGTTTAACTTTTGTCTAACTTTCTGGTTTTGTTGGGCAACAACTTGAAACAAAACAAAGCTGTCATAACGACAATGGAAGAACGACAACAAAACCCCTAAATAAATGAAAGAATGAAAAGTGACTGAACAAAATGAAGGACAAGTCAGTAAACAGACCACTAACACAAAAAGTGGAGACGGTCAGCATAATACAGTCTTTAATCAAGTTGCACAACTCATGAACATTCTGAATGTGTGTGTGTGCGTGTGCGTGTGTGTGTGTGTGTGTGTGCGTGTGTGCGTGTGTGTACAGGGTGTGTGTGTTGGAGGTTTGCATCATGCAGTACAAAAGAGGATGTAAGGGAAACAGAGACAAAGGCAAGAAAGAGATCAACAATATGAGATCAACAGTTCAAGGTCTGAAATAATTTCTCTCCACATTTCAGTCAATTCATTACCTGTTCCACAT
>JADBJO010001946.1:12500-20000 GCA_016801955.1 Conus betulinus | reverse complement strand
GGCATATAACAGAGGAGAGAGAGAGAGAGGAGAGACAAGACAGACAGGGAGAGGTGGGAGGCACATAGACAAGGAGAGGACGATGTAGAACAGACGGACAGACAGAGAGAGAGTAGAGAGAGAGGAGAGAGGAGAAAGAGATACGAGGAGTGGAGAGAAGAGGAACAGACCAAAGAGAATTGGAGAGAAGAGAGAGGAAAAGGCATTTTGAGATGGAGAGACGGAGCAGAGAGTACTAAAAGAGAGTGCAGAAAGAGAGTGCATAACCTTAAAAAGAGCACCACAACTTGTAATAAAGTGCACATGTAAGAAGAGAGCACAACTTGTAATAAGCTCACAAGCGCCACCATTAATGCTTGGTTTGTAATAGTCGCCTATTGCACGCACCGTGCATGTGTGAATGCACGCGCGCGCGCGTAAGTGTGTGTATTCGTGTGTGTGCGTGCGTGTGTGTGCGTGTGCGCGTGTGCGCAAACATGTGTATGCGTGTTGTTTTGGTCGTTTTAATGGCATATATTACAGAGAGAGAGAGAGAGGACAGACAGACAGACAGGGCAGACGGACGGACAGACAGATAGACAGACGGACAGACAGTGAGTGAGACAAAGACAGAGACAGGGAGAGAGAAGGAACGAAAAAACGTTAATTCACAGGCCAAATAGCATTGAGAAGGAGGTGTGAATATACATTGAGAAATAACACGTAGCCGAAAACATAAGTGAGTGACTGCAAAAAAGCAGTTCACTGAAATAACGTTCACATGTACTAAGCGCACAACTGTAATAAGTGCATATGTAAAAAGTGCACTTGTAATAAGTGCACAACTTGTAATAAGTGCACATGTAAAAACAGCGCACAACTTGTAATAAGCGCACATGTAATAAGTGCACAACTTGTAATAAGCGCACATGTAATAAGTGCACAACTTGTAATAAGCGCACATGTAATAAGTGCACAATTTGTAATAAATGCATATGTAATAAGTGCACTGTACAGAGCGGAAACCTGAACTACAGTCGCCATCACCAAGAAAGTGCAGGTGTTCATCAACAACTGCCTGCGCAAGATTCTCCGCATCCGATGGCCAGACACCATCAACAACAACGAGCTCTGGGAGAGAACAAACCTGTGGCCAGACACCATCAACAACAACGAGCTCTGGGAGAGAAAACAACCAGCTGCCCGCAGAACAGGAAATCCAAAAACGACGTTGGGGCTGATTTGACACAGGCTGCGGAAGCCTGCAAGCCACATCACCAGACAAGCCCTAACATGGAAACACCCTAGGAAAACGAAAAAGAGATCGGCCAAGGAACACCTGCGCGCAGGTAATAAGTGTACATATAATAAGTGCACATGTAATAAGTGGCCATGTAATAAGTGCACATGCAAAAAGTGCAGATGTAATAAGTGCACAACTTGTAATAAGTGCACAACTTGTAATAAGTGCACATGTAATAAGTGCACATGTAATAAGTGCCCATGTGATAAGTGCACAACTTGTAATAAGTGCACCACTTGTAATAAGTGTACACGTAATAAGTGCACAAGTGTCAATATCTTTATAACCTCAGCCGGCACATCTCTTGAAAACTTTATAGATATACGTACACATTCTGGGAGTATGATACTAGTTTGATTTAACACTATCAAAGTTTCTGCAGAGTGCAACAAGGAAAGGCAAGGAGGGGCGTAATAAGAAAAACAAAACATAAGAGAGAGAGAGAGAGAGAGAGAGAGAGAGAGAGAGAGAGAGAGAGAGAGAGAGAGAGAGAGAGAGAGAGAGAGAGAGAGAGAGAGATTAATTTATTGGCCTTCGGCCAAACACACACGATAGAGCACGATTAATAGTGAAGATGGATACGGAGGAGTGAGGGAAGGATGGAAACGGAGAGGGTGGAATTGGAGAGAGAGAGAGAGAGAGAGAGAGAGAGAGAGAGAGAGAGAGAGAGAGAGAGAGAGAGAGAGAGAGAGAGATTAATTTACTGGCCCCCGGCACACAAAACCATGGAGCAGGATTAGGAATGGAGATGGAAAGGGAGGAGGGAGGAGGGGGGGCGGATGGAAAGTGGATGGGGGAGTTGTCAAAGGAGAGAGAGAGAGAGAGAGAGAGAGAGAGAGAGAGAGAGAGAGAGAGAGAGAGAGAGAGAGAGAGAGAGAGAGAGGCGCCAGCCCGTTTCACACCACAACTTATTATTACAGTGACATACTTACGAGCGGCTCTAGACTTTACCATGTGGCTAATACATGTATTATAGTATCGTGTGGCGTGTACACGCATTAATATAAGCAGTCATCTGCAAGGCCGAGTCTTCTTCCTCCTGGCTAAGCTTCGCTGTACGTTCGGTGATTAGGAGACTTGTTACATGTGCGTGCTTAAATGTCAAGTTAACAGATAGCCTATGCATATAATTATACTCTAAACCCCAACTTCACCCTTAACCCCCACTTCCGTTTCCTGTTAGTGATGACGACTGCGTGTGTATATGATCTCATCATGACAGAAACATAACATTCAGCGAGACCGGTTACAATGTGGCGCGACGAACTGTGATGAAGTACTTAAACTGAGGAAGTCGAAAGTTTCTATAATCCGATGTTAGTTTGAATTTCCTGTGTTAATTAATGTATGTCACAGAGAGAGAGAGAGAGAGAGAGAGAGAGAGAGAGAGAGAGTACAGACTGACAGTAAGGTTCCTTCCGTCCTGATGTGTAAGTATTATGGAGAGTTGGGGGAGTAGAGAGAGCCAGCAAATGGGCGAAGAGGTGGGTGGACATTAAAAACGTTTATTCGTAACGTTTCCTTCCGCTGACAGCTTTGGGGATTTAAAAAAAAAAAAAAGGCAAATGGTCATAGCTCTGCGTCTTGCTTGTGTTGCTTCAGAGAAGGGGACGGAGGAATGGGGGCGTCGGGAGGGGGAAAAGGGGGTTATCAGAGATTCTCAGAAATAGTTGCAAAGTGAGACGACTGCAGGCGGAAATCTGAACACATTGTAAATGTAATTAATGGCGCACCGCCACACGCAGACAAGCATTCAATGCCCATATTGCGCCGAGAAGTGAATGAAGATCAGTGATTGCTTGTTCATTTTCGTTGCCCTGAGTGTTTTCTATCTTGCCTAGCTGAAGAAGATCTAAGAGGTCGAAACGCGTCGTGTTTTGTCTTGTGATTCGTTTGTCTACGTTTTCTCGACGGTTCGCTGTTAATTACATTAAAGACTTATCAGAAATAAACAAAACCAGCCCTGCTGCCATGGCAGAGTCCTATGTTAATGACGTTCAGGTCTAACGCCTTCCCCCACCTCCGATAATATGGCAGACAGAGATAACCATTTAAAGCAAATTGGGGGAAAAGGGGCTGGGGATTAGAAGACACCACTGACACCACCAGAACGAGAACAGATTTAGACAGGCATAAAAAAAAAAAAATACATGGGCACCAAGCAGGATTCGACCTGCCAGATCTGGCTGTGGAACCTGCAGGCTTCTATTCAGAGCCAGTCAGGTGAGGTAAGGCAAGGTCATGTTGCTTATAGCCCAGCCAACCGCAAAGGGGCCATATCAGGGCTGTCACCACGTTAAAACCAACTCACAAATCATTCACTCACACATCTCTTTGAAATACATCTTCTCAAAACCCACCAAAAAATTTTGTTAGAAATCTTTCCACTGTAAAATCTCAGATCTGATGAAAAATATTCGTCTCTTCCAAGAATTCAAAGATCCCGTCAGGCGGAACATCTTTGAACAAATTTTTTCATGGAATCTGCTGTAAAATGTTTGTGTCTCACATCGTGCAAGTCCCAACACTCTAAAAGAATAGTACCCTGGCATTTACATGAGTGTGACAGTTAAGTCACGTTCAACGCCATCACCCACTACACGTGATGTAGCAGATGGAATGACAGAGGCACTTGTTACATTCAGCTTTAGCCCCATCACCCACAAGATGCGATATAGTAGATGGTGTGGAAGTGACGTCCATTGCATCAAGGTTTTACGCCATCACCCAGTAGTTGTGATAGGGCAGATGAAATGACAATGACGTTAGTCACACACAGGTGTCACTCTCACGTCCACTAAATGTGATATGGCAGATGGAATGGCGGTAACGTTAGATACATTCAGGCTTGAAGTCCGCACCCCATCGAATGGATATGGTGATGAATTCAGTTGGCAGTGACTTTAGTTGCGTTTAGGTTTGTAACGTTTATTTCCGCCCACCAAAGGTGACATGATGATACAGCAGAGAGAACTGCCCGGGCACCTGTCTTTCTGTTCGCTGCCCAAAGGACAATGAGAAAAGACAGGGAGTGATGATACTATCAGTTATCTATGTTCAACATCAACGGGTTTCGAACTCACGTCCGCTAGTGTACTTAGAAGTCGACCACTGACGCAACCAGGCACCCACACAACAGTGATTGCTAATGGTGAAGTTTACCGCTTGTATACAACAAAGGTCAGTGAAAAAGAGAGCGGTCCATGAGTTGTCAGATTCTGTTTCGACAGAGCCAAGTCGTCCACACAAGGCCCTTTCACGGTTCACCTCAAAAGAAAAAAAAAAATCATTGCTGTCATGGAATTAAGCAACAACAACAACAACAGCAGCACAACAACAAAACAGATTTCAATACAGTTATCAGAATCATCTTTAATCTTAATGTAGACAGTCCTTAAACTGGCTAAAAGGGCAGGCGCTGCCGATAGCATTTCTGTCAATTTACTGTATCCATACTTTAAATAACCGCCCCAAGGAAGCAGATCCACTTTCGAAGGATTATTGAACAACTATATCAGCTAATCGTTCACAACTGAAACTGATTTCGTCGCCATTTTGTTGGTTTTTAGCCCACCGGCCATGCAATATTAGCACTGGTAGAAAACTGACCACGTGACAAGCAATGCCGTGACGTTCAAGAACTAGAAAATCACCACACTGTTTTCTGTTTATCTTGAACACACACACACACACACACACACACACGCACGCACGCACGCGCGCACGCACGCACACTGATATTTTGAGTTTGCTGTTTATTGCCCAGCCGCAACGTATTGGGGCCAGATCACACACACACACACACACACACACACACACACACACACACAACACACATGGGAGCGAGCACATGCACGTGCACATTTAAAAAACGACTTGTGTACGTCATCGTGTGGGACCAACTTAACTTAGACTGAGAGAGAGAGAGAGAGAGAGAGAGAGAGAGAGAGAGAGAGAGAAAGAAAAATTTATTTATTTACGAGGATGACAGATAAGCACTGATGTGCTTTTTTACATCCAGTCCTCGCCCTGAGTAGGGTCAACAATGCAAAATAAGATGAGGCAAACACAAGAAGCATGTAAAAAATGACAAAAAACTACAATACGATATACGGAAAAAAATATGTACAATGAGAGAGAGAGAGAGAGAGAGAGAGAGAGAGGCAGGAGCGAAAGGAGTGCAGGGAAGGGCGATAGAGACAGCTAGAGGGAGAGAGGGACAAAGAGGAGGCGAGAGTGTGATGCGAGAGGGAGAGTGGAGTTTTTAAAAGGAAAAAAGAGCGTGTTTAAATCAATCTGACAATAAAGGAAATTCCAAGGAAATGCAAAGACAATAATCGATTTTGAAGTACCAGGGGGGAAAAAAAAAAAAAAAAAAATGGAGGGGCCGGGGGGATGCATAATGATAGCCCAGTCATCACGGGAGGGGGGGGGGGAGAATGTCATATAGGTAATAAATCAAGTCGTTCCAGCAGAATCGTGAGAGAGAGAGAGAGAGAGAGAGAGAGAGAGAGAGAGAGAGAGAGAGAGAGAGAGAGAGAGTCGCATAAGAATACAAGCATAACGACATATGATAAGAGGGGCAGGAGGAAACACACACACACACACACACACACACACACACACACACACACACACACACACACACGTACTCCCATAAGACATACTTACTAAACAGAATAACATGAGCACTTCAAGTACAAACACTTTGTAAATAGTCAGGTTCATACATAAGGCAGAGTGGGCGGTGGTGGTTGTGTGGTAGATTTATGGCGGAGTATGCAAGTACTGGCATATAAGATGGTTGAAATACTGATGTTTGAAAGTTGATGCGCATTGGTGTTGTTTGGTTGATTCCATTACCAGGAACCTTAATATGTTAAACTGGACATGAAGAAGTCAATTCCAGGGACAGGGACACGAAGTTTGGGTGGGGTCCTTGAGGAATTAAGTGAGAATCTGTGAGCTAATGAACTATATAGTGAACTAATGTTGAAGGTGCTTTCCCAGACACAAGCCTGCATTATGATCCCTTTGTTGTATTCTAATCTCAGACTTAAGGGGAGAACCTGAATCTTTTGAGAGAGAGAGAGAGAGAGAGAGAGAGAGAGAGAGAGAGAGAGAGAGAGAGAGAGAGAGAGTATTCATGGATGGAAAAAGAGCAGGCAAAAGGAAAAGACAGAAAAAAACAAAAACCCTAAGAAAAAAAAAAAAAAAACAGACCACGCGCGGGCTCTTGTGTCTATACAGGCGGTGCCAATGTATGTGTGTGTGTGTGTGTGTGTGTGTGTGTGTGTGTGTGTGTGTGTGTGTGTGTGTGCGTGTGTGCGTGCGCGTGCGCGTGCGCGCGCGCGTGCGTGCGTGCGTGCGTGTGTGAGTGTGTGAGTGTGTGTGTGTGTGTGTGTGTGTGTGTGTGTGAGAGAGAGAGAGAGAGAGGAGAGAGAGAGAGAGAGAGAGAGGGGGGAGGGAGGGGGGGGGGGGGGGGGGGCTGACAGGATGGGTAAAATAGGCTGATGAAAGGAAGTCGAGTGCGGAAGGGGAATGGGGTGGGGTGGGGGGGATGAAGGCGGGAAGGGGGAAGGAAGGGAGAGGGAGAGGACGCAGTTGAGGGGGAGAGGGGTGTGGGTGAGGTGCACAGTTGCTTCAGTTCATGTTTTCAATTAATACTTCAAACGCATAATTAACACCTGGCTTCCAGGGACAATCAATAAAGATTAATCCTGGTGTCTGATCCGGTATATCCATGAGTAATATAAATCTGCTGAACTTCCCATCTAGCACGCAGCGCGACAACCATCTACTCCCTGAAGAATATTCTGTGGAATGTCCAGATGATGAAAGAAACTAAAATAAAGTTTTAGTTGACGAATTACCCGACAAGTGTCATTAGTGATCTCGGACGGGAAAGCGTACAGACTCACGAATACGTCACACTTCGAATAGCAGACGAACTAAGGGAGACGAATGACTAACCCTCGGAAGTGATCCTCCATCCGGTTTACGGACAATGCGCCATCTTGAGTGTCTTCCTGCTCTTCTGGTTTCGGGATGAAAAGTAGCCCTGAAGTAACTAACTCTGAGGGAGATCGACTCACCATTTTAAATGCGTCCAGTTATATAACAGTCAGAGATAAAGGTGATCTTTCGAGCTTTATTTTCCCGTTTACTGACTGAGCCGACAACGCGAGCTTGGTGTCTGACTTCCTCAACCAGGAAAA
>JADBJO010001946.1:0-5000 GCA_016801955.1 Conus betulinus | reverse complement strand
AGCTATCAACCTTTTCTTCTGGTTGAGTTTAGCCTCTCCCCACCCCCTTCCCTCCAAATACACACCTCCTGCTTGTTTGTTTAAAAAAAAAGATGTTTCAAATTTGGCCCATCAGTCTTAAAAATTGACCCCTTATTTTCACTAGTAGTGGGGTCATCTGATTAGTGAAATTCACAAAAAAGAATTTGGGTGTTGGTCTGTCATTACCAGCGAGAGAGAGAGAGAGAGAGAGGAGAGAGAGAGAGAGAGAGAGAAAGAGATTTTTTGTGAGCAAGGGTTCCATAAAAGTTTTACTATGATCATGTGAGAAGTACAAGGGAAAATGACCAGTGTTTCGATGTGTCATCATCCCAGGATGGAAGGAAAATATTCAGCCATTTATCTGCACAGTGACAAGCACACTAACCATTTTATCAGGGGAGGAAGGTTTGAAACAAAATGTATGCATTTGGAACGCTGAAGAAATACTGCTCTTGTGCATATGGTTCATTTGCTATGCTGCTGCAATCATGTTTCAGTGTGTGTGTGTGTGTGTGTGTGTGTGTGTGTGGTGTGTGTGTGTGTGTGTGTGTGTGTGTGTGTGTGGTGTGTGTGTGTGTGTGTGTGTGCCCGTGCATGCATGTGTGCATGCGTGTGTGTGCATGTGTGTGTTTCTTGGAGACTCAAGCTACATGATTATGTGTCCATTATTGCTACTAATAGAGTTGGTGTTACGTAAAACACAAAGAAAGAAAGAAGAGTTGATGCAGTGTAGTCTTGTGAAATGTGGCCGACACACAGACTGATGCAAGAAGAGTTTTTTATGGTAACATTCACGACAAAGTAAAAAGAAATTAACATTTCTACCACATTGTAAGCAGTCATTATAAAATAAGTAGTTCATTCATGCAACACATTAAGAAAAAAACACACAACCCCCTCCCCCCCCCCCCCAAAAAAAAAACAAACAAACAACAAAAAACAAAAAAAAAACCAACACACACACAGTCATACTCTCGACTCGAAAGGAGGAAAGGGAGGCAATAAATGTTCAAGAAGTAGCAGATCTTCTAATATTACAGTTTGCTCCCCTTATTCCACTTCCACCATCTGTACATGATCCGTGAACAGCTGTTGACAGGTATAATTTTCATTTGCATTGTTATTAAGCACCAAAAGATTACTTTCAGTTGCTTATTGTTTTTAGCTTAGAGTGCTAATAAAAAAAAACATTTCACTTTATTCAGGTGCTGAATATACTTTACAAAAAAAAAAAAAAAACAACACAGTTATAAAAACATATCACACACACACACACACACACACACACACACACACACACACACACACACACACACACCCTGAGCAAATGCCAGTTACTGCTTTGGCTATTATGTAATGGTTTGGTTGACATATGAGTACTGATAATAGCTTGCCTACATTTATGCTCCTGTGACCACACCCACTTCTCTGGATCTTTCAATTGAGAGAGAGAGAGAGAGAGAGAGGAGAGAGAGAGAGAGAGAGAGAGAGAGAGAGAGAGAGAGAAACCAGCCTCATCAACTGCAGTTGAAAGAGGCATCATTCCAAACCATGGTCCCAGCTCAGAACCCTCAGAACTTAACACTTGACTAGAAGCACCATTTCAAATGGATGGTCAAAGATCACAGCTTGGCCGTCAGTGGGGGAAAAAAGTGTGAAACTATCAGGATGGAGGGAGGGTCATTGGAAGGAGCGGGAGGGGAGGGTTCCTGCCTGCTTTGGATCTCTGGGAAAACTTCCATTAGACCCCGGCCCCTGGCTCTGGCAGACAATCTCAGGGCCCATGGCTGTAAGCTGGGGGGGGGGGGGGGGGGGGGGGGGGGCAGCAATGGCTTCAGCCATCTGGTGAAAACCAAACTCTGTAAAGGAAGAAAAGATGAACCAATGCTGCATTAGGGTTGGTGGGTGGAGTTTTTCTGGTTTTTAAGTTTTCGTTGTTCTTGCTTGCTTGCAGTGTAGTTTTTGTTTCCTTTCTCCTTTTTGGTGGGGGAGTGGGTGGTAGAATGGGGGGGGGGGGGGGGGGGGGGGGGGGGGCGGAGGGTGATCTTACTTTTCTCTCTCTCTCTCTCTCTCCCCTTTTGGGGTAAGCATGGGAATGGGGTTATAGGAGTAGGTACTTTTTGTCTTTTGTTGATCATTCTCAAAAACAAGACTTTGGAGTTTGATATACCATTAAAAAAAATCTAATTACTTTACAAGGCAGTGATTATTAAACTTTAAACTAAGAGAAAAAAAAAAACAACAAACAAAACACACACATGCACACACACAGACACACACCCACAGACACAGACACACACACACACACACACACACACACACACACACACACACACACACACACATACTAAACAGCGATGTGGCTGATTTGCCAACACTATGAAGTTATCCAGCTTATTTGCTTGCCCAGTGTGTTGTTAATAGTCAAGCTGCCCACGGAGCTCACATTAAGTTTGCAACTAGTGCAAGCCTGCCGGCCAGTCGCTAAGCTAACCACCCTACCACCGACCAAGCTAACCACCCTACCACCGAGAACAGATCAACTTCTCTCTCCCATCCCACCTTCTGTAGATCCATCATACTGACCTTTTGATTTGCCTTTATCACTAGGGTATTTGCGTCCCCAGTTTAGTCAAAGTCAGTTGTAGAAAGGAACTTTCCAATGATGGTGTACAGAAATCCTGGACACTTGGCAATGACGTGGGAGGAATTCTTCATCTTGTGATAAATACTGTAACCTAGGATCGAGAGAAAAAACTGTTTCACAAATACTAGGGTTTTTTTTTCTTTCGTTTAAATTTCAAAGTATATGATTCAATACAGGTGTCTCTCTCTCTCTCTCTCTCTCTCTCTCTCTCTCTCTCTCTCTCTCTCTCTCTTTTTTCTAACACTCCATCCATTCTTTCCATCCGTGCTGTAGCCCCCCTTCTGTTCTGGAAGGAAGAGGGTCTTATTGGAATGGTCATCCCCCCATAGTTTATCTTTTTCTTTTCTAAGAGTGCGATTCAGTCAGCTGTTGTATCAGTTTCCAGCAGTCCTCACCCCCTCCCCCGTCCCCTTCTCTCTCTTCATTATCACCATCAGTTTCCCATTTCCTGCAGAGAAAATTTGTGAATGTCCATGTTTATGGCTCAGGCAGTTACATACACTCACATATATATATACAGTACTCACTCACACACACACACACACACACCACACACACACACACCACACACACACACACACACACACACACACACACACACACACATGTACGCACGCACGCACACACTCACACACACTTGATTTCATGTAAATATCCTTTTTTTTTTGTTTTTTTTTTTTTGAGACATCTCCAACAGATCACCTGATTACATAAACAAACCAATTGGATCCATGATGGTTACTTTGAAACACCACATCTCCGACAGATCACCAGATGACATAACAAACCAATTCCATCCCTTGATGGTTACTTCCACCACACAGGCAAACTTCCAAGAGGGCGGATCATTCAGGGTTGAAAAAAAAAAAAAAAAAAACAGTTATCAGCAAGCTCCTCTACCCTTCCCCCCCACCCATCACCACCTTTTCCTCCCCCCTTCCCCCTCCCCCACCTCCACCTTTTCCTACCCCTTCCCCCCCTCTCCCACTCCCCCAGATAAGTGGTTTGGATTTGCATTTTCTCCAAGTGGGAAGCCTTCATCTTGCTTGGTCAGTGTTGAAGGGTGTTGTTATAGTGTCTGTCACAAGAGCCGTGACATGATTTTCCACCAGCCAGGCGCAGTTCCTGTGTGGAGGAGAGTTAACGCCCTATGGGTGGTCTGTGCCTGTGAGTTTGGTTGGTGAGGGTGGGACATATTCCCTCCTGATTTGTTTGTTTGTTTTTGTTTTTGAATTAGTTCACAACAAAGTGCTGAAGCCCAATGCTGAAGCCCCCCCCCCCCCCATCCCTCCCCACCAAAGAAAAAAAACAGAACACAAGCAAAACAAAACAAAATGGCAAAAATCATCAAACCACCAGAAACAGACAGACCTGAACACACAGACAGACACACTGGCAGACACAGACATAGAGACATACATACACACTCACTTTACAAATGCGTGCATATGTCTGAAGGCCCACTTCGACTTTCTCAGTCTCTCTGGTCTCTGTCTCTCCCCCTCGCTCTCTCTCCCTCACACACACACACACACACACACACACACACACACACACACACACACACACACACACACACACACAACACCCTTATTGCACGTGCCCTTACCCTGTAGCCACATAAAAGCAATATTCCTTCAGCCACTCCTGCCTCTTACCCACCCATCTCCCCTCCTCCCTGCTTGCATTCATGCGTGCACACACACACACACCACACACACACACACACACACACACACACACAACACACACACACACACACACATTATATATATATATATATATACACACACACACATACACACACACACACACACGCACACGTTTACAGCTTAACTCGCCCCGCGAACGTCCCAAACGATCACCTGGATGAAGGGAAGTGGGACAGTACAATCTCTCAGTGGCGCGATCTGTTCACACAGTACCTGATTCAGCACACCTTTGAAAGCAGGCAGTCTGGAACTCCTGAAGAAGACCTGCCCAGGACATCAGTGCGGAGTTCTCAGCTTCGGCACCACGCGGTCGGTCGAACTCTCTTGCTCTCCCCGTCTTCTAAGTCCACGGGATATGTACGCTGCTCCGTCCTCGAAATCGGTTCGATGTCACGTTCTCGAGGAGGGGGGGGGGGGGGGGGTGTGTGTGTTGGGGAAGTGTTGGGTTGCGCTCCCAGCGATTCCCACTCAGCGCGACTGGTGATTGGGGATGCTGTGGTCGCAGCTCACGAGACCAGCAGAGGTAGATTTGTATTCAGGACTGAAGAAAAAGCTCCTTGACCGCTACCGGCACCCTTGTTCTCTGTTTTGAGGATCTGTAACCGGCGGGGTGGTCTGCC
>JADBJO010001945.1:337500-359189 GCA_016801955.1 Conus betulinus | reverse complement strand
TTTGATTGAGTGGCTGGTCGAGTCAGTCTACGGATGATTTTTTTTTTCTTTTTTTTTTTTTCCTTTTTCTTTTTCTTTCTTCTTCGTTTTTTTTTTTTTTGTTTGTTAAAAACTTTAGATGCATTACTCCTGTGCGTGAGGACATAAGTGGTAATGTTACGAATTTTTGTTTTGTGTAACCTTTGATTTCACGACACACTAGGAATGTAACGTGTACTATTTGTTTTTGCAGGAAAGGAAGAGGGAAATGTTATTGTTCTGTTTACCTCTCCCCCCTGGTCAAAAAAGACCTCTTTGGTAATGACAATAAATATCAAAGTGTCAAAAGGTGTCAAAACTTCTTTCTCTCTCTCGCAATCTTCTCTCTCTCTCTCTCTCCGCATCCTGTCTGTCTGTCTTCTGTCTGTCTGTCTGTCTGGTCTGGTCTTCTGAATCTCTCTCTCTCTCTCCCTCTCTCTCTCTCTCCTCTCTCTCTCTCTCTTCTGTTTGAGATAATTACAATACTTTATGCACGCGCGCTCACACACACACACACACACACAACACACACACACACACACACACACACCCACACACCACACACACACACAAACCACAGCCCACTGTCACCTCATCCATCTCTCTTCTCTCACAACTCTCTAAGGCATCATCCTCCCGTCAATCCAACGTCACACACACACACACAGCACGTCACAACACACTCCACACACTAACACACGCACTACACGCACACACACACCAACCCAACCACACACATCACACACACACAACCAACACACCACACACTCACACACACAAAAACACACCACACACAGCACACACAGCACACACACACAACACACACACACACACACACACCCACACACCAGAACAAACACACAACACACACACACCACACACACCAACACACACACACACACACACACACACACACACACACACACACACACGACCACACACGTGTCCACGCACGAACGCACGCACGCACGCACGCACAACACGCACGGCACACACACACAGCACACCACACACACACACAACAACACACACAGATTTAAAAGAAAAAAAAATGGTAGACAAATATATCAGCATAGTTGGCAATTCTTTTTTATCAGCAGGCTGTGGGTGTCACCTGTGGGCAGAAATTGATTTATGATGAAACTGTGTGCAGACTGCCACTTGACACTCCAACTGTCCCTGTCCCTGCCCCCAGCCCCCCCCCCCCCCCCCCCCCCCCCCCTCCGGTACCCAGTCGTCATTCTTGACATGAAATAGACCGCTAGGAACTATGAACTCACGCCTGACTCAAAACGCATGTTTTTGCAGTTACAATGCAGAATAAATACGTCCTATTCTTTCTTGGGTCCCTGTGCTTCACAAGAACGATTCCGCTTTTGGTCGGGCGTTAGCATTTGCTTGCCGTCTTGCGCAATGGGAAAGGGAAAACTCATTTTCTTCGTGTTATGTTTGCTATGAGGTGATTTAGCCCCGGTGAAGCGGTGCAAGAACAACCATATAAGATGTATCCTACATGTATTATTTTTCTTTAAAGTAATACTGCTGTTGGGAGAGAGAAGACATGGAGGGAATATACCAAAATGCCATTCTCATCCTGTGGCAAATTATCTTTACCTTTTTCTTTTCAGGTTTCTGTGTTCTCATTCTTATATTCCAACAGCTGACCTGAGATTGCATTTATTTATTTATTTTTTGCTTTATCCCTGTCACTTGAGATGTCTGAAAAGGCATTTTTTTGTAGGAAATTCTCTCGCGTTTGATAGATGCAGTCTTTCGTATAAGCGTCCTATGCACTCTCTCCTCTTTCTCCTCTCGCTCTCTCTCTTCTCTCTCTCATCTAGCTCGTATCTTCTCTCTCTCTCTCTCTCTCTCTCTCTCTATGCTCTCTCTGTGTGGTGTGGTGTGTGTGTGTTGTGTGTGTGTGTGGTGTGTGTGTGTGTTGTGTGTGTTTGTGTGTGTGTGTGTGTGTGTGTGTTGCCTGTTTGCTTCTTTCAGTGCCCGTGCTCATAGTGCTCGAGCTGAACGTTGTTTTGCTCAGCGTCGATTCCATGAAACTGCAAAATAAAATAATCTGCGGCTTTAAAGCAGAGAGAGAGAAGAGAGAGAGCGAGAGAGAGAGAGAGAGGAGACGACGAGAGGGGCGAGAGAGAGAGGAGAGAGAGAGGACGAGAGAGAGATAGAGCAGAGAAAAACAAGCAGTGACACTCTGATTTTTTTATTCAGTTATAGACCACAGCCCCTTATGGAAGCGGAGGAAGGGACACAAAATCAACCCGAAAGAAACCCTTGCAATTTTTTTTAGACTGACATAGGAATACAAGCAACACAGACAAGATTTTTTATTGATATATTACACAAATCTTATTTTATTGCTTTTAAACTAAAGTACGAATCTCAGACATGTTTCATTTTATACTCCAACGCTTTCTCATCGTCCTCGGTGCTTTAATTCAATTTTTATGCGAATTTGATGTAAAAGCTGGAGAATAAAAAGATGAAATATCTCGAAAGCATTCCGCCAAGGGAAACAGTAGTCTGACTTCTGTTTTTCCTCCTCCATTTCCTTCGTTTTTCAGGTATGTTGTTTTGCTTTTTTTTTTTTTTTTAACGTTCTGTGACAGTCATCGCATCAGTATTTTTCTCCCTTTCTCTTCCTTTTGTGCCTTTGTGTCTTTCCTAGTTTCTTTATACCCTTCCTGTCTGGTTTCCTTCCACCTTCTGTCCGTTCGATGTAACTAGACTGAAATAAACTCCACGACCAAAACTGCAGTTTTTTCGTTCATGCAATAGTGCTGCAACAGGTGATCAAACGATGGAGTGTGTGAGTGAGCGAGCGAGCAAGTGAGTGAGTGTGAGTGGATGAGTTGGTGAATGGGTGAGTGAGTGCGTGAGTGAGTGCGTGAGTGCGTGAGTGAGTGTGTGGGTGTGTGGTGTGTGTGTGTGTGTGTGTGTGTGTGTGTGTGTGGTGTGTGTGTGTGTGCGTGCGCGCGCGCGCGCGTTGTGTGTGTGTGCGTGTCGTGTGTGAGTGTGTGTGTGTGTGTGTGTATGTGTGTGTGTGTGTGTGTGTGTGTGTGTGTGTGGTGTGTGGTGTGTGTGTGTGTGTGTGGTGTGTGTGCGTGTGAGTAAGCCTGTGAGTGAGTGAGTGAGTGAGTGAGTGAGTGAGTGAGTGAGTGAGTGATCGATCGAGCGAGTGATTAAGTGAGTGCGTGAGTGAGTAAGTGCAGAATGATTCAACATCCTGATTTCCACCCAGGGAATGAAAATAGTGGGGGGTCGTTCTGTAGTGTTTCACCGCATCTCTGAGCCAGAGTGAAAGCATTAGGAACTGTTTTGATAACACGGCCACAGAAAAGTGGGACTGGACGGAGTGAAAAGGGCTGAGTTTTCAGAGAGAAGGGGAGGGGGGGGGGGGGGGGGGGGGGGGCGGTAAGATCGAACAAGGATCGGTGCGTTGATCTGACGACTAATCCTCACTTAGCTCTCTTCTCCCCCCCCCCCCCCCCCACCCTCCCCACCCTGCACCTACCCCAACCCTCTCTTCCTCCCCTCCCGTACTTCTTTCTCTGTCCAATCTCCCCTCCAATAATCCTCCTCTGCTGTTACAGTTTTTTTGCTGGCAAAATGCACGTAGTCCCGTTAATCTTTAGTCCTAGGTGTCGCTTCTGACTCACAGGCTGGTAGAAGAAGTGTGTGAGTGTGTTTTGTGAGTGTGTTTGTTGTGTCCGTGATGCTGCTGTTTTTTGACCATGGAATTTTTGCTTCATTCTCCACTTATGAAAACGTTGCGGTAAATTTTTCGGGCGGATCAGATTTCAGAGAGACTGTGGGCTGCAGATGAATCAAGGCTGATCTGATGTATTCTGTGAGATTTTCGTTCACAGCAATATTGCACTTTAGTGGCTGATTGAGGTGGGTATTACGCAGGGAAATTTTCTGGTTATTTGCTAAGGACAGTATTTTGTTGTTTAGTTATTTATCGATCGTTTAATGAAAAGGGTTAGTCGTCTTTGTTTTTTTTATTCATTAGATGGCAGCTTCTGTTTTTCTTTTTTTTTTTTTAACTATGTCTTCCTAACAACGTTAATTTCTAAAAACGATATAGATTTTATAAAGGGAAACCAGGCCGAAAAAATTCTTTTACAAAGTTCAACCATTTTCCTTCTGTTATTTTCCATACGTGTGATCTCTCTCTCTCTCTCTCCTCTCTCTCTCTCTCTCTCTCTCTCTCTCTCTCGCTCTCTCTCTCTCTCTCTCTCTCTCTCTCTCTCTCTCTCTCTCTCGGAAAAATACTATTTGGAAAACGTATGTGCAAGAGATGATTAAGATCGTCATCGTTTGACTGATCGGATAGTCGTGTCAGTCTGAATTTTTACTTTTCACTATTGGTTTCTTTGAAACGCTAACGGGGTACTCACTATGCAGGGGTATCCAGAGTTTGCTTTCCTTTTTTTTTTTTTTTTGTTTTTTTTTTTTGCTTTTGACTTTGTAATCATCGAGAATAATTGAGTAATGTTGCTCGTGACGAAGGAAAGTGGAAGGTGTTATTTCCTCTTATCCCCCGTTGTCAAAAGACCTTTTGTTCATGAAATGTGAAAATATCAAAGTAAGCCCCCCCCCCCCCCCCCCCCCCCCCCCCCACCTCCCCCCCCCATCCCCCCTCACCCCTTCCCCCCCCCCAACCTGCACAAAGGACCTTTTTGTGATCATAATCTAAACTCTCTCTCTCTCTCTCTCTCTCTCTCTCTCTCTCTCTCTCTCTCTCTCTCTCTCTCTCTCTCTCTCAACCAGGCCCGGGAGACACAAACACCAGCAATACTGATAAGGAGTAACATTCTTAGAAACGAAGCTTATTAGATGAACGAAACCTGACCGGCTGCTCCACCCCCCCCCCCCCCCCCCCCCCCCCCACCCCCCCCCCCCCCCCCCCCCCCCCCCCTTACAGAATAGTAAATGTTAGGTAGATGCTTTTTCGTCTTTAAGTGAATGATCACAAAATAATTGAAAGATTTTTTGTTTTTGTTTTTGTTTTGTTTTTCAGACCGCACATAACCGAGTATCCCGAGCAGGATGACTCCCGGAACGTTGCCCCTGGCAACAGTTATGGCCCCTGTTGCTACTGTTTGTCTCTTTGCTCTCCCCTGGTAGGTATCAATGTGTGTGTGAGTAATGTAGGTAGGACTGAATGCACGTAAATGCGCATCAGCATCAGTATTAACGGACAGATTCATTTCTTTTTGTATTAGCATTAAATGAGGCACTTACGATGTGTAACCGACTCTTCTTTAAAAATATAAATAAGCGTCCACATGTGCTTAAAAGCATGCGCGCCCGCGCGCGCGCACACACACACACACACACACACACACACAACACACACACACACACACACACACCACACACACACACACACACACACACACACACACACACCACACACACACACACACACACACACACACACACACACACCACACACACAATCACACACACACACACACACACACACACACACACACACACACACACACACACACACACACACACACACACACAGATTGATTAATGAAATCAACGCAGCCTTTTATCATATAAACAGACATACATTTTGTTTTTATGTACATGCTACTAAGTGGGTGAATTTCCAGTAAAGATGTTGCAGAAAGGTAGCGAAAAGAGTAGCTAGAAAAAGGGAATGAGCTTACAGAATCGAACTTGATTCGACTCGCTGCACAAAAAACTTTCTGTAATCTACGAACAGTATTTTGTTATCAATTTCAACACATGCAAACAGATGAAAACCCGATTTGCAAAAGATTGTCACACAATATCAGCAGCTAAAGATTTACGTAATGACTTCTCTTACTAGCAGCATCTCTAAATATAAACAAGGGTGAATTAGAGAAATCAGAGAACCTTGTGTGACCTCTATGCCGAGGCAAAGAAGCAGACGAGCTGATGCAAAACAGCGTTAACACAAAGAAGACACAGATGGAGGCACACTCATGTACTTTAGAGATCGAATTCGTGGTTAGCTCTGCTAGAAAACAACAACAACAACAAAACATGCCTCTAGATTATGACAGGGTTTCATGCAAAACGTTCTTTTTTTCGAGAGATCTACATATGCGGTGTGTCACCCAGAAACATTGATGAATGTATAGCCAAGCGCATTCACTTTAATAAGAAGAAAACTCAGAGATAAAAGCACATTACAATGGTCTGAAAAAAATAACATCCGTTTTATTAGAAGAACAGCGGCTACTAAAACAGGACAGTACATTCATACCATAGACAACAAAAACACCCCACCATAAGAAAAGCTTTTGTTGCTCAGTGGAATCTTGATTACAATTAGAGTATGCGAAAATGCATTACCGGTAGATCTTTCAAACTTCTATAAAATTCTTGACAATAGATCCTGGTTTTCTATTTGAAAATGGACATCACTTGGTTCAAAGAACCTTTGTGGTAGTGAGACTGTCTCAGCGCTGGGCTGGAACAACTCGCTTGAACATCTAACTTTAGGAACTCGGTATTTTCACAGCGATTTAAATTTACCGAAAAGGCGTGCAACTGCGATGGTTCCAAAGTCGATTTCTGCACAGAACTTTGCGGACACAGAGGTACTTATATCAATGTAAAATATTGATACACCCAACATTGACGTCTGTGACCAAAGAGAATGAGACTTTGTGCGGGCATATCGCAGCAAAATGTCATCGATAAACTTGACTATTGCCATACTCTTTACATTGATTTAAAAAGTCGTAATCATTTGGAGTAAAGTATTGTTATAAACTTTACACTGATAAAAATTCATTATCACTTGGAATAACGGATAATGTAGGCTGACTGTGTATGATGGACTTTTTGATCCTGTTTGCCGAGTGTTTATTTTTTTTACTGATGCATGGTGCAGAATACTGATGTCTTTAGAAACTACAACATAATTTTCTGGATACATATATTGCTTGTGTCAACTCAGACCTACGACAACTTTCTAAACACTGGCTTTCATGTAACACCATTTTATGGCGGAAAATGATGGGGCGCTTATTATCTCTCTCTCTCTCTCTCTCTCCTCTCTCTCTCTCTCTCTCTCTCTCTCTCTCTCTCATAGGCGCTATTTAGTAAGGGAAACTGACTTCTTTGTTTTGTTTGGTATTGATTGTGCTTTAATGAGTGTCAAGGCTGCAATTTCTTATGAAAAGAGCTCGCGATTATGTAGACAACTATGATATTTAAAACGAGGGGTAAATGTGTGACTGAAATTGTTCCTAGGGAAGAACAAATGAGGACACGGTTCCCCAAACATCCTTGATAAAGGCGAGGATGAAAAAAGCGAACAAAAATTCATGTTTATCAACAAAAAGAACAGAAACTGTGAGGCTGATCATCATCCAGTTTGACTGTCTTATTTACCTACCTTTGGCTCAATCTGGAACGATACGATTATGTAATCTCTGGTGCGACACAAGCACATCATCAAAGAGCATCCTGTTTGAAGCCATAGTGCGTCTTCCTGTCTGCTAGGATATCATGAGATGAGAGAGAGAGAGAGAGAGAGAGAGAGAGGAGAGAGAGAGAGAGAGAGAGAGAGAGAGAGAGAGAGAGAGAGAGAGAGAGAAGGATGAAACACACACACACACACACACACACACACACACACACACACACACACACACACACACACACACACACACACACACATATATATATATATATATATATATATATATATATATATAATTAAAATCTATTCACATGCAGCTTTTACGACAAAAAAGAATATAGAGTCTATCACTTCCATTTGCTGTTTCTTCTTAGGCCACGCGCCATTTTTTTTTTTTTTTTTTTTTGCACAGTCTTTTACAGGTGAACTAATCCACTATGTGTGAAGCAGGCCTCACATCATGATGCCTTCTTGCCTCTATTATCCTCATGTTTTATCTTATTTCACTTTCTTCTCTGGATTTTGGATCCAACTCTCCAAACTGTAAAGTATGTGGCATGATGCTAAGGTTTTCCCCACTACATGAGAGATGGCACCAGCCTTCATGTCTAGGTTGCAGACATGGTAAAGCGGCTTTGCCACTGGTTCTGGCACCTGCTGTCAGCTGTCAATACAGCAGGTCCTTAGGAATCGTGCGTTCATCTATTCTGTGAACATAGACCTGACAAGGAATGGGTCTTCGAGCAAACAGTGGAGAGAGAAGAATACCGGGACCCACTACGAGATATTGCTGTGTCGTAATAAGCAGCTTCCAGGGACAATCTGCTTAATAGAAAAAAATAACCCAGGAATACCAAGAGCCACAGATCCGTCTTCGAAAGAGCAGCATCACAGCGAAGGAATTGACACTACTCCTTCAGGTTCTAAGAATGATTCTTAGTGAGTCCCCAAAGGACAACGACGAAGGAGTTACGAGACAAAAACACGCGTTTCGGCCTCTTAGGTCTTCTTCAGGCAAGATAAAACAGCGTTCAGGACGATGAAACGCCCATCTTGCGCCGAATCTGAGAAACATAAACGATTTCTCGTCCATTTTCATTGACCTGAATGTTGTTTATCTTGTCTGAAGAAGACCTAAGAGGTCGAAACGCGTCGTGTTTTGTCTTGTAACTTGTTTGTCCTTGATTTTTGGTGGGCTCTCTAAGAATGATTCTTAAGATGTGTTTCAGTTTCCGCCTGCAGTCAACTCACTTTCAGACTGACTCGTTCAGGTTCGTTTCTTTTGCTTTATCGTCTTACGTGCCTATCAACAAACAGCTCATTTTGATCAGTGCATGCACAGTCACAACCAGAACCGGCCTGTCTCAGTCCAGGGGCTACAACTCATCTGTTAACGACCCTCGGACATGAATCGCCTCCCTTCGCTCCGGCCGTGAAATGGTTAAATGAACGGATGGTCTTTTTGGTCTGTCTGACAGTGGATGGTACCATATGCGCGGGCCTGACGTACTACACTGCCAACACGAGCAGTCAGACATTCACCTCTCCAGACTACCCTTCCAACTATGGAATGTAAGTAGGTGGGCTGCTTGGTTGCTTGTTGGCTGGTAAGTGTGTGTGTGTGTGTGTGTGTGTGGTGTGTGTGTGTGTGTGTGTGTGTGTGTGTGTGTGTGTGTGTGTGTGTGTGTGTGTGTGTGTGTGTGCACCTGTCTACAGTCACTCCATGGGGTGTGTCTGGACCACGCCCCAAATCACCCAGAGAGGACTGCACTTCCGCCCCGTAGGTCTTCACCCCATGCACACACTTTCTCAACACACCACTGGCGCAAAGTTTCCTCACCACAACATTTTGGGGTGAAAACAATTCCTCATCGCGTCATTGGTGCAGTTTCTCATCACATCATTGGTACAAACAATTTCTCATCACGTCACTGGTGCAGTTTCTCATCACACCATTGGTTCAAACAATTTGTCATCATACCATGGTTCATACAATTTCTCACCACGTCAGTAGTGCAGTTTGTCATCATACCATTGGTACAAACAATTTCTCATCACTTCATTGGGTGCAGTTTCTCATCACGTCAACAATTTCTCATCAAGTCAGTAGTAGTGCAGTTTCTCATCACACCATTGGTGTGAACAATTTCTGATCACGTCATTGTACAAACAATTTCTCATCACGTCAGTTGTGCAATTTCTCATCACACCATTGGTATAAACAATTTCTCATCACGTCATTGGTGCAAGCAATTTCTCATCGCACTACGTGAGTAGTGCAGTTTCTCATCACACCATTGGTTCAAACAATTTCTCATCACGTCATCGGTGCAGTTTCTCATCACACCATTGGTTCAAACAATTTCTCATCACGTCATTGGTATAAACAATTTCTTATCACGTGAGTAGTGCAGTTTCTCATCACACCATTGGTTCAAACAATTTCTCATCACGTCATCGGTGCAGTTTTCTCATCATAGCATCGGCGAAAAACAATTTTTCACCATGTCATTGGTGCAAACAATTGCTCATCATGTCTTTGGTGCAAACAATTTCACATCACGTCATTGATGCAAACAATTTCTCACATCACACCACTTGTGCAAACAGTTTATCACCACACCATCGGTGCAAACAATTTTACCATCATGACATTGGTGCAAACAGTTTATCACCACACCATTGGTGCAAACAGTTTATCACCACACCATTGGTGCAAACAGTTTATCACCACACCATTGGTGCAAACAGTTTATCACCACACCATTGGTGCAAACCATTTTATCATCATGACATTGGTGCAGTTTCTCGTCATATTCTCTTCACGTCATTGGTGCTGTTGCTCATAACACCCAATTGGCACACACAATTTTATCATCATGACATTGGTGCAGTTTATCATCACACCATTGGTGCAAACAATTTTTCATCACGTTATTGGTGCAGTTCATCATCACACCATTGGTGCAAACAATTTTTCATCACGTCATTGGTGCAGTTTATCATCACACCATGATGTAAACCGTTTCTCTCGCAACGGAGTGACTGAAGACAGGTTCTGATGGATGGAGAGTGCTGGGGGTGGTTATTATGTTTCGCGCGTGTGGGTGTGTGTATATTCACATCCATTTTCGTTCCACTCGCAGCAACGTGTTTTGCTCCTGGCTGATCGAAGCAGCCGACTCCAGCCACATGGTCCGAATCACCGTGGACACCTCATCGTTGGAAGACCCAGACAGCAGTGGCTCCTGCTCCTATGACTATGCCAGTGCTTATGACGGTGGTGAGAGGAGTGACTATACAAACCTTTCTCCCCAACACTCTGATGATACATCTGCTCCTATGACTATGCCAGTGCTTATGACGGTGAGAGGAGTGACTATACAAACCTTTCTCCCCAACACTCTGATGATACATCTGCTCCTATGACTATGCCAGTGCTTATGACGGTGAGAGGAGTGACTGTATAAACCTTTCTCCCCAACACTCTGATGATACATCTGCTCCTGTGACTCTGCCAATGCTTATTATGGTGACAGAGCAGACTGTATAAACCTTACCAACGTTCTGATAATACACTATCAGGCAATGTGTATGGTGTTTTTAAAACCTTTCTCTCTGGACCTAGGATTATCGTTAGTTTCTTACATAGGCAGAGGCTTCATATTCGGAAAATGAAATACTCTCAGGATAGTCAGTGTGTGTGTGTGTGTGTGTGTGTGTGTGTGTGTGTGTGTGTGTGTGTGTGTGTGTGTGTGTGTGTGTGTGTGTGTGTGTGTGTTTTCTTTCGATTCCACACAATCTGTTTAACTGCCACATTCTGAATATGTTAAAGTTTTGCAAGCAGTCCAGTTTAGACAATAGACTAGCTACTGATTCTGCATCATAAAATCAGTCACTGAAAGTGTATGGCGTTGGTCGAAGTGTAATGAATAATCCTACTAGCCTTCTGTCATAATTTGGTTTTTTAAATTATGCGATTACTTAATATTGTAATCTAATGTAGTACACTCGTATATAGGTATGTAGGTGTGTTTGTGTGTGTGTGCGCGTATATGTTATCTGTGTGTGTGTGTGTGTGTGTGTGTGTGTGTGTGTGTGTGTGTGTGTGTGTGTGTGTGTGTGTGTGTGTGTGTGTGTGTGTGTGTGTGTGTGTGTGTGTGTGTGTGTGTGTGTGTGTGTGTGTGTGTGTGTGTGTGTGTGTGTGTGTGTGTGTGTGTGTCCTGGTAGCCGAAAAGAAGAGACAGTTCGCGCCAGCTACACGCACGGGCTATTTTTCTTACACCCGCTCGAATCTTTCAAAAGATGAAGTAGAACCATGGTATATTCGATTTGACGTGCCACTCACTGTAAAACATATTCTTGTGGAGTGTCGGAACTCCAAAATGTCAGAGATAAACACATTATAGCAGATCCCTCGAAAACTCTCTTCAGCTTCCAGTTATAACTTTTCAGTAAATGAAAGAGACCATGATTTTTTTTTTTTTATGAAAGATTCTATTTTGATACGTTTTAAAGCAGGTTTAATGAGGTTTCTGCTTGTTTGTTTGTTTTGTTTTTTCCTGCTGATGTATGGATTTCACTTTGATTGTATGACAACCCTGAAGTGGCCATTCGTGGGGGGTTGGACTTTGAACAACTTGAATCGAATTGAATTGCGCGTGGAAGGACTCGCTTACCTTAATTCATTGGCGATGTCCGCTCCTTTCCTTAGCCATGTACTTGTGCCGGAAACCAGATGTACGCTTGAAATTGCCCACTGGAGATCCTATTGAAGACATTCTGAGAAATGACAAGAATCGAGTTTCGTTCTGTAATGCAATGCCCCAAATATTCAGGTTCAGAATAAAAATCATACGTGGAAAGCACATTGTGTCGAGTCAGCTACGAATTTTTACAGAGAAAAGTTTCTGATGGTGTGGAGGCGTTAAATCTGAGTAAATGTATAAAATCAAGTAAGCTTTTTCACTGGACTGTGTTTATTATGTCATTCAACCTCTCATGGAGAAAAAAGTGTTTTTATTCACTGCTACATGCACGCACTTGGGATATGTTTCTAGTGTAAATTTGTGTATACGTGTTGCATGCCTTGAAAGGTTTACGGTAAGATAAGGTAAGGTAATGCTGCTTATAGCCCAGCCGACCACAACGGCCAAGTCAGGGCTGTCGCCACGTTGAAGTCAACTCACAAGGCAAAAAAAAAAAAAAAAGAGAGAGAGAGAGAGAGAGAGAGAGAGAGAGAGAGAGAGAGAGAGAGAGAGAGAGAGAGAGAGAGAGAGAGAAAGAAAGAAGAAAGAGAAAAAAGAACTAATTCTCGAAACCCTTCTAAAAATGCACCGGAAATTTGGCTAAACATTCGTTTGTAAAATTTGAGTTCCGATGCAAAATGTTGATCTCTTTCAGAAATCCAAAGATAAAATCAGGTGGGACTCCTCTGTAAAAGGTCTTCATGGAATCTGCTGTAAAATGTTTATGTCTCACATCATCCGCGTCCCCCGCACTCTAAAAGAATATATTTCACTGTGAGTGGTACATGACATAGAATGCACCAATGAGCTTCTTTACCTTTTAAAGACAAGAATGGGTGTTTAAGTAGTGGCCTGTATGCAAACGACACAGGACCGTTTCTTTTTTTTTACGGCCGCCTCGGGAACATGTTGAAGGTTTGGACGAATGTAAAATAGTTTGTTATCCGTCCACAAGTTCCATTCCTCTTGTCAGAGATCTTTGATGGAAGCCTGTGAGGGGCTTTGGGTTTGGAATTGTGGGCAGGGAACAGCATGAGCAGTCTGCTGGGCCAGTGGTGCGGCACCTCCACCCCCACCTTCACCTCCACTGGCAGTAAGATGCTGGTGGTGTTCCGTTCCGACTACACCACAGTGTCCACCGGCTTCTCCTTGTCCTACTTGTCTGGAAGTGAGTGGGCATTCTGTGTCTGTGGGAGGCCTGTCTCTGTGTGTGTGTGTGTGTGTGTGTGTGTGTGTGTGTGTGTGTGTGTGTGTGTGTGTGTGTGTGTGTGTGTGTGTGTGTGTGTGTGTGTGTGTGTGTGTGTGTGTGTGTGTGTGTGTGTGTGTGTGTGTGTGTGAGCGTGCGCGCGCGCGTGTGTGCGTGTGTGTGCGGAGGAGGGAGGGGGTGGTGGAGGGGAAACAACAAAGTATCTTCAGGGAAGATGCTGAAGGCAGCTTCACAAAACAACAGAGATGGACAACGGGAATCTTGCCCATGCCTTGTGACCAATGCATTTTCTCACAATTAATTAATGTTAATTTTCTCAAAATAGAATTGACCGTTTTAGAACCAATCAGGCTGGCAATTCTGCATCATATTTTCTGTATTCTTTCGTGGTCTGCATATCACATGATACTGCTTGTGGTACATATTACACCCACTATCTTCTGTCTGTCTGTCTGTCTGTCTCTCTGTCTGTCTCTCTGTCTCTGTCTCTGTCTCTCTCTCTCTCTCTCTCTCTCTCTCTCTCTCTCTCTCTCTCTCTCTCTCTCTCTCTCTCTCTGTGAATTTTATCTGTCAGTCTGCCAGTCTCTTCATCTCCCTCTCTCTCTTTCTTTCTGCGCATTGTGTGTGAGTGTGAGTCTGTCTGTGCCCGTCTTTGTGTGTGTGTGTGTGTGTGTGTGCGTCTGTGTGTGTGTGTGTTTGTGTGTGTGTGTGTGTGTGTGTGTGTGTGTGTGTGTGTGTGTGTGTGTGTGTGTGTGTGTGTGTGTGAGTGAAAGAAGAGAGAGAGAGAGTGAGAGAGTGAGAGAGTACATATAGGCATGTTGGTGTTAAAAAAAGGAATAAACAGAGGAAAGTGTGACTGGACAACACAATGCCTAACAATGTGCACATTCTCTGTCCTCTGCCCAAAGCTTTCCCCATCGCATCCTCCTCCACGGACTACACCGTCATCATCGCTTGTTCCGTCACGGCTTTCGTCATCATCGTCGGCATCATCATCTTCTGCTGCGTCAGGACCAGGCTGAAAGAGAAGAAAAAAGCAACAGGCCTCCGACAAAGAGAAACTGCCCCAAGCCGCCGAAGACGTGGAGGCGAACCACGAGAAGTACCCCGACAGTGGCAAAGCTCGCTTTTCACAGCGAATTATCCCCTCATCCAAAGGCAAACGTCCGCCGCAAGATGTCGCCGTGGAGCCAGAAACCACCGCTGCGTCTCGCGTCGCTACGCTCAACGCCGCTGCCGCCGCCGCCGCTAAGACTAAGGAAGAGAAGGAGAGAGAGAAAGAAGAAAGGAAGAAAGAGATGGAGCGGAAGAAGGCGGAGGAGAAGAGGCCAAGGAGGAACAGAGAGCCAAAGCGGCGGAGGAGAAGAAACGAGTGGCGGAGGAGAAAAAGAGTAGCAGCCGAAAAAAAGCGGCGGAGGAGAAGCGGAGAGTCGCCGAGGAGAGGAAAATAGCAGCTGAAAAAGCAGCGGAGGAGAAGCGACAAGCGGCCGAGGAGAAAAGGGTAGCCGCAGAAAAAGCGGCAGAGGAGAAACGGGTAGCCGCAGAAAAAGCGGCTGAGGAGAAGCAGAAACTGGCGGAGGAGAAGAAACAAGAAGCAGAAAGGGCGGCCGAGGAGAAGAAACAAGCCGCTGAAAAACTAGAAGAAGAAAAGAAACAGGCAGCGCAAGAGAAACAAAAGTCTGCAGCAGCTGCTAAGAGCGAGACTACAGAAGCGAAAGAGGGCGAAGCAGAACAGACATCAAAGGGAACGAGTCCAGCGGTGGACAATGCTGCAGCGGTCACTGCCTCTTCTAGCCAGTCGTCAGAGGAGAAGGGCAAGGCCAGTGACAAAACAAGCCAACAAGAAGAAAGTGGGATTTGAGGAGAGATCACGCAGGAGATCGACCCACCAGAGCCTGAAGACACCCCTGAAGCTGAAGGGCCGGCGGCCCCCGCCGCGGCGTCTAATGCCACTCTCTTTATGGTTCAGGGCATGAATGTGGAAGAAAAGTCGAAGTCTGAAGGCAAAGACAGCTCCCAGAAATCGTCAGGAAAGAGAAGCAGGAAGCAAAGGAAAGGAAAAGAAAGCCCCGAAGCCAAAAGAAACCACAGCTAAAGCAAATGCAAAGGGAGAAAGTCGAGCCACGGTGACACGAAATCGGAAAGGCCACTCACGAGACAAAAATCAAACATCAATAAAACGGACACCAACACCAAAGGAAAGGCCCCAGACCCTCCACCCAGAGAAAAAGTCAACGGTGGACAAGTCCTCTCGCGAAAAAGAACGTTAAGACAAGTGATACTCCTCCCAAAGACAAACCCAAATCTGACAAACCCAGCAACACCGGTACTAAACCCAAAACACCGCAGAGTACAGAGAAAACCCAAAACACCCAAAGACAGCGCAAAGGAGGGAAAAGTGACGTCAAGGAGACATCAAAATCCGCCGCGGAAGTTTCTGTTAAAGCAGCAGCAGCAGCAACTGTGGCAAAAGAAACAGCTCCCAAAAAATAAGAAAGCAGAAAAACCTACTGCCAAAGTAGAACCCCTAAAGGGAGGGAACTCATCTACTACCAAGGACGTTCCTAAGAATGAGAAATCCAAACCAGAGAAGAAAACACAGAAAGAAGGAAAGATATCACCAGAAACGCATTCCGATCCGGAAAAGACGGACCACGGCCCAAACATCATCCGAAACCCCGGAAGTCCAACTGAAAGACACAGGAAGCGTGGCTTTCGGCAACAAACCAGGGGAGGTCACCCGCCCAGGCAGTAAAGTGGTTCTCCTGCCCACAGTGGTGATGGTCGAGAGCGCAGAATCCAAGAAGCGGAAGAAGATGGAGGAGGACCAGTGGGACAAGCTGTCTATCGCCCGCCAAGACCAGGTGTCCGTGCAGGGTGGTGACGTCACGCCGCGTGTCACCACGGTCACCGAGCCTTGCAGAAGAAGTACCAGCACGTGAGCAGCAGCCCGCAGCTGAAGGAGGAGGAGAGGGGCAGGGTGAAATTTGAGGACGACAAGACAGGGGAGCGTAAGCGGCAGACGTCGGGCAGTGTTGCTTCCCTGGAGAAAGATGAAGGGGTGGGTGCCTGTGTGTTTGGTCGTCTGTCCGTCTTTCTGTCAGGCATCTGTTGTTTACTACGCATCTCTCTCTCTCTCTCTCTCTCTCTCTCTCTCTCTCTCTCTCTCTCCTCTCTCTCTCTCTCTCTCTCTCTCTCTCTTAGCAGGCGGATAATCTTTGCCCCACGGCAGACATGTCATTAATAGCTGCTGATGTTTCCAACAAGGCATACCTTGAACCGAGCGTCAAGGACCAATAGAATTGCTGAAAAAGCTGATCACCCTATTCCAGTCCTTTTAGCTGAGAGAAGCAGCCTTCAGACTTCGAAGCAGCCCATGGCGTACACCCACAACACGAGCGGGACACATAGCTGTGACAATCATCAACGGATTTCTTTCCTGTGCGTCGTAGGCTACAACTTGATAGGATCTTTTTTTTTCCTGTATGACTCCTCCCCTACGCAGTCTTTGAGTCTCATTGTGGCTATGTTACAAGCAGTGGAACATGGGACATGGCGTTTGCTGCCCTCTTTAACCTTATCTCAGTAACATTTGTCGCAGTGTCGCTAGATGCCATCAAGGACTTTGACAAGAAGGCAGAAAAAGTTGTGGGGATGGAGGAATACACACTCTGTCCAACAATCATGGCAGACTATTTATACACACACTCTGTCCAACAATCATGGCAGACTATTTATACACACTCTGTCCCAACAATCATGGCAGACTATTTATACACACTCTGTCCAACAAATCATGGCAGACTATTTAACCCGTGCACAAATGATAGGCGCTGCTGAGAGCGGCGTAACTAGTAGACGACTGTTCACTGACGTCACGTTCCCGTGATGACATTACCATCAGTTAACAATAGCCTGGAGACCTTACAATAGCCTGAAGACCTTACAATCAGCCCTGAATATGTGTTCATCTCCCCAGTGATGCCAATCAAGAGAGAGAAGAAGACTGTAGAAGTTTCCATTTGCTGGCAGCGCCGTAAACAACTGCAGACCTCTTGATGAAGAGGTAACTCAGCTCACGTCACTTGAAGGCCGAAAAAACAGCTGTTGCGAACAGACATAAGATCACTCTGTCAAAAAAACAAACAAAACAAAAAGAACACATTGTAAACACACCCATAATGAATTCCCAGCCTTTCTTCCATGAGATCTTGACAACATACAATTGTCACATTCCCACAGTTGGACCGTTGATGTTTGTAACCAGACTGCAGCATTTGGTGCAGGAAAACGCGTCCAGACATCAGACACTTAAACAAAGCCTTATCTTCTCCACTCTGTACATGTCTACCTGCGAAGTTCGTAGGTCAGCACTCGCTGAATTTCATACAACAGAATCCGAAACATGCTGCTGTATAGAACATTGGAACTGGTCAGTGATGATATGATCAGAGATACAGAGACACCTTCAACACCAAGCTTCCAAACCAAAACACATACACTGCCTCCAGAGAAGACTCTGGCCTTGTAGCATGCTGGACGATCCAGCTGACTCAGGGAATGCAGAGAAGTCGTCGGAACAGAGTGGCAAAGTAGAGAGAGACTTCATCAGGCGTGGCCTGTCACTACACGATTTCATACACATCACTGTGGTTTCTGTAACAAGCTTTGTTTGGGTTTCACTTCCACGTAAAATATATAACAGTACACGACCAGTTAGCACTACTCTAACCACTGGATTCACCAAATTTGAACTTCGATATGAAAAAAAATGTTGATTAGAGTATGTCAGGTTCACATAACGAACGCATGTTTGGTTTGTTTTAGTCGAGTGGGTAAAGAAAGAATTCGAAAGACGTAGTTCTTTTATGTAACAGTTCGTGCGTGCGCATCACCGCGGTTTTAATGTATCTGCCAGCTCGTAGCCCAGATATTTCATAATGTTTGTTGCTGCTTACCTTACCCCTTCTCTGTCCCTACCTCCGCCCCCCTTAACTCCTTACCCCCTCCCTGCTCCCTACCTCCCTCCATTTCCCTCTCTCTGTCTGTGTCTATGATTCTCTGTCTGTCTGTCTGTCTGTCTGTCTGTCTGTCTGTCTGTCTCTCTCTCTCTCTCTCTCTCTCTCTCTCTCTCTCTCTCTCTCTCTCTCTCTCTCTCTCTTCGCCTAAAAGCCTACTCTTTCCTGCCCATCAGGATCCATATGGATTACGAAGGGGGAGAGTCCGGCAAGAGCACCCCCGCCTCCCGGCCCCCCACCGTGTACACTCCCCGCACCACCACTCCCCGGGACAACACGGTGGTCACCCCCAGCGTGGTCAACCCCTCCATCGTCACCTCCATCGTCAGCGGCACCGGCGACGACCCGCAACAACAGCCTGTCCCCATTGAGTCGCCTGTGGGAGGTGAGAGGCTGGGGGATGTGATGGGGGGAGGGAGGGATTAGAATCTGCCAGCTTTGAGAAAAAGGGATGGAAGGATGGATGGATGCATGGATGGGTGGACGGACGGACGGATGGATGGATGGATTGATGGATGGAAGGATGATGGGATGAGTTGGATGGACGGATGGAGGGAGGGAGGGAGGGAGGCAAGGACGGGAGGGAGGGAGGGAAGGATATATGAATGGGTGGATAGAAAGATAGATTGAAGGGTGGGTGGACAGATGGATGGATGGATGGATGGATAGAAAGACAAGATGGATAGAAAGATGGATTGAAGGATGGATAGATGGAAGGATGGATGGAATGGGATGGGATGGACAGAGGGAGGGAGGGAGGGAGAGAGAGACGAGGGAGGGATGAATGGATGGAAGGATGGATGGAAAAGATGGATAGGGTGGGTGGATGGATGGATGGATGGATGGATGGATGGATGGGTGGATGGGTGGATGAAAAGGTTGATGGATGGATAGATGGATTCAAGGGTGGATGGATGGATAGATGGATGAATGGATGGATAGAAAAAGATTGATTGAAGGGTGGGTGGATGGATGGATGGATGGATGGATGGATGGATGGATGGATGGATGGATGGATGGAAGATGGATGGATGGATGGATGGAAGGAAGGAGGAATGGAGCGATAGATGGATTGATGGAAGGAGGATGGATGGATGGATGGGTGGATGGTTGGATGGTTGGAGGAAGGACTGTTGTCGTTTGGACTGTCGGCGGATAACCATTCTTCTGTGGTCGATTTTTTTTTGGGGGGGGAGGGGAGAGGGGGGGGGGGGGGTGCGTCAGATCTTCAATTCCGTCGCCAAGATGAAACCTCAGTCTTCTCGAGGTCTTGACGGCTGTCCCAAAGCTGAATCTGCAGTTCTGCTCTCTCTGGTCAGGTTTGCTGCTGCAGAACATCATGGGCTGGACAATGTTGGCGGATGTGTTCTGGGGCCTGCGATCCAGTACCACACAGACATTCGTCTGTGCGGGCAATCTGAGATCCAGTACCTCACGGACATTCGTCTGTGTGGGCAATCTGAGATCCAGTACCTCACGGACATTCGTCTGTGTGGGCAATCTGAGATCCAGTACCACACGGACATTCGTCTGTGTGGGCAATCTTAATACGGTTGAGGTGGCTCAGCAATCGGCAGTGGCCAGTTCTGAATCTGAAGAGGATTGCTTTCTGGTATCTCTGGAGCTGATGGATTGGATCAGCACCAGTGACTGCACCCAGCCTTCTCTTCCACTGGTTTTGATATTGGCTTCTCTGTAGGTCACAGGGTGGCTGAACTGATCCATATTGCTGCCCGCCTTGGACAAAGCCTTCTTATTTCCCAGTTATCCCACCGTGTGATAGAATCCACTGGAGTACAACGGCCAAACTCGAAATAATCTCTTCCATTGTGTGTGTAATGGCCACTGAATGAGACACGATAGAACCTCCATGGGAGCGTCCATTCACTACTACTAAAGTTGTTACTGTTATTATAGGATAACAAGATAAAAAAAAATCATGTCCATGCATTTCAAGTATCTATAGGTCAAGGACTCATCACATGTCAATGGAAAGAGTCGTTCTTGGCCACAATCTGGATGTATCTGTTAAAGAAACAAAGATGGGACATTATGATTAGTTCTATGCTCTTACAGATGCTCAGGCCTTTTGGGGATCATTTTTTGTCTTCAGTTTAAGAAATGTGCTATTTTGAGGAAAAGTGTTTATTTCCTCTCCCATTTCAGTAATATCGCAGACATTATACGTCATTGTTGTTCTACTGCTGCTAATTGTGTGTGTGTGTGTGTGTGTGTGTGTGTGTGTGTGTGTGTGTGTGTGTGTGTGTGTGTGCGTGTGTGTGTGTGTGTGTGTGTGTGTGTGTGTGTGTGTGTGTGTGTGTGTGTGTGTGTGTGTGTGTGTGTGTGTGTGTGTGTGTGTGTGAGTGAGAGCGACGTGATCTTTGGTTTGTATTTCATTTGTTTAGTTCGTTTTGTTGTAGATTGTTTTTCTTTGTTTCCTTTTTTGGAGGGGGGAGGGGGTTGGTTGTGCTGGGAGCAAAGGGCGCTGTCACCATCCTCCATGATCTATTGTATAATTACTCCATAGAACTAGTTCCCTTAATGTAATGGGAATCTACTGTAAATGTGACCCTATTAAAGAAAAGGTACCATCATCACAACCCCTCTTTGTATTCGTATTCAGTACATCGTCGTAACCCGACTATCGCGGACGAAATTCTGCCTCAAACGGTTAACACACACTGCGATATGTGTATGATACGAAACGGGTATTTATTAATTAAATCTATCTATCATCTGTCTGTCTGTCCGTCTGTCTGTCTGTCTGTCTGTCTTATCTACGTATTTATCTATTCATTTATTTTTCAATCTATTTATCTATTCATTTGTCATCTTTTCCTTTTCTTTCTTTCGTATATGTTTATTTATTTATTCACATAACTATTCATTATGTTATCAAATTCTTTTTGTATGTTTATTCTGTTTTGCATCTTACGCGCTTATTTTTCTCTCGAACATTGATTGTTTGTTCTTCTCATCTGTAATTCTTCTCTTTCCTTATTGGGTGCTTTTTTCTGTTTTTTCTCAGATTCTGAATTGTTTGAGCTTGCTTCCTTTCTCTTTCTTTTTACCTCTGTGTGTGTGTGTATGTGTGTGTGCGTGTGTGTGTGTGTGTGTGTGTGTGTGTGTGTGTGTGTGTGTGTGTGTGTGTGTGTGTGCGTGTGTGTGTGTGTGTGTGTGTGTGTGTGTGTGTGTGTGTGTGTGTGTGTGTGTGCCGCGGCGCGCGCGCGCGCGCGCGTGTGTGT
>JADBJO010001945.1:322500-332500 GCA_016801955.1 Conus betulinus | reverse complement strand
CCCCCCCCCCCCCCCCCCCCCCCCCCCCCCCCCCCCCCCCCCCTCATTTTTTTTCCCAAACATCAACGTAAAAATGACCACCTCAAACTACAAAGCCCTGCTTATGTATAAGCAGAAAAGAGGGGATAGAAGGGGGAAAGACTGACAGACAGGAAGAAAATAACGAAACAATCATAACCTTTGAGCAAATAGACAAACAGACCGACAGAGAGTGAGGAGAAGAAGCAGAAGATTCTACGACGACGAACTCAAATCCGTGTCACTTTCACACTAGTGAGCTGGACAGCATGCACGTCTAACAAATTTGCTGTGATAAAGCAAAACAACTTGAAATGCATCAACAAACAGAAAAGCAAACAAACAAATAAACCAACAAATTATGGCCAGCACAACGCACTGTGTACAAAAGTACATTTTAGATAGATCATTCAAAGCAAATGCAGAACATTCATGCAAGGTGCAATCAATGCCAAAGACTCATTACTCAAGAAACAAATAAAACGAATAATCTAAGAGAAGGGATTATCTCAAATGAAAAAACAACTTCAACCAGATTTTGTTGTTGTTGTTAATTTGATTGTTTACTGCATTCAGCCAATCATTCACTCTATTTACTAATAGACAAAAAAAATCTGACAGAATAAAGCATATATCATTAAGAGGTGTTCAACACTATTTTTTATAGCGTGAAATAATTGGATCGAAAAGCTTCCTTGCAAAATCTTCAACGGATAAAGTAGGGTTGAAACTGTATGTTCCCTAAATTAAACTACGATTACTGCTACTACAACTGGCACAGGATAAAATAATAATAATAATGATAACAATGATAATACCACTATTACTACTACTAATGATAATGATAATCAAAATAGTGGTAATAATAACAATGGAGACAGCAGCAGCTTGCCAAGTAAGAACACTGGAAAAATAACGTGCAACATATCTCATTTCACAATGATAACTCGATTTTTTATATGAATAGTTTCACACATTACAACCCATTTCTTGCAGAGTAGCACTGTGTAGAAAAAAGACTATATTCTGAGTAATGCAGGCATTTTTTTAAAAAAAGAGTTACAGTTATTTCTTTAACGATTCACAACATGTGCATATAATGTATTTGTAAATATTCTGCATTCGTAAATTTAGACAATCACCATTTTGTGCACAAACAGTTCGGAACAAACCAGTGACACACCCACAAAGCGTGCTGACCTGTAGGCTGTAGAGGGATGACATTGAGTGATGAAGTGATGAGATCTCGCCACCCTCCCTAGCCCTACCCTCCCTAGCCCCCGGCCCCTTCTCTTCATAGATTAACTCCCTGTAGCAGGCAGAATGCTGAAAATGAATATGCCATGTACGTGCTGAACGGATGAGGAAAAAAGAAAATGATAATTGCAGTTACACCATTCATAGTATTACCCACTCGAAGTCGTTCAACAGACCAAGCACTGAACCACATGCAAAGTATTACAAAGCACAAGGGTCTAAAAGCCTGAGACATTTTATTTCCCGATATAACTGGCAGTCCCCTTCATACCCCCCCCCCCCCCCCCCCCCTCTTTACTCCCTTTCAACTATCTCCTGCTGTGCAGTGATTTTGGGGTTGTCCAAAGAGGAAGAGAGGATTCCTCTCTACATAATGGTGCGGCCTCAGGTTGGTGGGACTTGGACAAATAAGACCTGTATTGATACCACTGTGTCGCCCTTCCGTGAACGACACTGTGCAAATGAGCCTATGTAAATGTGTTATCAGAGTTACGCTTTTCAACCATTAGGGCAGGCTAGACTGAAACTGTCTGGAATCCCAAGATATGACCATGAACACACACTCACACACACGGCAGGACACTAATCGCGTTCCTAACTTTCTATGGTTTTCTTATTTTTTCCACTTTACCACTGGAGCTGGGATTGGAGGATAGGTTTAGGGACTGGGGAAGAAAAGGAAAGATGGGGAGGGGGGAGGGGGGGACGCAATCACAGCAAAAATGTGTGTACATAATCTGACAAATGTGACCGAAGCCTACCAAAACATAAACCATTGATATTTTTGTTTAATCTATTCTGACCTGAAAAGACTGTCGGAGAATGTTCTTTCTTGTACAAGACAAGCTTTATGCACTTTGACAAACATGTGGATGCCATGGATGTTTTGGGAAAGCAGAAGTAGAATAGCGACTAAGCGCACGTGCACACATCTCGTGACGTAAGTAAGCAACACACGAGCCAGTTCATACAGCAAAGGGCGCCGACCACAGATACATACGCAAACACGCTATGTCTAATGTGGTATGCATACTCAGAGTTTCTCGTCTTGTACGACAGAAGGTAATTCTGGATAAAGAAAACAGAACACAAGCAGAATTATAATCAGTATAAGTGTATTGCAGTATGAATGTGCTGCATACAAAATATAACTGAGGTGATGTGTAACACGTAAAGTATAATATATGCGTTCATCTTAACAATGTTAAAAGTAAGCGTAATGTTTTGACGGAAAAGGACGGAAAAGGACAATCTTTAAACAGAACATGATGATGAAGAGATGATGGGTATTTATTATCTTCTTGTTAGCCAAATGCACGCTACTACATTGGCTACATTTGACACACAATATGCACAACAATCACACAATTAACAAGAATATCTATAAATTCCTATCCATTTTTTCCCCCAGAACGTAGTAAAACTAAGTCTTTCGAACTAGACCAAAAGAATTATAACGTATTTACAATGTTTCAATAGAGTTATTGAAGTTGATATTAAACTAAGTCTTTCGAACTAGACCAAAAGAATTATAACGTATTTACAATGTTTCAACAGAGTTATTGAACTTGATATTAAACTATGTCTTTCGAACTGGAGCAAAAGAATAGTAACGTATTTACAATGTTTCAATAGAGTTATTGAACTTGATATTACACTAAGTCTTTTTCACTGGAACAAAAGAATAATAACGTATTTACAATGTTTCAACAGAATTATGAACTTGATTTCAGCCGGACTTGAAAGACTCCACGGTTGGTCGGACGATAGTTCCTACAGCCTAGCGGTAAGAAATGTGTTTCTGCAGGGACCTGATCTTCAGTATTCTGCTCCGGGCTGTTTCATAGCAGTAATCAACTTTTGAGTCTGAAAAGACTGGGTCAGTTGAGGACAAACAACTTTACACGAGTGAAAACAGAGTAGAAAGCCATAACCGCACAGAAAGCCACAGCCCAATTTCTTGCAGGGTATCCTCACAAGGAGCACCAAAGGATTTTTTGTGGGAGGCGCACTCTTTTTTCACTCCCATGCCGCTCCTACCCTCCCTCCCCCCCCCCCCCCCCCCCCCCCATCTTGCAGGGAAATACATTCCTGGACGTCCAACCATCCCACACTACAGACAACCGTTGTTTTAACTGAAATTAGCCACAGGTTTCCAGACTTGAGTTAAATCATCAGTGGGTACACACATGGATTGATCTTCTTGAGCCAGAGACCCCACATAGCATTTAGTGTATTCTTCATGTTCGCGGACGGAAGCAAAAATGAGGCTGTGGTTGTAAATGACCTAGCTATACGGCTTTCGAAGGAAGTTTCCGTCACAACAAAGGCAGCCATCTCTCTCAAATGACCACAGAGCAAAATTCCTGTTCTTCCGATTGCCACACTTTATTTCCCATTCTCGTTTCCAGTTCACACATTCGTTTTTTTTTGTGTGTGTTCATTTTTTTCATTTCTTTGTTAATTCATTTCTTCTTCAAAATTTACCTCACAGCTTTAAGAATCTGAAATAAATGCAGAAAGAAAAAGGAAAGAGAAACAAACAAAAAGAGACACAAAGAACAGAGAGGAGTCAAGAGTGTAACGAGACACAAACACGGAGAGACACTAGATGTTGTTTTTGTCAACCATCTCTCAAGGAGTCTCGCAAAAGGTAACAACGCTCCCCGCTCAACTTATCTATCCCCCCCCCTCCTTCTCCTCGCTCAACTCTCACCCAAAAGGAGAATGAAAGTATAAAAGACAAAAAAAGTAACACTGTGATAAATGTCATTATTAACAGAGGGAATATGTAGACTACTTAATCTCTATAATCACACAGGTATGGTCCAGTGAAGTACTGAATACATTCATACGCGCGCGCGCGCGCGCACGCACGCACGCACGCACGCACGCACGCACACACAGCACACACGCACGCACACATACACACACACACACACACGCGCACACACACATTTCAAATGTTGTCCAAATTGTCGGTATGATTGAACATGGACCAACCTCTCTCCCTTCCTTTCGTTTTTCTCTTTTCTTATTTTTTTGTCTCTTTGTTTGTTTACTTGTTTTGTCAAGACTCAAGACGGCTACTATATGATTCAAGACACCTTAAAATGAATGGATTAGAGCTATTTGGGGGAGGGGAAAAACGGCAAAACGTGTTACGGGTGTATTGAACAGCTTCATGGAGAACAGCGGAAGGCTATTTCATGTATTTACAGAGTGACAGGGACGGCATAGCTGCAGTTCTCAAAAACAAAAGCTAAAGTCCAACGGTGGAAACGAGAGAATGGGAAATTCTGTCAGATTTATTGTCCGGCTTTCACGCTGGACATTTCAGAGCATTCCAGAGATTTGAGATAAAAATCCCAGCGCTTTGGAGCGGTAGGACGCATTCCTACCAAACTCCAGCATGCAACCACAGACACAGACACTTACAAAGTCGACTCGTATAACCACTACATATTCTCATACACGGGCTCGCGAGGAGACGTGAACATGGTTAGGAAGCCTAGGCGGTGAGCCAGAGCATCACTGGACTGGTCACTCTCCTCACTGCATCGGGCCATCTCCAGAGCCATGACTCTAGCCTGCGAGAAATACACGGGGGGCTCTATGGAACTGTAATGACCCGCCTCTATGGAACTGTAATGACCACTACGAGGGCTCTCACCGGGTATGTCCACAGGGTTAAGGGGCGGCAGGCGCCGCGGGGTGGGGTTGAGAGCGGCACCGGCTGGTCGGGGTCGGCGCCGGAGAGGTCGGGGTGCAGCTTGGAAGGCGTGACGATGGAGCGGGAGCTGCTGGACGAGTTGATCTTCTTCACCGGGTCCTGAGACACCACGGCGGTGGTCACCATGTTCTGGAAGAAAGAAGGAAAGGAAGGAAGAAAGAAGGTGGGAAGGAAGGAGGAGGAGGAAGGATTGAAGGAAGAAAGGAATTCTTTAAGTCAGAATCTATCGGGCCCATTTTCGATAGGTCTTCGACAACTGTGCACATGAAGTACATTTATATATTACACATAGGCTATATGTTTATACAAGTGCGTTGCAAAACATTTGAATAATATCTAAATATAATGAAAAGCTTGTCTTGCAAAGACATTTTATAAGTTCATTGACATTTCCGTCTTGTTGCAACGTCGGATAGTGAAAGTGAAACATTACTACAATAAATTCTTGGAATGTTTTTTTTTCTTTTTATCGCTGTGAGTTGGAAAGAGAATTATTTTCTTGAAATCATTTCTTTTGTTAAATCACTGTAAGCTGGACACAAAAAGACAAACTGGATCCTATTCTCCTAAGCAGTTGTACATTGTAGACATAACACACACACACACACACACACACACACACACACACACACACACACACACACACACACACACACACACACACACACACTCACCACAGGCTGTCCAACCAGCGGCTGTTCCCCAGGTTTGCCCTCATCCACCATGTCCACCTCCGCCTCCATGTCCTCCGGGGGCTGCGCCTGTGGGTCCACTTGGCCACCGCGGCCCTTGAGACACGGCACTTTCTGCTTGACCAGTGGCCAGCGCTTGCGGTAGCCCAGATGGTAGATGGCCAGCCCGACGACCACGCCAATGAGCAGAAGGATGATGACGGCAGCGACGATGGCTCCTACGTTAACACCGTCATCGGCGGCACTGGGAACTGGAAACGGTGAGAACAACAGTGTGTGTGTGTGTGTGTGTGTGTGTGTGTGTGCGTGCGTGCGTGCGTGCGTGCGTTGCGTGCGTGCGTGCGTGCGTGTGTGTGTGTGTGTGTGTGTGTGTGTGTGTGTGTGTGTGTGTGTGTGTGTGTGCGTGTGTGTGTGTGTGTGTGAGAGAGAGAGAGAGAGGAGGCATGGGTGGTGGCCGTTGAGGTAGTTTTCTGGGCAAGGGTGGTGGTGGTTGGTGGTGGTGGTGGTGGTAAGGGTAGTGAGGAGAGGGTGGGTTTGGTGGACAGGGGGTGGGGGGGTGGGGAGGACAGGGAGGGGGGGGAGGTAAGGAGTAAACTAACTATGTGATGGCTGAGAATGGATGATTGATCGTCGAGTGCCTTTCCCATCTCTCATTCTGTCTCTCCTCGTTTATCTTTCACCCCTCCATCCACCACTTCTCTCTCTCTCTCTCTCTCTCTCTCTCTCTCTCTCTCTCTCTCTCTGTCTCTTTGTTTCTCTCTCTCTCTCTCTCTCCTCTCTCTCTCTCTCTCTCTCTCTCTCTCTCTCCTCTCTCTCTCTCTCTCTCTCTTTCTTTCTGTCCTCTTTCTCTCTTATCTATCTCTCTCTCTCTCTCCCTTTCTCTCCCCCCCCCCCCCCCCTCTCTCTCTCTCCCTCCATCTCGACAGATGACCAATATAGCTTATCTATCTATCTCTCTCTCTCCCTTTCTCTCCCCCCTCTCTCTCTCTCTCTCCCTCTCTCCCTTCTCGCTCTCTCTCTCTCTCTCTCCCAATATATCTTAAGACTCCATATAGCTCTCTCTCTCTCTCTCTCTCTCTCCTCTCTCTCTCTCTCTCTCTCCTCTCTCTCTCTCTCTCTCTCTCTCTCTCTCTCTCTCTCTCTCTCTTTCCAACATACACGCAAGCTAAGAAAATTGTCTCGAAATAAAGTAGCTCTTCGCAACCAAAGATGAATAGATCTTGAAATAAAAAGGGGAGGGGGGGGGGGGGGGGGGGGGGGGGGGGGGGGGACGAAAAACAGTCCCGTAGAACACACACACACCACGATAAATTAAGAATGTATGGTATACATACTAAAACTAAAACTGCGTCGATTAAATCTCAGCAATGAAGATGAAATGAAAATACCCACCCTCGTTGTCGTATTTTAACAGTTAAACATTTTAAAAAAGATTTATTGATAGAGGGTGGGGAAAGAGCTGATTGGGGAAGGGGGGGGGGGGGGGGGGGGGGGGGGGGGGGGGGGGGAGGGGGGGTATGTTGACTTAGATACTGCGGGAACCAAAACAAAGAATTCAGTCTGGAAAACAAAGATCGGCTCACAATCGTTGTTGGGAGTAAATAAGTTGTCCCTACTCACGGTTCCTTTAAAATACGTAAAATGGAAATTGATATATTTCAGATGCAGATCAGATTCCTCACCAGATGGATTACTACAAAAAATACCATCCAGTAATTGTGTTGATTGCAGTACGAATTACAGTGCTGAGTCAAATCGAAATAATGTCATACATTGAAGGTAAACTTTTCAAATCTTGTTTCTCGTTATGAACGCAAAATGCAACGATACAATTCCACATCTGGACCAATTCAATCATTTCATTCACATTGCAATGCGATGGGGAAAGTGTAAAGTATCTGGGGAAAACCAGACAAAAAAGAATGTTTTAGGATACAAAGTCAAACACTATCACCACTTACCTACCCACCCCCCCACCTCAGCCCCAGCGCCCCCCCCCCCCCCCCCCCCCCCTCCCTTCTCCCGACCCCTATCACAGCATTCCAAAAGATTTAGGTCAGTAAACAACACACCAATAGCATTGTGTGAATCGGATCTAACATCATACAGTAAAACTGTAGTCAAAACAAATAACAGTTACAGCTGGGGGTGTAAATGTTACTAAACCCAAATTATGCGCATGAACAGCCTGCTGGAAATACAAGCGGCAGAAGTACTGGGCTGTATTTGTGCAAGAGGGTAGGATTAATAAACACACACACACACACACACACACACACACACACACACACACACACACACACACACACACACACATTTACACGTGCCATTTCAACCAGCATTAGTAATCCAACACACACACACACCCACACACACACACACACACACACACACACACACACACACACACACACACACACGCGCGCGCGCGCGCACACACACACACACACTCGCGCGCGCGCGCGCACACACACACACACACACACACACACACACACACACACACACACACACACACACACACACACACCCACAAGTCAATATAAACACAGGATCACTATCACCAAATGCACACAATATCACAACGACGGCACAGAATACGCTTGATGGAAAAAATGCGACCGTATTAATGACAACCTTGTATGAAAGGCCATGGAAAGTTAAAGGAAGACCCATCGTTAGTGTGCAAAAAGTAAAACCATCTTACCGCATGTGACTGTAATAAAAGAAAACAATAGATTCAGGTCAAAATGAAAAGGCACGTGTCTCTTACGCCAAATGTTCTGTATTGCAGTAAAAGGACGATCAATCCTGGGCGAATTTAGATAATGCAAATAAAGAAAACAGACTACCAAAATACAGAATGATGATTCTAAGTGATGAATACGATAAAAGACTCATTAATTTAAAGCCATCTTAATAATCTCTTTTTTTTTTTTAGCAAGTGCATGGGTTAAGAAAGAAAAAAAAAAAGGAAAGGAAAGAAAGAAAAAGAAAAAAGAAACAAACAAGCAAGAAAAAAACCCCCAACAACAACAAACTGCTAAAATACGATCTGATTGTATAAGGTGATGCATATGATAAAAGACAGATTAATATGTATAAGGTGATGCATATGATAAAAGACAGATTCTCTGAAACAATCAATCAATTGCTTTTCTTTTTTGTTGTTTAAACAATTGCACTACTTACAAAAACAAACAAAAACAATACAAATATTTAAAAAGAAAGAGGGAAAAAAAAAGGTAGAGGAAGTACACGTTTAAAAAGGTTCAACCAAATGTGCACCTTATTAGTGTGCAAGAACAGTTTAATATATTCTGGTTTATAAGCATCGCACAGAAACGCCATGTTCTTTGTTGATGTGTTGTGATGTGTTATGTGGTGTTATGTTGAAATGATAATAGGTTTCTGTAAGTCCAACTTGCCGTGCTTTTACACGGGGAATGTGTGTGTGTGTGTGTGTGTGTGTGTGGGGGGGGGGGGGGGGGGCGTGCATGTGTGCATGTGTGTGTGGACGAATGACTGTGCAAACAAAATGGTGATTTACAGATAATGATCACCTCTTATCAGAAAATATGACCGTTTTTTTTTATTTCCCGCCATTAAAGCAGCCATACTCCAACTTCGGAGAAGGTGCTTGTTTTGTGTAACGTGTCATCCATACCAACGGCCAAACTGGCTTCTCTTCCGAGTGTTGGTGACGGGAGTTCACGTGTGTACAAGATGTTGTGCGTGCGTTCACACACGGAACCTCGGATTAAAGTCTCATTCAAAGGACTGTATGGAAAATGGAGTCAGAACCAACGGTAAACTACGAGGGAAAAAATCCCCCGTATCGAAACGGAGATTCGAACCGAAACCCCAGTATCACCAAGATCACGAGTCCGGCGCTCTACCACTGAGCTATTCCGGCCCCCACACCCCCTTTATCACTGTACGTGATAGACTTTCATATACCGAGCCGCAAGCAAACATGCAAACAAAGACTCGGCATATTCACTGTTCAACCAGACACACACTGATTTGTACATCAGGCTACTTTGAATTCTGTTGAATGCATAGTTTTCATTTCTTTTCTAAATTTTGATTTGCTCTTAAAAGACAACAATGTGCACGTATTTCTTTACAATAAAATGACCCATCTATAAACAATTATTACAGACTTGCTGGTCAATGGTAGAGACATTGTGATTTTTTTAAGTTGTCAGATAATCGTCGGATTATCTGCAAATAGCGGCAGATGAGAGACGGGCCACTGGTAGGGAAAGCACCAGCACGTTTGATGGCTCTGTTCGCC
>JADBJO010001945.1:285000-310000 GCA_016801955.1 Conus betulinus | reverse complement strand
ACGTGTCAATAGGACAAGGCCACTGAAGAGAGGAAAACAGGGTTTTCATGCACAAATCAACTTCTCTCTCATTGCTTCAGAAGTCTACGAGGCCACGGAAATAATACCATGAAGGTAGTGACCTGTGTATGTTTCTGTTCTAACTCTCGATAACAGTAACCATCGATGAAGCAGCCCAGCTACAGGAAATATGCCAGGCTTACCCACCGGTAAGTTTTCAACAGTACGTTGAATTACTTCATCCCACAGAGCTTACCTGTTTTGTGTGTAGAAGACTGAGAAATACGAACAGCACCAATACGTTCTTAGCCATGTTCAATCCTGTTTGCGTCTGCATGATGTATTCGCTCTGCTACACTCTAGAAAAACAAAGAGCTAAAAAAAAAAAAAGAAAAGAAAAAGAAACAAAAATATCCGTCTAGGCAACGGAAGAAAACTCCACAAACTTTTTTCTTTTTTTTTTTTCAAGCGGGGCGAATTTTTTTTTTTTCCCCTCAAAAATCACATTCTGTTGTTGGCATTCGTTCCAGGCTTCAGTAGAAGAACCCGACTTCTGAGGGATACGCACAATGTCATTTTCCTCGCTTGAAAAGACAGGCAGTCACAGGACACGAAGAAGGGCAACATCTGGTTCTCTTGACTCGGGGAGTCAGTGGTAACCAAGGAGGGGAGTGGGAGAGAGAGAGAAAAAAGGTGCAGCTTCAGGGCGTGTGGCACGACCCGCGAATCGCAGATTAAGTCTGGAACTGCTTTGGGTGAGGGTACAGGACTTGAGTCGGCAGCACTTCTGTCGATATTCCTGTAGTGCTGTCGACAGGGTCTTGAGGGTTCGTTGCTGTGTGTGTAGTGTGTGTGTGTTGTGTGTGTGTGTGTGTGTGTGTTTTACCGTTCGGCATCCTCGCAAGTCAACAGCTATTTCTGGCATATGGGGGATTATAATCAGAAAGAATTTCCTGTTTGATCTTCAGCGTGTCTTAAAGAAAACGTGGTTTGTTACACTAAGTATGATTATTTTAAACGGAACTAAGTAAAAATCTCTCAAAAAGGCAGAGGAGTCAAAGAGGAGTCAAATTCACTTTCCGCGGTTCACTGAGGAGAAACAATCAGGTTTCGAAATACCGGTATCTGACCAGGAGTTATATGTTAGTGAGCTTCCTCCCTATTGGAGAAGGTCTCCCCTTTGGAGACTATAAGCTTGCTGAAGGTTCTTTTTGAGAAGCATTTATTATTCCCAATTCACCCACTCAAGCACATACTGTTAGTTAGGCAGAATGGTCTACCACTACAGATATGAATGCTTTTCACCCCCTATTTCTACAATATAAGACATAAGAGCAAGCTTTGTTTAGAATTCAATATTTCTCGCAGTCAGTGCAACACCAAGCTGCTCTGTAAGTTGCTGGAATGGTGCTCGGTACTTATCCTTGGAATTTATTAGTTTATTGTAATTTAGTCCCTTGTGGATTCATTCCAAGAACTGGCCCTCAGCACTTGTGTCTTAAGAGGTTATCTTCTTATATTTTCTACTTTTTACAAGAAAATATAGCTTGTTTTGTTCTTTTATGATTTTCTCTTTGCTTCTTAGGTGACACCTTTGGTTGGTTTTTTTTGAAAACTCAACAAACACACCACGGTATTGCACACCAGCCTTTTTCTGGGATAGCATTCTTCTTAAAATCGAAAAGGCAAAGGAGTCAAATTAGTATTTTCCGTGGTCACTGAGGAAAAACAATCAGGTTTCGAAATACTGGTATCTGACCAGGAGTTATATGTTAGTGAGCTTCCTTCCTATTGGAGGTGGTTTCCCCTTTGAAGACTGTAAGCTTCCTGAAGGTTCATTTTGAGAAGCATTTATTATTCCCAATTCACCCACTCAAGCACATGCTGTTAATTAGGCAGAATGATCTACCAGTACAGACATGAATGCTTTTCACCCCCCTATTTCTACAACCCTAAGACATAAGAGCAAGCTTTGTTTAGAATTATATATATAGATATATAGTTCCTCTCCACACTTTTGTTTTATTCCATTACTATCCTTCGCTGGCTGCTTTAGGAGGTGCTGTTGGATTCTTTTTTGAACCCTTGGTGGTGAGAACACCACAGAATTATGGACTGTGGTGTGTTCTCTATGTGACACCAGGAGCGCAGACACGATCAGCCGTGTGTCTCTGACGACTCCGATCCAGCGGACGAAAGGCCTAGGAGCTGGTAATACAAATAGTTCTGCCTTCGAGAGGGATAACGATGGTTCTCTCAGGCAGCTAGTGAAGGGTTTCTCATTATTTATAATATATTTCCCCCATTTTCTTCATCTTCATTTTTTTTTCTAAAAGTTCAAATCTATGTCAAGTTATTACTATAATGACTGAAGAATTGTTAGCCTGCACTTGTTTTCCCCCACTACTTAATTGTTCAGCATTATATATATATATATATATATATATATATATATATATATATATATATATATATAATGAATATCACTAATATGCCTGGTAAAATTATAAAAGCGCTCAACCCCTTGGGGAGCAGCATCTGTTAAAAACAAAGTATTAAAAAGGATCCTGAAGAGAGCAGTGTGCTCGAAACAAATTTGTAGAGTTTTAGAATTCCTTTTCAATACTGTTTTTTAAACTGTATATATATATTCCCGTTTTCTTCATCTTCATGGTTTTTTTTTTTTAATTTCAAATCTTTTACAAAGTCATTACTATAATGATGGAAGAATTGTCAACCTGCACTTGTTTTTCCCCCACTACTTAATTGTTCAACATTATATATATATATATATATATATATATATATATATATATATATATATATATGTATATATATATATTGTAGATACTATTCAATTTTCTTTCTGGAAATAGATATATAATGTTTATTGTTCATCTTGTGAATAAAATGAGGAAAAAAAAAAAAAAAAAAAAATATATATATATATATATATATATATATATAGAGAGAGAGAGAGAGAGAGAGAGAGAGAGAGAGAGAGAATGAGAGAGAGAGGCCTAGAAGCAGGGATTATAACGGTTCACTCATGCACCTAGTGAAGGGGTTTTCACATTTATAATATATTTTCACAATTTTATGTTCCCATTTTTTTTCATCTTCACACCCCACTTTTTATAAGTTCAGATCTTTGCCAAGTCATTACTATAATGATGGAAGAATTGTTAGGCTGCACTTGTATTCCCCACTACTTAATTGTTCAGCATTATATATATATATATATATATATATATATATATATATATATATATATATATAATGCATATACATATATATATATATATATATATATATATATATATATATATTATGCATACATACATGCACATACGTGCGCGCGCGTTCAGATAATGTTGCTTAGAGCCCAAATAGACCTCAAAGGGCCATATGCATGTGATCTCACGAGCTACCCACACTAGTCTTTTGAAGCTATTGGGTATGACTGAAGAGGATGGGGTTTAGGGAGATAACGTATTTCACGATCGCTATCAGCTGTCATGGATCCACAATGGCAAACAATACAGAGACCCTGTTTGTCGGATATACCTTTCCGGTGGGAAAAGTTACCGCAGGCTGAACCCACCGACCCTGCGCATGTCCGGAACTGGAAATAGCCTGTTTGTTTAGGGCAAATGAATGTGGCCGCACACCGAAACTTAATGCGCTAAGGCCTTGCTTAAGGAGTTGAGTATTTACAGATGGGCACAGAGAGGGAAGGATAGAGGGAAGGACTGAGTGATTGAGAGACAGGAAGTGAGTGAGAGAGGGATAGAGAGGGAGAGGGAGAGAGAGAGGACAGAGAAAGGGGCGAGAGAGAGAGAGAGAGAGAGAGAGAGAGAGAGAGAGAGAGAGAGGCTTGCCTCAGGTGTCTGCCGTTTCCTCCCTCCATGTCAGAGAGAGAGAGAGAGAGAGAGGAGAGAGAGAGAGAGAGAGAGAGAGAGAGAGAGAGAGAGAGAGAGAGAGCTTGTTTTGAGTATTTCTATTCTGTCTGAAAGTTGATTTACTTTCTTTTCTTTCATAATTTTCATCAAGGTACACGCTAGGTGCTGCCAAGCAGACATCCTAAGATGAAAGGAAGGGGACTATTTTGGGGACCCCCCTGGCGCAAAGATAGACGCACGGGTGAGTGCAAAGGTCTGAAATGTGACCTCAGGTAAGGGGTAGCTCATGAATTTCAGAATTGTGAAATATTTCTTTAATTAATTAATATACCTAAAAACAACAAGAAGATGATGGGGTGGGGGTGGGAGGGGTGTGTTCATGTGACAAATTATCAATCTAATGTCAATATTCGGCTCAAGTATATGCCACGCTCCAAAACATTTACATGGATTATATAATATATCATGAATTCGTGCAAAATGCCAGTAGAGGCGTGTAGCCCGTGGGGCCTATGGCCAGACATACGGCGTCCGATCTAAACTGTAAACAGGAACCCAAGGAAAGTCAACAAAGGCTCTGACCGTCGTTGAGGGAGCGGCAGTTCTTTTTTTATGATCACGCTGATAGCGAGCTAAGTGGCAGGCGGCAGTCTCCTCTGTCTGACGGTGAAAGTGTTTATTGATCGAACGGGAGCCTGTGGACATGGGACCTGAGGGAGTGAAGGACTTGGGGTTGGGTGAGAAGAATGGAGGAGGAGAGGGGAGGGGAGGGGGGGGAGGGGGTGGGGGGGGGGTGGGGTGGGGGGGGGGGGGGTGGGGGGTGGGGGTTGAGGTTGATACACTGCGGCGTTATTGCGTCGACCGCTAGAGCGACACACTTTCTTTCTCTCTGTCTGTCTGTCTCTGTCTCTGTCTCTGCCCCCCCCCCCACTCTCTCTCTCTCTCTCTCTCTCTCTCTCTCTGTCTCTCTGTTTCTGTCTCTGTCTCTCCCTGTCTCGCTCTGTCTGTCTGTCTGTCTGCCTCTCTCTCTCTCTCTCTCTCTCTCTCTCTCTCTCTCTCTCTCTCTCTCTCTCTCTTCTTCTTCTTCTTCTTCTTCTTCTTCTTCTTCTCTTCTTCTTCTTCTCCGCCCCTCGTCTCCCCGCCCCCCGTGCGTCCCTCACTGCCTCCTCCATATATATATATATATATATATATATATATATATATATATATATATATATATATATATATATATATATATATATATATATATATATTTCACAAGTAGAATTTTCCGTTGCCCGCACCGCACTACAACCAAACAATGAGAACAGGCAGACTAAAAAATATACAAGGTAAAAAACAAGTTCCGCATTTTCTCCACACAAGGCTAAAATCAAACTTTAAAACTCGAGCTTTCGCCCACAGCTTCATCAGGATATTGTCTTATCTGATGGACTTTTTGGGAAGTGGAGTCAAAACAACAAATAATCCCGGAGAAAAAACAACAACAAAACAAAAAAAACAAACAAAAAAAAAAAACACCTGTACTGAAAGAGCCCGGCGGAGAATTGAACGCGCAATCTAAGGATCACAGTGATCACGGGTCCGGCGCATATATATATATATATATATATATATATATATATATATATATATATATATATGTGTGTGTGTGTGTGTGTGTGTGTGTGTGTGTGTGTGTGTGTGTGTGTGTGTGTGTGTGTGTGTCTGTCTGTCTGTCTTCAATTTCCTGTCTTCAATTTAATGTTTTGTTTTGGGATGTATTGTATCCGTGTGTGAGTGAGCGTAAAGTGTACATCAGTGTGCGTGTGTATGTGTGTGTGTGTGTGGTGTGTGTGTGTGTGTGTGTGTGTGTGTGTGTGTGTGTGTGTGTGTGTGTGTGTGTGTGTGTGTGTGTGTGTGTGTGTGTGTGTGTGTGTGTGTGTCTGTGCGTGCGTGCGTGCGTGCGTGCGTGCGTGCGTGCGTGCGTGCGTGTGTGCGTGCGTGCGTGCGTGGTGTGTGTGTGTGTGTGTGTGTGTGTGTGTGTGTGTGTGTGTGAAAGAGGGAGAGGAGGTGCATATCACGTAATGAGAGACAGACAGACTGCAAGACAGACAGACAGACAGACAGACTGACAGACAGAAATAGTTCACTGTAGAGCGCCGGACCCGTGATCACTGTGATCCTTAGATTGCGCGTTCAATTCTCCGCCGGGCTCTTTCAGTACAGTTTTTTGTTTGTTTGTTTTTGTTTTGTTTTGTCTTTTTCTCCTGGATTTATTGTTGGTTCTGACTCCACTTCCCCAGAACTCCATCGGATAAGACTATAAACATGGGCTTGACATCCTACACACGTGTAAACTTCCATCTCAACTTCAGAAGAAAAGACCAGTTTGGCTGTTGGTATGGATGGCACATAAAAACGCATAATAAGCAGCGAAGGAACGAGCATATATGAACGAACAACTGAGCAACTGACAAACTGAATGACGCGGGAAGCGATTCAATGTAGCGCCAGCAGGCAGCTCTTCAGCAGGCTCTATCCAGGTAGGCAGCTCGTAGTGTAAACGAGAATGCCGATTGTAAGGCGCTTAGAGCTTGCTGTCTAACCGAACATAGGCGCTATATAAGAAATAATGATATAATAATAATAATAATAATAATAATAATAATAATAATAGCATTCTACGTAAGACCACAATGGGGTTGTACACAACAGAAATCTGCGTGTATAGCATGAGACATACAATGTATTGACCTGTTATTGCTCGATCTGACGTAACCAGTGTTAAGAGGGTCCTCACTGAAATGTTAAGGTCCCTTTCATAATTGTGGTGTGGATGTATGCGAGAATTGCTGAGAGAACACGAAAACCTTGTCAGATTTGTACGCCATCTGATATTATCGACCAGAAAGAAAGGTCAAATCGATCCATTGAACGGACCTGAACTGAGACAGATGGGCAGACAGACTGACAGATAAAAGAATACTGATGCGCTGAAGAATAGCAATCATAAGTGCGAGACGGCAACTACCCCCCCTCCCCCTCCCAACTATCTATCTATCTATCTATCTATCTATGTTACAGAAAGAGCTATGAACAGCAGTGAGAGGAAGGATTAACGGCTAACGAGAGAGAGAGAGAGAGGAGAGAGGAGAGAGAGAGAGAGCTAGAGCGAGAGAGAGAGGAGAGAGAGAGAGGAGAGAGAGAGGAGGAGAGAGAGAGAGAGAGAGAGAGAGAGAGAGGAGAGAGAGAGAGAGAGAGTGGTCCCATATGATTCATTGGTGAAACATCAATCATCACCACGCCTTACGAATGAAGTATATTTATTCAGTGGATAAGACCAACGACCCACTGATCCTTGACAAAACATCTGTCGGCCCTCCCTCTGGAAATCGAGAGTTCGACCTTAACATGACACCAGATCATCACAATAGAATGAGAGAAAAAAAAAACAAAAAAAAACCAATAACACCCCCACTGACATGGTGTGTCCGCACTTCTCACTTCCACACTCATGGGCAAAAAACTGGTTTGTTCTTTTTTTAAGCTGTTAATTTAGCGCATTTTTTTTTTTTCCATTGGATGATTTCATACGTTGACGTAGGCCACGTTTCGTCTGAGGATATGAATGTTAGGTGTTTGATGTACAATTTTTTTATAGATCGTTTCACTTTTTGTTCTTTCGTTTTCTATTAATTTTCAGTGTTGTTGTTGTGTTGTTGTTGTTGTTGCTGCTGTTGTTAGTGTTCTTTTTGTTTTTAAAATGAAGAGAAGCGCTCATATGTGTGTTGTGGCGGCCATTGTGAAGTATCAGTTATTTCATGTTACATTCTGCTTCACGTTACTTGTCTCCACTGCAAAGCGCAGCAAGCCACTCATGGGGGGGGGGGGGGGGGGGGGGGGGGGGGGGGGGGGGGGGGGGGGGGGGGGGGGGGGCTATAAAAGTCCTCATTTCATTGCATTTTATTAAAAGTAAGTTATAGCACAAACACAGTAATGAAGAATTAAGGGGAAAGGGGAGGAAAAGAGGAATAGGGGGCGGAAGAAGGGGGAAGGGGGGGGGGGGTACACGGGGAAACAAAAGAGAGAATCCAAGATTATCACGACTTGGCTGCGAGTTTTGTCCTGCACGCGCACAATCATACAGGTTTCAACATGTGGAACTTTGACAGCAGGGGAGGGGGGGGGGGGGGGGGGGGGGGGTTGGGGGGGGGTTGAATGGAAATAGGACTTTGGGCAAACAGTACCATTTGCAGTCAGACCCGCCCGGCCAAACCCTCCATTCTGTGTTGACGGAAGTTAATTGTGCGGGGGTTTCAGCAATGTTGACAGCACCAGTTTCAGAAAGCCTGCCTGAGGTCAACGTCGGCCGGACCAACCTCAGTGACTGGCAATCAGTCCTGTCACGTTGATGGAAGACTGTTATTTAGAGGGACAGTTCAGATGAAGTCATTACTGCTGGGAGAGATGGTTATGAGTTGCTGACTTTCTATGTTGGTATGCGAGCGGAGTTGACATTGACTGCTTTTCGGGTAAACTGGTTGATGGAAGTGTCTTTGAGCACAGGTAGCCTCCTCTCTCTCTCTCTCTCTCTCTCTCTCTCTCTCTCTCTCTCTCTCTCTCTCTCTCTCTCTCTCTAGTTCCAGCTCTCTCTCTTTCTCTCTCTCTCCCTCTCTTTCTCTCTCTCTCTCTCGCTATCTCTCTCTCACTCTCTTGCACGCACACACACACACATACACGCACACACATGCACACTCGCGCGCGAGCGCTTGCACGCACGCTCTCATATACACCTTTTCCTGAAGCTCGTTTCATACCTCTCTTTTTAAAGTGCGCGCACTCAATAATATTCATTCACCCGCAATATCTTTGAAGCCAACGGAGAATTTCGGAAAACAACCAGAATAACATAGCATGGTTTGACACAACATTCACATTATGAAAGTAACACAACTGTGACATACGGCAAGGAGTCAAAGAAGAACAGAGTTAGGAGAATGACTGTTTCTTCATTTCATTTCATATATTATTTCCAGTTGTCTTTCTCTCTCCCCCCCCCCCCCCCCCCCCCCACACACACACACACCCCCTTCACCCCATACCCTTCTCTGTGCTTTTGATATGGGTGAGCATACCCTATATCCTTTTTTTTTTTCCTGCGAAATTCATTGCCTGTTGAAAGCGGGTGCCGTTTAAGTACCCGCTGTGCCAGCGCACCACACGACATTCCTAGGCGAATAATCCCTTTCAGAGAGAATGGCTAAACTTCGTACAATGAATTTTTCAAGCTGTTTCTTTTTAAAGTAGGTCAAGCAACGACACATCCATAGAGAAATGACATACGTACAAGCCGTTGCACTGTTCAACAGACAGTTCGTAAAATGATCAGTGAGATCGGGCTGCAAGGGTTTTGGTGCCTATTTCTCTGAATACTGTGCCCCGCAAGGTAAGTGGCAAGGGAATAACCGATCCGAAACGAAACGGTTTTTCTTGTTCAGATTCTGAAGCTTCGTAGTCAGTCTTCGTCTGCAGTATAATAACAGTTAACAAAAAAAGAAAAGAAAAGAAAAAAGCGAGGTATAGTCACGTGTCTGCCAGAACGTACGTTTATCAGCCTATGATGCAGAATGCAAAATGTAAGAAACGTATTTCATTAAACGATAGCTCAGCATGAAACAGTTTTTGGGCCCCAAGTCCTACGAAGAGTTTGTCAGACTGGACACAAGAAAATACCGTACTGCACACTAATTTCGGTACGAAGTGTTTTTCAGCAGCCTTTGATACAGCCGTCACCACTACTGTGGTCTCCGTGAACCCTGGTGTCAGAGCGCGTTTGAACTTCACCACTGATAGGGCGTTCTGCAGTCGGCTGGGCGATTAACAGCAATGACACTTAACTCAGATCACAGCAGCTCTACAAGTGAGAGAGAGAGAGAGAGAGAGAGAGAGAGAGAGGAGAGAGAGAGAGAGAGAGAGAGAGAGAGAGAGAGAGAGTATAGACACACAATACGCATATATGTCAATACATGTTCCATTGCATTTGATTTCAGGTTTTGGGGGGGGGGGGGGGGGGGGGGGTAAATTTTTTTTTTTTCAGACATGTTCATTCCGTCCACCTGTCTGCTCCATTGACTGCTTCAGAGTTTGTCTGGAAGTCGCCCAAGATTGGGAGAAAGGCAACACGTCTGCAAGAGCAGTTTCCTGGAAGTGATGGCTTCAGCGTAAAGGCCCCTGGCTGTTAACTGTTCATCGGGGTTCATAAAACAGCACAATGGGGCTTCCACTTCAGTTGCGTTCAGTCAGTTAGCACTTTTTCCTACGGTGTTCTGCTGTTTCCTGCTTTTCCCTACGCTTCGCTACTTTTTCAAACTTCTCCGTACAGATCCCCCTTTTTTATTTACATGTTCCTTCGTACTTTACCCAGTTCGTTCGTAATCTTTCCTTCTTTTTAAACCCTAGTTTGTATCCTTCGCAACTTTTCTCCTGCTCTTTCCGAGATCATCTAAAGTTCAAAAGTCATCAGACTCTTAACATTCCCGTGGAATACAAATATCATATAATCAAAATACGTTACACGTGGTCTCTGCAGCTGGTACAGTTTATTTTCTGAGAATTGAACACTCGGCAATGCATGATTATAGCTGAACTCAACAGAAATTAAACTCAGCTCAGCTAACTTCCTACTATCCCAGCCTTCTCTGCCCCAGCTTCCAACCATCAGAATCCAGTGCGCATTACTAGAGCCCCCCCCCCCCCCCCCCCCCCCCGCCCGCCACTCCTTCATCTTTACCCCCTCCCCCCTCCCCTATCCCCATACACTAAATTTTGATTTCAGCCATAGGGAATCTGGAATCGTGCTCTTCCCCATTCTTGACTTATGCTTCTCACTCTTTCCCACTTTCAGCTGCGCTTGTTGAAACGCACCCCCAACAGGCGTTTCTCTTTTTTGTACTCCAGTTCTTATAGAACAGGGAGTACCTTACAATGGGAACGAAGAAATGCTATGTGTCTGTCTGTCTGTCCGTCCGTGGTCAAAATGTGTTCCATTCGCTCCAGACAAAAAGTACTGGGCCGATCTTTCTGAAAAAATTTGTAGATAATGTTTATTATGGGTCACGGATGATGCCCGATGTTTTTATTTTAGCGTTATGTCCGTTACTAATGGCTATAACAGCCCATAACGGTTTTTTCCTCTTTATAGAATATATCTCAGAAAGTACTTGGCCAATCTTTCTGAAAATTTGTAGGTATGTTTATTATGGGTCATGGATGATGCCCGATGTTCTATTTTAACGTTATAGCCGTTACTAATGGTTATAACAGCCCATAACGGTTTCTCTCCTTTATGGAAAAATCTTAGAAAGTACTCGGCCGATCTTTCTGGAACTTTGAAGATATGTTGATTATGAATCACAGATGATGGCCGATGTTTACAGAATAGCCGTTACTAACGGCTATAACGGCCCAAACTGGTTTTCCTCTGTATGGAATATCTCACGCGTATTCAAGATAAACTGGGAGTACGTTTATATCCTTTGCATCTTGTTGTTGTTCTTCTTCTTCTTCTTTGCCCCTCGGCTAGAACATACACGCTGACCAGTGGTGACATGGGATAGGAATTGATCAGATGTAGCTGTCTTTCATCTCACAATTAAGGTTGCCGCGTTCGGTTTTCTTGGACGATAACTAAACACGAAAACAGTATATATGCTTTTTTTCCCCTTCGTGTTGTTGTTGTGTTGTTGTGTTGTTGTTGTTGCTGTTGTTGTTGTCGTTGTTGTTGTCGTTGCTTTGTTGTTGTTTGTTGTGGTGGTGGTGGTGGTGGTGGTGGTGGTGGTGGGTGAAGTTTTGTGTGTGTGTGTGTGTGTGTGTGTGTGTGTGTGTGTGTGTGTGTGTGCGCGCGCGCGCGCGCGCGCGTGTGTGTGTGTGCTATTCCACCCAACCTTTACATGAAGACTTACTCTAATAATAGACTCTCTCTCTCTCTCTCTCTCTCTCTCTCTCTCTCTCTCTCTCTCTCTCTATCTCTCATGACTTATCTTAAAATAGATGGAATAGAATTCTTTTCCATTTAAGTGTATACTCTCTCTCTCCCTCCCTCCCTCTCTCTCTCTCTCTCTCTCTCTCTCTCTCTCTCTCCTCTCTCTCTCTCTCTATTCACAAATGCGATCACACACAGAACTTCATTCAAAGTCTTATCCGAACGGCTTGGACAGATCATCCCGACCTCAAGCAGAGACTCATCCCTAACCTGGCTGTTTTCCGTGGGGATTGACCCCAGAACCCCCTGATCAAGAGAACAATGTCTCATCCAGCTGACCAGCCAACGCTGACGACACTGCCACCAGAACCCCTGATCAAGAGAACAATGTCGCATCCATCTGACCAGCCAAAGCTGACGACACTGTCACGCCACGAAGTGCTAACAGACGAATCGTGGAAACCGCAGATACAGTGAGGGGTGAGGAAGGAAAGAGAATGGCCTGAGTAAGGATGGGGGTAGGGTGGAGGAGGTGGGGTGGAGGAGGTGAGTGTCTCGCCTTTCTTTCCCATGATTCGTCTTCGTCAGAGTTCCCCCGCCCGCTTGCGTAGGTCACTAACCCTCTTCCGGACACCACAACCCCCTCTCATCGCAAGAAAATTGTTCAGTTGGCTGAGCCGCCCTTTCAGGTTATCATGTCTGCCAGTATGTTGCTGTGCACTGGTCAGCGAGGGCAGCCTCCCGCCTGCACGTGGCCTGTGCCGATGCGGGAACAACAGTGCGCGTGTGCTTTAACTTTGACGACACCATCAGCGGCAAAGGGAGGCGAACAGACGGTCAACCTGTGAACAGGAAGTAAGCACACAGAGCCAGTCAGATCGACAGGAAGTGGCGAAAGACCTTCAGTAAGCTTAAGAGAACACCAACTCGCGAACCTTCCTTGTTCCCTTCTCCTCTGTATCTAGGGCAACTCCACGCATGCCAATGACGCCTTCTTGCTGCCCGCGCGCTGCAAACTCTTTCTCAAGAACCAAGCACTCGACGGAATCCTAGCTGGCTTAGTAGTACTAGAGCGCCCAGTTCTCAATCAGACATTTTGAGTTCGAATCTCCGATGGCGTTCACCGTAACAATTGTCAGTGTCCATCTTTATGTGTCGTGTTTTTTTCTCCTTTTTTTTGTGCCGTGTGTGTCTGTAACATAGATGTCCACAACGCTCACTCTCCCGTATAGAAAAGTAGGAAAAAGTCATAAGACGTTAAAACAGGTAAGAAACGTCAGAATCAGTAGACAAGCATGGACCAGCTCAGGAAGACGTGGAAAAGGCAAGGAAAAACACGGAGAAGGTAGAAAAACGTCATGCAAGGTACAAACACTTAAGATAAGCAGATGTACTATGACAAGGTGGGAACACCTCGGTTAAGGTAGAAACGCGGGCGCAGCTCCGTGGATTACGAAGGGAAACGTAGGACAGAAACTTGACAAAAGTAGATTAGAGAATCCACAGTATTTGTGAACATGTAACTGTGTGTTGACGCGCTCGTGTGTCTGTCTGCGCGTGTATGTTTTTTCGCTTTAGAAGGCAGTGTGAGTGAGTGCGTGCGCGTGCGTGCGTGCGTGCGTGCGTGCGGTGTGTGTGTGTGTGTGTGTGTGTGTGTGTGTGTGTGTGTATATATATATTATAATAGAAAAAATATATATATATATATATCTATATATATATATATTGTGTGAGAAGAGTAGAAAGAAAGTTAGTAAACCAGTTTCTGTAAGATTTGGGCTCTCACGAGGTAACGCGCTTTATAAATACATTGCAATACAAAAAAAAAAAAAACGCGGGGATTACGAAGTTAGAGAAGAGTATTTTGGAAAAAACGCAGGAGTGTAAAAAGATAAAGAGAGGTAGAAAGAAGACAGGACAGTAAGAAAATATTGAGAATGCAAAACGCAAGGGGGAAAAAAGAAAAGAAGGGACAGGAAGCAAAAAGCAGAACAGGATAGGTACATGTAGAATACGTGAGAGAAAAAAAAAAACCAGCAACACAAAAGTACAAGTAGCTCTGAAAAACGTAAGGAAATAAGGAAGATGTTTCTTTTAAAGAGGGCCAAAGGGCAAAAAAAATATTGAAATGGACAGAAAAACAACAGAGAAAGCTGGGAAACGCAGAGATGAAGTGGTAGGAAAACATAGGTAGAAGAAGAAGGAAATAAAAAAGGAGTATGTTGAAAAGGTAGAAAAAGGCAGGGACACTGAAACCACGGAATTGAAGGCAACGGTAGAAATCTGTAATGCAGGAAAGCGTGGGAAATGGTTTGGTCTCTTAGCAAAAGAAAAGGTAGTGCTGGCTTCACGCACCTGCACACTCTCTGTGGTCTGTCGTCTCCTCTCTGCTGCAGGCTTTCCTTGTCACGTTCGTTCCTGTCACGTTCATCGTGACACCGAATACCTTCCTTGCTGCATTCACGACTGAGTCATAACAGCTGATTCCGTCAAAGAAAATATGCATACACACGTGGCCTCAAAAGGATGCGGGCATGTGCCGAAGTAGGCCTCTTCATGCACGCGCTGCTTGAGAGACTTTTTACGTCCAAAGAGCTGTTGGCTCTTGTTACTAATCAACACAGACTTTAGGAAATAAAAATGAACCGACAGTTGTATCTTGTTAAAGAAAAAGAAGGGGAAAAAAAAAAACCTTGAAATTATAAAAATGACGAAAGGCCTGTCATTTTTACTTTGTTTGTTTGTTTGTTTGTTTTTTGATATTAGGAGAAAATCACCCTGAAGGTGTCATCATACTACAGGCATTTTTTCGTGTAGCCTGATTCAGTTTATTATTCGCTGCGAAATCAGCGGATCTACAGTTGAATTGAGATTTTGAAAAACAATACTCGCCATGAAGTTGACACATCAAATCCGCCAAAGGCGTGTTCTAACATACACGTATTCATAAGAGTTTAAAAAAAAAAAAAAGAGAAAAAAAAAAAAAAAAAAAAAGGGCTCTGATTTTATTCTTTCGAACCAAAATCTACTTCATCTTCGGATGCACACAAAATAAATGTTATCTGTAACTAGCGTAGGAGTAAGAGGTCAGAAAGGAGAACTTTCTGATAATCCACCGCCGATGAAGAAGGAAAAGGACTATAAATAGTAACGCGTTTTTGATTGGTGGACAGGTTGACCACCATTCTGTCCTCGTTTCTGACAGACACTGAATCACGTTTGTTCCTTTGTCTGATTCTATCTGCTCTGGGAAAAACAAAAGGTGTGGGCTGGAAGGTGGAAGGGGAGAATACTGTATTACGCACACTCCCAGGAAGCGAGAAAAATCCAGTAGCCCGGTTCGATTCTCGTAAGGGACTGGTTTTTTCTTTTATCTCTTCATCTTTTGTTTGTTCTTTGTTTATTTGTTCATGTTTGCGTGTGTGTTTTGTTTTTCTTTCGTTTGTTCGCTTTTTTTTTTTTCCTTCTGAGAGATATGAAGTGGTCATCTGAAAAGAGAAAAAAAAAACCGACGTACATTCTTACCAATTAGAGGACGTCGCTGTTTGAAGAATTCGTCGATTATGTAAAGTCCGTCACGATTGGTGGAAAGAATCAGCGGTATTTACCCGTTGATGAGTTCTCGTCTTTCCGGACGAGACGATAAACCGAGGTGTGCAGCATATATATGTGACCGCACATATGCGACACGCACGGCAGCAAAGTTGACTCAGGCAACATTCTGTGGACAAACGCCACTGTAATATAATGATAATCTAAAGCGCATGCAGGTAGAATTTCATAGATAGGCAAATAGAAAAATAGGTGAGCAGGTAGATAGGTAGACAGATGTGTGTGTGTGTGTGTGTGTGTGCGTGTGTGTAGTTCCAGGGAAGAGGGCGGAATATGGGAAATCCTTGATGCTTGCTTAAAAAAAAAAAAGTGCTATTGCTACGACTATAACGCAAACCCGTTTCAATGGTGGTAGTGGCGACACTGTTTTCACACCTCATTGTGAACGGGATTTGCGAGTCAACATTGACCGTTGCACGAGCATAGCATGCAATACTGACAACAGACTACTACTGTGTGAACTGTTCGCTTTGCGCTTGCGAACCTGTTGTTTCCTTTGAGTGTTGTTCACTCTTGAAGTGGTGGTGTGTGGGGGGTCGAAGACGTACAGTTGGGATGGAAAGATGGAAGAGGAGGAGGAGGAGGGGTGTGTGTGTGTGTGTGTGTGTGTGTGTGTGTGTGTGTGTGTGTGTGTGTGTGTGCATTCACCTGTGGGTTAATCTGACAATAATTTGGTTTCGGTGTGTGTGTGTGTGTGTGTGTGTGTGCGTGCGTGCGTGCGTGCGTGCGTGTGTGTGTGTGTGTGTGTGTGTGTGTGTGTGTGTGTGTGTGTGTGTGTGTGTGTTCACTTTGGGTTAATCTGACAGTAATTTGGTTTCGGTGTGTGTGTGTGTGTGTGTGTGTGTGTGTGTGTGTGTGTGTGTTCACTTTTGGGTTAATCTGACAGTAATTTGGTTTCGGTGTGTGTGTGTGTGTGTGTGTGTGTGTGTGTGTGTGTGTGTGTGTGTGTGTGTGTGTGTCACACTTTTGGGTTAATCTGACAGTAATTTTTCGGTTCGGTGTGTGTGTGTGTGTGTGTGTGTGTGTGTGTGTGTGTGTGTGTGTGTGTGTATTCACCTGTGGGTTAATCTGACAATAATTTGGTTTTGGTGAGTCAGTGTGTGTGTGTGTGTGTGTGTGTGTGTGTGTGTGTGTGTGGTGTGTGTGTGTGTGTCCTGCTGAAATTAAACGTCCTAGTTTTACCTTGATTTTGCTTTTCTGTTTTTCATCCACATGGCCAGTACTGACATGCAGCCGAGACCAGACTAAGGGTAATGACTCACAACACTAGTGAAAATCATTTCGGGCCGATGTAAGCGAACATCACGGCATTTTCTATGGCGCCTATCTGCCTGACTGTCTTTGTAATGGGCATTTCACATGCGATGCAATGGGCATTTCACATGCAAAAAGGCCTTAGGACATAAGCGTAGGAAGCTGTCATGAGTAAGTACCCACCGCTGGAAACGTTCTGCAGACTGCGGAATTAGAGTCCATGGCTGGTTTCAGCAATAGCATGCCCGTTATTCCCTCCCCTTGCCTTACGCCCTTCTCTCCCAGTTGTTCTCCCCCTGCCCCGCCTCCCTGCTCTCTCTCTCTCTCTCTCTCTCTCTCTCTCTCTCTCTCTCTCTCTCCACACACACACACACACACACACCACACACGCACGCACGCGCACACTCGACTGTCCTACAACTTCGCTTCTGTGGACTACTTTTTAACAACTGATTGTTTGGGAGCATTCATGCTCATCATCTCCACTCTACCGCTTACGTCACACCACACTCTCTCCCCCCCCCCTGGCCAAGACAGAAAGAGACAGACAGGGGAGGAGGGGAAGGGAGAGTGGATCGCTCTCGATGCACTGAAGGAGGAGGAGAGAGGGAGTAATATTGACCAGGTAAGCCAGGTTATACAATGTTGGTGGCACTATTATTCCAAGATGTAAAACCGCCGGTACCGACGACAGAAACGAAACAGTGAAAAAGTGTCCTAAAAATAAACACACATCGACGAACAGAAACGAACCAAACACACACAGAGGCGAGTCACAGAGGAGAAGTCGAGTCGCATTCTCACGTCATCAAGGACGAATGTCATGGGGCTGTCTCGCGTCAAGTGGGGCAAAACCGGCGGTTACTAGGATTGGAGTTTATTTTGTTTTTTTTTTTTCGCTTCATATCTTTGTGCTGACCTCTGGGGAGGGGGAAGGGAGGCATTTGTTCAGTGTATTTTTTTTTGTTTGCTGTCGGTAACGTCTGAAAAAAGATATATTAGTCGAAAATTCACTTGTCTTTATCACACTGTATCCAAAATCTACATCACTGTGCAATTTTGTTTTGTGTGCATATTAATTAAGTATTTTGCCAGCTTTCCAGTAACGCTGCAAGTCTTTCATTTTCCTTCTCATTTCATCTGATCTTTGTAGAGCTTGAGGCTGTCCAAGGGAACAAAAATCAAGAAGTCATGGAGCCCCCCCCCCCCCCCCCCCCACCCCCCCCCCACTCCACCCGCCCCCTCCCCCTCCCAAAAGAGAGAAGAGAGAGAGAGAGAGAGAGAGAGAGAGAGAGAGAGAGAGAGAGAGAGACAGACAGACAGACAGACAGACAGACAGACAGAGACACAGACACAGAGAGGGACAGAGACTGTCATTATAACTAGAAAGCCCTAAGGCAACTTTTCTCGGCGTTTTCGTTTTCTTCACCCATCGAATGCAGGCCTTTAATGGACCTCCAATGTCTCTGAACAGGCCCACAGAAAATAGCTCAGACATTAGGTGGGAAGATGTCTCACAGGCTGAACCCTCAGACGCTTCCAGGTGACGACTCATCAGCAGAGCGTGTCGGAAGCGGCCATGAAGGGAGACAACACACCCGGCAGTGTCTGGTACATGCAGTGTCATGCGCTTTGGCGGCCTGGGGGGAAATGTACTCCCTGACTGACAAAGGGAGAGAACGAGGGCGGTGCGATCTGATAAGCTTGATAGCTGTTTTCGTGAACGTCTGGATTGATTTTAGTCCTGCTCTTGCCTTTAGGTCCACTTTGTGTTGACAATTACTGACACTGGGAAGTGTGCTCAACGGGCTGTGATGTGAGTCAGAAAAAGGCCACAGTGACAGACGGTAGGTGATCTGAAGAGGGCAGTTGGTGCAGGTGAAGCGGTTCATGGCGATGAGTGTGCATTGGACCCTTGGATCGGTACAGAGCTGTTGATCCTCAAATCGTCACAGCCTTCTCTCTCTCTCTCTCTCTCTCTCTCTCTCTCTCTCTCTCTCCTCTCTCTCTCACACACACACACACACACACACACACACACACACACACACACACACACACACACACACACACACACACACACACACACACACACACACACACACAACACACACACACACACACACAGAGAGAGAGAGAGAGAGAGGAGAGAGAGAGAGAGAGAGAGAGAGAGAGAGAGAACAAACGAAATTTTTATTTTACCATGGTAATGAGAAAAGCTATGCAATTTGTTTTTTTTACCGAGCCCTGAAGCAAAAGAACGAAAGCAAATTAAAAATCAAATCAATGCAAAATACGTATAAAAGAAACAGACAATGACAAGATCTTGCACAGTTCAATACAAATTAGCCATTGTCCACACCATTGACAAACGAACGCAATAGAAAAACGTGTGAATTTAGCGAGAGAGAGAGAGAGAGAGAGAGAGAGAGAGAGAGAGAGAGAGAGAGAGAGAGAGAGAGAGAGAGAACGGTTGAACTTTACAATTGTCTTCATGAGTGGGTTTGCAACTTGGAAGTAACGGAACTGAGGATGGCATAGGAGCACTTTCTTCAGTACGGGCTCCAGTCTTCGACTGCCCGGAAGAGCCGGCAAACCTTGAGCTCTGAAGCAAAAGTGACTATCGTCACACAACCAAGAAAGTTCACAATCACCCCTATATATATATATATATATATATATATATATATATATATATATATTACTGCACATTACGACAGTAATCAATTAGGACACACGGGAAAGCACAGACCTCCATCAAGTTCGAACGGATCCTGGATCTGCCTTTGGATCCAAATTCGCTCCCTGTATCCGCACTTCATTTCATGGGATGGTTCCTGGGTCACATTTCCACATTCCCACACAGGGTTACTTCAAAGCTGGTTCTAAAGTTCTAGCGTAAAAATGTTTGTAGAGATCCTGTCTCCCGTCCCCTCCCCAGTGGGCACCCCAGATCCGCTGCAAAATTCGCTTGCTCTGTCCTTGCACAACGTTCTGTCTTTGCTCCAAGTTCCTTAAAGTCCCTTCGGTGGATTTTGTTCAATCGTAATCTTGAAAAACAGATAAGCAAAACAAAGCACCTCATGTTAAAAAAAAACATGACCTAATTTGGGATAGTCATAAACTCAAGTGAAATCTTACCGCACTGCGGATAAGAGATTGATGTCAGACAGAAAAATTAAGAGATTGATGTCAGACAGAAAAATTGTTTCCCATTGTACCAAACTCCTGCGGGTCGGATAAAACGAATAGAAGGTAAGGTGGAGCTCTTCTGTTAAAGATGTCACGCTCGTTCACTAACACAGCAATGTGTTGCTGTTGTGAGTTAAAATATGCTTGTCTACTAAAACAAAATCGTTTTCTGTTCTAAGACATACCAAAACAGAGAGTAAATAATCGAGACAAACACTTACACATGCTTACTGATTATTGTAATTTATGTCAGTCTTCTTACGAATTTGCAGCCTTCACTCTCAAAGAGGACAATATTTTACGTATTCAATCTGCCACAGTCATTCTTTTTATCTTACTTGCACACAGATAGAAGCGTCGCAGTTGATCAAACAGTTCCAGACTTACTGACTTGGAGAGAAGTGGCGGCTGCGATGGTCATTCCAACCGGAATTGATGAGATGTAGAGCTTCTGCCGTAAAGCTGTCCCTGGAGTTCTTCCTACTCAGCTTGATGGTGCATAGACTCCACACGATGCTGGGATCACCAGCGATCCTTGAAGACCTGTTCCTTGGTGTTGATCAGCTCGACGGCAAACTCCTGCTCAAGAAGTGCAGGGCTGTAAACGACGCTTGTGTTGCTTGCGTGTCCCTCATCCTCTTCCCCTACCCTACCGATCCCTCTCGTCTCCCAGCCTTCCTGTCCCTTCTGTCGCCGCACCCCTACTCCACCCGACTAGAAATCTGTTTATTGGGTGACCATTCAGATGCTTCACGTAGGATTCAGTGGTGATTCAGTGGGTGATGGGGCTTGGGTCGGACTGCGAAAACGTCTCACGCCCAGTCGAAGGGTCTTTGTATTAACCTGTCCTTTGCATTTATCCAGGTGAAGAGTAACTCCCCATTCCTTCCCCCATTCTGCAGAGGTCCTTCGGATGGTTCTTCTCCGCATTCAGTGAAACTGTCTGTCTATGAAAAGTGAGCAGCGAAGAGGCATAATGAGGTTGAGACTCTGGACAGGAGATGGTTGATGTGTGTTGTAAAGAGGGAGGTTGAGACTCTGGACAGGAGATGGTTGATGTGTGTTGTAAAGAGGGAGGTTGAGACTCTGAACAGATGTTGATGTGTGTTGTAAAGAGGGAGGTTGAGACTCTGAACAGATGTTGATGTGTGTTATAAAGAGGGAGGTTGAGACTCTGAACAGATGTTGATGTGTGTTGTAAAGAGGGAGGTCGAGACTCTGAACAGATGTTGATGTGTGTTGTAAAGAGGGAGGTCGAGACTCTGAACAGATGTTGATGTGTGTTGTAAAGAGGCAGGGACCGAGCATCGGACCTTGTGGGACACCATGTTGCACACTGACAAAGATAGACTGGGTATTCATCCACTGATTTTGTTGTCAATCGGTATGTGAAAAGAATTCCTCTGTGTGTGTGTGTGTGTGTGTGTGTGTGTGTGTGTGTGTGTGTGTGTGTGTGTGTGTGTATGTGTGACCGTCCGTGCGTGCGTGCGTGCGTGCTTGTGTTGTGTGTGTGTGTGTGTGTGTGTGTGTGTGTGTGTGTGTGTGTGTGTGTGTGTGTGTGTGTGTGTTCGAAAGCGTGCACGCCCGTTGGTGTCCCCTAAGATTCTGACGTCAGTGGCAAAGCACTGTGTTCTCACCCCACTGTTAAGCATCAGAATGACACAAACCCGCCTCCCGCACTCGCCCCGAAGATCATATACCTGTCACCAAAATATACCACCCACCTGCTTTATAGCACTGGCTGTGTCACACACAAAACTTGCAAGTACCATCTTGCAAATGTTGCAAGCCTGCACCATAGAAAGGCGTACGTGAACGTCTCTGCGCGTTATTGTTTACTTCTTGTCAGACACACATGAATGGTCTATCACATCATCATCTCTCTAGGCTTCTTTTTTATGACAGTGATACAATCTGTGCTGTGAAAGGGTTTCGTTACACTGTTGTAAAATCGCGTGAGTGTGGCGTGACATTAAACTGACTTCCAACCATCCAGCCAACATACTCACAATTGTGCCTTCGCACAAAAGAACTCTGGCAAGCAAGCTTGAAGATAGAGAAACACCAATAAACTGTGTTATATAAAGTCGTTCACATTTTTACACAGGCGTGGTTACATCCATTAAAAAAGACAAAAAGATGAACGGGAGAAAGAACACGCAATCAGGAAGCTGCAGACAACAAAACAGAGAGACAGACGGACAGACAGATCACAATGCTTTTCTAGCTTGTTTTGCCGGCAGTTTTCATTGCCCAATCAAGTGTGTCAAGTGCCAATAAGCCGGCGCCCCGGCCAAACGTTAAGTGCTTTATTAAAAACACGATATGCAATACCTTCCTGTCATGTCTGTCTGTCTGTCTCTTCTCTGTCTCCTCTCTCTCTCTCTCTCTCCTCTCTCTCTCCCTCCCCCCTCCCCCCCCCCCCCCCCCCCCCCCCTTTTTATGTGTCTGTCTTTCTCCCTCTCTATCATCTTCTTTTACTTTCTGTGAATAAGTTCTACTGGTACTCATGTTCGTACTCTTATTTGTATTCCCCCTCCTCTAACCTTTTCCCTGTCCGCTCCACCCCCCAAAATGCTAGGGGATATCAACAAGACCGGGGTATTGGACACATATTTGCACTTCGCACGAGTACAGATGATTTGCCCACTTGATGAGCTGTCAAATATGCTCAGGAGATAGACGTTGGACATGTACCAAAATGCAAGCTCTACATATTGTTTTTCACTTGGTGAACTTGCAGTTATGGTCTTTCTTTCTTACATCCTTGCCTTCTTCTTTACTCTCTAATGATATGATGATCTTCAATATGATGTAAAGAAAAGAAATAAAAGAAGGAAAGAAAGACAGAAAGAGAAATAACATACGACAGCCTCAACACACGCATAATTCATGCCACATTTTTAACACAACACACAACAATCAACAACAACAACAACAAAAACGACGACAACGACAACAACAGTGAATCAAAAAAGCAATAATAAGAAAAAAAGCTGCACACACACACACACACACACACACACACACACACACACACACACACACACACACACTCTCTCTCTCTCTCTCTCTCTCTCTCTCTCTCTCTCTCTCTCTCTCTCTCTCTCTCTCTCTCACTCATTCATTCAATCACTCACTCACTCACACTTTAACTTAACAAATCGATGTATACATTCCATGATATGGTGAACAGAATATGACTTAGTGCATCTCTCCTTGTGCTGCACCATGACACAGCAGCAGGCCTGTGTCACTCCTTTGATGTCAAAATACACTGGCTACAGCAGATCACCCTACGTCCGTAGCACAAAGCAGAGTCCATACGTATATAGTCATAAGCAAATAATCATATTTAGGTGTGATTAGAATTCCCAACAATTAAGTCGGAAAAAAGTATAAAAGGTCCAATCTTTATGAGTTTTCGATTCTTCACCACAGACCTTCATACTGTGTTCTTCGATTTTGTACCTGCATTTCAATCCATTTATAAAACAAGAAATATATATGAAAGTGTATTGGTCATTTTGCGTTTAAAGATACATTGTTTACCAAACAGAGTAGTTGAGTCTGTGACAATGTAAGTCTTTAAGCCAGAAGCCATTCCAAATATAACAACTATTTCACTGGATTTCACGTCAGAAGACACGATACATTTGTCATGTAATAGGTTTTCAAGTCTGCCTAGAATTTATTTCCTAATGCACATCTACATAGAAATATACACCGTCTATTTTTTTCTTTTACAGAAGTTGCATCTGTCATCGCTTACAGTTCAAGCTTCTTTGAGAACACGTTTTCGCAATAGCATTGTGCACAAATCGCATCTGCAGCCATTTCGTTTGATATCTTTAATATTATTTGTATTATAAAAAAATGCTGTTTGTCAAACTATTCTACAATTAAGTTTCTTATTTCATCTCAGCAACATTTTGGCTCTGTATTGTTATCATCATCATAATATACAGCACTTTTCTGTTCCGCATATATCTTCTTTAATGTAAAAGATGTATCTTGTGAGTTGTATTTTTCACCTGCATACTGGATTTCTTTACATAACTTTTTATAACTCTTATACAACCAGTACTCGTAATAAAATCAACATTCAAATCACATCTTGTTATCAAATCTGTGTATTTCAGGAATACTCGATTGTCTTTCAGAAAAATGTACAATGCAGTAAACACCATTTAAAAAAAGTCCAATACGTTTGCTCTATAAATGTTCCACCAACTTTAATTCGTTATTAAGCAGTACTAGTTCAATAAATAATTCGCTAGAGTTTTTAGGGACTGTTTTATGAGAAAATAGTTTGTATGGGATCCAAAGAATGTACCCTAAAGCGATTATTGCTATTCTTAATGCTTCCGATACACAGGCCATGATATTTCAAATTATTTTAAAAAATGGACATATAGTGGTAACAAACTCTCTCAACTTGTGAGTAGCGTTTTCTGAGCCAGGTGAGTTTTAAAGCAAGATGTAGTGTTTTAAGTTTGGTTTGCCAAGTCCTCTGTCTTTCACATCTTAAAAAGTGCAGTCTTTCTGCTAATCCTGTTCTGTTTGTTATTCCTTATAAATCGATAGTACAAAAGCTGAAGTTTGCTAACAGAGGCATACAGAGGATTAGGAAGCAGCATCAAGAGATATACCAGTTTCTAGAGAATTAAGGATTTCAGTACATGAATTCTCCCAGATGGTGTCGTGATCATTTTGGGTCATATTTTAAACAATGGTTGGACCTCAGAGAATTTTTCGGAATTTTTTTTTTCATTCTCAAAGTGTTTGGGATTCCATGTAAAGTTACAGTGTGGCATACATTCATCCTTCCAATAATTTCATTTCCTAGCAAGATCTAGTTGCATTTCTTCTGTGTTCAAGAGCAATCCAGAAAGTTTTGCAATTTTATCGATAAGACGAACAGATTTTTCAACAGAAAATCGATCTCTATTATTCATCAGTTGAACATCATCTGCAAATGGAGAAATTCTGTGTTGAGCATCGTTGACATGGATTCCTTTCGTATCTTTGTCTTCTCTAATCATTATAGCCAGTATCTCTGCACATAAAACGA
>JADBJO010001945.1:272500-275000 GCA_016801955.1 Conus betulinus | reverse complement strand
GAGAGAGAGAGAGAGAGAGAGAGAGAGAGAGATTACGAATAGAAAAGTTCATTGAAAGCAAAATTTACAGGCTGACAGCTTCTTTACACCATTACCTCATGAAAAAAAAAGACACAGAGAAACAAATAATGAGAATAAACCCTCTCCCTTTCACATCAACAACCCCCTATTCCATCAAAAGAGAAAAAATAAGAAAAAAAAATCCAAAGGTAAAACGTAGTCATAGCGAAAAAAGAAAACAAGCAGAGTGAGGGAGGGAGGGAGGAAAAGGAGAGACAGAGAGAGATTACTACTACTACTACTACTACTACTACTACTAGTATAGTAGTAGTAGTAGTAGTAGTAGTAGTAGTAGCAGGGGTGGTGGTGGTGGTAATTGTAGCAATAGTAATAGTGGTGGCAGGAATGGTTTCTCCGTTCTACAACAGTAAGAGTACTGGCTTATATATTTCTTAATACTTGGCATTGGATTTCTATTGAGCCGGTGGAAAAAGCTAGAACACGTGGAAGGAGAGAGAGAGAGAGAGAGAGAGAGAGAGAGAGAGAGAGAGAGAGAGAGAGAGAGAGAGAGGAGAGGGGTGGGGGTGGGGGGGGTTGGAAAGTTGGCAAAGGAAAGCACACTCCAAAGACAACTATTGAAGCAGGCAAGTTTTTTCCCATTTTTTTTTTCCAAACTGAACAATCCCAACAGTGAAATAAGAGCCCTTCCCACGAGCGCAGCGCTCCGAGTCGTTTGTATCTTCACTCTTCCAACTGTGTGCCTCACTGGCAGACTCGAGTCACTCTCCTGTCCGCGAGGCAGCAAAGGCTTGTTGATCAACGAAGCAGACGACAAACTAGCTCGACAGTTGACCGGCTTTAGTCAATCTGAGAGTGCAGACGTGTGGGTGTGTGTGTGTGTTTGCATGCATTCGGATCAGTGTGAATCGACTGCCAAAGTGAACTGAAGAGTCAATGTAAAAAGGCGGTGTGAAAATTTAAAAAAAAAAGAAGATTTCATAAAGTTTCCATCTTTTCGTTGAGTTTTTTTTTTTAAAGCATAATAGCGCGACTTGTCATTTTTTAAAACAATTATTTAGGCGAAGACCTTCAGATATTCTTTCAAGCGATATTTGCAATCTTAGAAGATGAATTGTGGATGGGCCTGTAAGCCTTTCATTTGTTGATAGATCTCTTGGCCTGCAACAATACACGCTGATTTCATTGATCGGACTGATCGGACTTACTTACAGCTGAAACACGAATCAAAAGACCTTTCTAATTATTTGTGAAGTTCATCCACCCGCCCGTTTGGTGAGGTTCTTTGACATTTCACAGTGTGTGTGTGTGTGTGTGTGTGTGTGTGTGTGTGTGTGTGTGTGTGTGTGTGTGTGTGTGTGTGTGTGCGTGCGTGCGTGCCTGCGTGCGTGCCTGCGTGCGTGCCTGCGTGAAGTTAATGCAAATTTCAGTGCGTTAAATTTTAAAGTCATTAGATTAGTCTTGTTTCTTTCACGTTGACAGAGACCTTTGTTGCAGGTTTGTGTCATGCAGTTGCTTTTTTGTCTCTTTTGTCTTGGGTCTCTTATTTTCAGTCATTCATTCATTAGCTTCGTTTATTTTCTTTATTTTCCTCTCTCTCATTAATGTGTGTTTTTCAGTGACAATTGCATTAGATTAGACTCCTAGAAAAAAAAAACATACTGTTACTTTCTTCATTCCATCATTTATTCATTCATTTAGTCAGCTGGCCACGCTAGTTATATTTTTTCTTTTTTCTATATATTGTTTTTTTCTTTGTGAATGAACTCGATTTTTGTTTGTGAATTCATATGGACTTGGTAAAAGTTTATTTTTTTTCTTTTCTTTCATTTCAATTCGTTCTTCTTCCCTTATTTGCCGTGCATGGTTTCTTATTCTTGAGTAGGCTCAGGCTATCATCATCTCTTTCTTTCTCGGCGCTTGTTCTCAGGATTATGCTGGTGGTGGTCCTCAGAGTGAAGGCACCAGCTGTGTCGTAGATGCACTACTATAAACGTTTTTACTTTCATTTACTTTCATTTACTCTCTCTCTCTCTCTCTCTCTCTCTCTCTCTCTCTCTCTCTCTGTCTACCCTTCTCTCCCCCCCCCCCCCCCCCCCCCCCCCCCCCCCCGCCACCTCTCGTCTCTGTCTGCGAGTTTGTGTGTGTCTATCTGTCTTTCCGTCCGTCTGTTGCCTGTCTGTCTCTGTTCGTCTGTCTGTCCGTCTGTCATCTCTCTCTCTCTCTCTCTCTCTCTCTCTCTCTCTCTCTCTCTCTCTCTCTCTCTCTCTCTCTCTCTCTTCTCTTCTTCTTCTTCTTCTTCTTCTTCTTCTTCTTCTTCTTCTTCTTCTTCTCTCCCGCCTGTCCTCTGCAATTGCTATGTGTTTTCTAAGTGAAATTTTACCGACTATGGTTGCTTGTGTAATGTGTGAGAATTACCTTTTTTTTTCTTCTTCGTCTGTTCGCCTGTTCCTTTTTTCCCCCCTTATTCTATCTGTCAATT
>JADBJO010001945.1:262500-267500 GCA_016801955.1 Conus betulinus | reverse complement strand
GTCTGGTTTTCTGCCTATCCATCTATCTATAAGACATATTACGTTCTAAAAGTTTTCTATTTTTTTTCCGAGCCGTGAACCAACTGGTATTGACAGCCACATTATGTGATCCCGAAAACTAGATTGAACAGGCCCAACAAGCTGAATCCAAGGGTGAAATAATTTCTTGAATCAAGAAAATGAATACTTATGAAAGAATTTTTCTCAGACTGCAGGATGCTTTGTGCAACACAACGGACTCAACGGAGTGAAGAATATCCCGAAATCCTTATTAACATGCACTGGTGCAGCAAGCGCAAAAAAGAAAAAAAAGAAGAAAAGAAAAGAAAATCTCCGCAGCTAGTGAAATACTGTTGTGAGGAATGTGAATATTAACTAAATCGAGCCGTGCGTACCGATCACGGCTTTTGAATTTGGACAGGACCGACTGGCACGAAAGTGGTTTTCTTTTTCTCCGCTGGAAATTTTTTTTTTTCCGTTCACTCCTTAGTTCGTTTTTCTTTTCTTTCTTTTTTTTTTTTCTGAATGAGACGGCCACTGTCAATATTGTTGCCAGATCCTCCTTGACTCTCTCTCTCTCTCTCTCTCTCTCTCTCTCTCTCTCTCTCTCTCTCTCTCTCTCTCTCTCTCTCTCTGTCTGACTGTCTGTCTCTCTCTCATTTACATGCATGTGTGTGTGTGTGTGTGTGTGTGTGTGTGTGTGAGAGAGAGAGAGAGAGAGAGAGAGAGAGAGAGAGAGAGAGAGAGAGAGACAGAGAGAGACAGAGAGAGAGAGGGTGGGCGTGTATGCTAGACAGGGGGAAATGGTGACATTACAGAAGTCCTTGCAACCTGGGGTTTATCCCTACTTGGACATTTATATTACAGTTTTTTTTTAAAAAAAATCGGTGTCACACTGTTTATCGCCGGGTGTTGCTTGTCAGTCGAACTGTAGCGAGAGAGAGAGAGAGAGAAAGAGAGAGAGAGAGAGAGAGAGAGAGAGAGAGAGAGAGAGAGAGAGAGAGAGAGAGAGAGAGAGCAAAATTATAAGGACAGGAGAGGCAAACGGAAAATGTTTTTTTTTTTCCCGTCGGTTGTCCCCTCAACATGCAGCAGCTCTCATGCGCGCCAACAGGTGATAGTTCTCCCTGCCATTCGTAAGAAAGTTTACAAAGTCGGAGAACCATGTAACCCGACAGGAGGAAGAAACTTTGCGGACAGCGTGACATCGGAGGACATTGAGAAAAGACACCCCCCCACCCCCCCCCCCCCCCCGCCTCAAACACACACACCCTTCTTCTCCCCCCCCGAGTTCTGACACCTGTTTCGGCCAAGAATGCTCTACACTCTGAGGGGCTGGTCTGCACCAAGGTCACGACTCGTTGGCGCCCTTTCGCTGTCAGAATGTTTTTCCCCAGCCCTGTGAAGATGCGAACCCACAAGGTATTGAAGGGTGGGACCCTCGAGACATGCCTTGGTAGACGGATTTCTTATCCACATCATTACCCGACACCCGTTCCAAGGTGGGAAATCTACGTCTTATGTAGGTCATTTTTGTTTCTTCCTTGATCAGACTCACCCGAAACTCTTTTTTCTAACTGCCTGTACTATTGCTTTTAGGGTTCCGGTCCACTTCTTATCAGATATACCCGACCTGTTTCATGAGATCATGGGCTGAGTAGTCGACCCCCCACCCCCTCCATCCATCCATTCCCCTCCACCGCCCCTGTCCAATCTCTATGGCTAGGACTTCAGCTAGGAAGCTTTCTTTCCTCAAGCTGCAGGCAAGATAGGCCGAATTCTCAGTCTGTGTTCAGTTCATTCCATGTGGCACAGTGAGCTTAATTACAATCGTTTAGTTTGAATGTATGTGAGTGGAGTACAAAATCCGGCCTCATGCCGCTGTTCCTGGTGATCTCTGGATGCTTTCCCGGTTATGGATCGTGCACTGTCAGTCATCCACGCTACCCAGTGAACCGGATTTCGTGCTCTTGCTCTTGCAGCTGTTCCAGACCATGATGTGTGGCCTCCTGCCGTGTAGAACATCAATACTGGGGCTTCTGGTGACTAACCTGTGTCCTCTGGCGTGCGCCTCGTGCGCTTTGTGGTGTCTCCATCTGTACTTTCTCTGGGCTGGCGCGGCTTCGCATGAACTCAGGACATGTTCCACTGTTTGTGTTTGCCACGATATAGCGGACGCATTGGGTCATCTGATGTCTCCCATTTTACAAGGGGTGAATTCGAGGGCAGGAGGTCATGTACAGATCTGGGGATGACGCTGATCCCAGGAGGTGCTGTGTGCCGTTTTTCATTCCAGCTGAAACTTCGTTGGTGTGGGTTTTCAGAATTGGGTTACCCGCGCACACCGACATAGTTAATGATACTGATAAACGAGAAAGACGGGGATGGAAGAGAGACGGAGTTCAGTCTCGTTTCAAGTTCAGGTTCTTTCCGTTTGGAATCCTGTTCATCTTTGATACGAACAAGAAGAATCCTATGTGTCAGGCGCGTTCACTATTCAGTGCAGACACTGGGAAGTCATCGTATCAGCACTTTTCGGCACACTGACAGAATATTTTTAACGTGATCATTTTATATCACAACCACTGCTAGAATAATTTCATTATGATAATTTTATATGGCAGCCATTTATGCCCAGATTGTTTTATTTACGACACGAACTTGCTGCTTTTCTCATGAAACAAGAACCCACCCACCCCTTCCCCCTTACCTTCTCATCACACACACACACGCGCGCGCGCGCACGCACGCACACACACACACACACACACACACACACACACACACACACACACACACACACACACACACACACTTCGACTTATAGACAAAACGAAACCATGTGCTTTTCTCGTTAAAAAAGATTTCTTTCCTTTCCTTCTAAACACGAGTTTCAAAGCAGACAAAACCCAGTTGCATTTCCTATTGAACACGATTCGATTTTTTTTTACGTGGATTCCTTAGTCTTCAAGGAGACACAATAGAATTCCGGAGCGCTCAAAAGAAGCAAAAGATTAATGACGCCCGGATTTGTACGTTGTCCAGAAAAAACGCGTCGCGGCTTTGTCCCCGCTGACCACACACGAGAGGGCTGTCATTGTCCGCTTGTCTGGTTAATAAGATCTCCCGTGCTTACGGGTAGATCCACCCGTTTTGAGAGGGTGGAGAGCACAGGAGAATGCAGGGCGGGGAGGGTGGGTAGAGTGGGGCCGGCGGGGGAGGGTGGGGGGGGGAGGGTAAGTAATGCTGGAATAATTATTGGCAGCGAGTTTCAGTCTGCATTCATGTGTGTTTTTGGGTATTACAGAGGAAGGGAGATTGTGTGAGAGTTTTGGGCTTTTTCCCTGAGGACGTTTTCGAGATCATGTGAGTTCAGCTTCTCTGTCTGTCTGTCTGTCTGTCTGTCTGTCTCTCTCTCTCTCTCTCTCTCTCTCTCTCTCTCTCTCTCTCTCTCTCTCTCTCTCTCTCAGTCCGTGTCCTTTTCTTTTATCTATAGCTCTACATCCATCTCTTACTCTCTCAGACATTTTACTGTTTCTGTGGTCATAAACTACAAACTGAAAACAGGGCAGAAAACATGGTGCTCTTGGTACAAACGCATTGAGGCATGATTTGGGTAGGAGATCACTGTAATTTGATCATGAATTTTCCAAACATGCATTTAGAAGACAGTTTCTTATATTCATGTGGGACTTAATGGGTTTTTATCGCCTAAGAATATTTGAATTAACAGTAGACCATCATCTGCTTGCAAAGGACACTAAACTTCAACAGTTCTGTAAACTCAGAGAAATTTTCACAGAGAATACACATCAAAAGAGTGTCTGACTCAATGCCGTGGACATCAATCAGCAGACTGATGAAGCCCGGTGATACCTGTTCTCTGGATCTGCTGTTCAGCGCGTTCTCTCCCTTTTTCCATCGCCACAAGTTCTTTTGATGCCTTCTTCTCTGGAAAAGAACCCTAGGCGTCATCGCGAATTTCACTCTTTCAGTGAAACAACACGAAAGTATGTCAAGTGGGTTATTTTTGAACCGAAAAGGATTAGCTCAATCAGACCCTGTTTACTTCCCTTATTCTCTCTGGGCCACATTTCTTTCCTGTGGCTGCTCTGACTGTACCCTTCAAGCACTGCAGACTGAAAACACCAGCAGCATGTATTACCTTCATAGCACGTGTACCGCGAAGCTTGTACTTCGCTCGTGAAGTTTCACGTCTCTTAAAGTTAAAACACAGATTTGACAGTTTTGTTTTCATATTAAAACTGGTTCTGCAGCCGCGGGATGTGTCTGATCTGGTTTCTTTTTCACACTCATCGCTTTTTCTGTTTTTTTTTCCATTGACATCAAGACGACTTCATCGCAGCGTTGCTTCAAACCAAAGACGTCATCTTTGTTCCAACGCACACGTCCTGGTCTTCCACTCCTATGGCCCACAACTTGGGGCAATTCTCTCCCTTTTCGTAGTAAACATTCTGACCCCGTTACATCCATAAAGCCCAAGTGTAAAACCCCGCCAATTTTAATAGTATTACGGCCCTCCCTTTTTTTCCTGTCCTCTCCTTTTAAAGTGTCTTTTATAGTATCAGTATTGTGCCGCAAGAAATATAACCACTTTATTTTTTTCTTTGTAACCTGGGTATGCTTAATACGCATGCGCCTATGTGGAAGGTATTTCTATGTATGTATGTATGTATTTATGTATGTATGTAGGTTGGTATGTATGTATAACGTTGTTAGTTTATTCATAATATATGGACATATGTAGTAGCTTGAATGCTCACGTGTCAATTCAAGTTTAGACGAACCTATAACAAGGCCCTTCATGGATGATTTTTATTATCGCTGTGATCATTTTGATTGTGTTATGATTTGTTTGTTAGGTGTTTTGAATCATTACGTTCAGTGCCATTACAAGTTTGCTGAAAAAGAACAAAGCTTAACTTTTACAAGCTCAAACATGGATCTGAGGTTAAACAATCTTATTTTTAATGTTATTT
>JADBJO010001945.1:252500-257500 GCA_016801955.1 Conus betulinus | reverse complement strand
AGCGGTGCAAAAAAAGCAACAAATATTAGACGTAGACGTAAAAACAAGGCGTAAAAGTAGCACGAAGTAGTGAAAAGTAGTAGCAACTCGTTAAAAGTTGTAACCAAAAACCCCACAAAAAGACAAAAAAAACAAAAACAAAAAACAAAAAACCCAGTCTAATTTGATAATTGGACAGTAGTAACATGTTCCGATGAATTGTACAAATTGGCAACGAGACAGTGGTAAAAAAAAAAGTATATCTAGTATCACAGCGAGCGGTGGAAGACGGGGACAGATGGAGGAGAGTGGTGGCCGGATCATCAGGGGTGCCCCAACGACAACAGTTGATGTCAAGGGATAGGTAAAAGGTAAGGTAAAGGTAAAAGTATAACTTTGCAACGAGACGGTTATAAATAACAGCAATGAGTAGAATACTCTGGCAACAGGGCGGCAGTAAAAAGTACTATAAGCAATACAACATTTGCAACAGGGCAGTTTTAAAAAAGTAAAGGTAAGTGGAATACACAGGCGACAAAATGGCAGTAAAAATTAATTACAAGTAGTGCAATTTTGCAAGAAAACAGTTATAAATAGTAACATTCGAATAATACTCTCGCAACAAGCAGCAAGGAAAAACACAAACTGGCAACATGAAACTGTAAAGAGTGCGTGTAGTTGCATAAACGTGCAACAAGACAACTGTAAAAAGTGGCAACAAGCATTACCAGCTGGCAAAGAGGCAACTGTAGAGAGTATCAATAGGTAGCACAATCTGGCGACAAGACCGCTGTAACAAGCAGAAACTGCGACAAGGCAACTGTAAAAAGCAGCAATAAGTAGCACAAACTGGCAAAAGGCAACTGTAAAAAAGTAGCAATAAGTAGAACAAACTGGTGACAAGACAACAGTAAAAAGTAGCAATAAGTGACACAAACTGGCGACAAGACAACTTAAAAAAAAAAAAAGCAATAAGTAGCACAAACTGTCGACAAGACAGGTTGCTAAAAATAGCGATAGATAGAACACCGGCAGCAAGCCAGGTCTAAAATGTAGTAATTAGGAGTACAACCTAATAAAGAAACATTGAAAAAAAAAACCAGCAGCAAGAAATAACTAAAATGTAGCAACAAATGCCACGAACCTGCTACAAGGCGTTTGTAAAAAGTAGCAAGAAGTTGTAAAATGTAGTGGTGACTGAACAAGTTTGAGAGAGGTGTGGATCTTTGCTGGACTCAAATTAGCACGTCCACTGACAAGTTTCGTCGGAGGCGGATTGCGAAGGCTTGTGAGATAGGTCTCTGTCTGGCTGGCTGTTTCGGACTTCCTTTGCCTCGGCACATTTGTCCGGCTGTCTGTGGATCTGCTCTCTCTCTCTCTCTCTCTCTCTCTCTCTCTCTCTCTCTCTCTCTCTCTCTCTCTCTCTCTCTCTCTCTACCTACTTTCCTTCCCCTACCTTTGCCTTTTACTCTCGCTCTCTTCCTCCCCCCTTCCTTTGCATCCCCAACCTCTCTCTCTCGGTTTTTATTAATGATTGAAATTATATCATGATGAATGACTGTTGTGGTCGATGGTTTTATTGTGCATTGTCACTAATTGATTGATGTCTTAATACCTTGATTTCTTCGAGCACTATAACTGCAAGGTGATAAATGTGTGTCCGGATTACTGTTGATCATATTGATGTATTGCTCTTTATTCAATTTTATAGTAATGTTTAACATGCGATATTTTGGATAGGAAAATGGAATTATAATCTCTCTCTCTCTCTCTCTCTCTCTCTCTCTCTCTCTCTCTCTCTCTCTCTCTCTCTCTCTCTCTCTCTCTTCGTTAATTACGGCTGCGTTTTTCGGATTGTCGCTTAATTAATAATTATAGTCTTGGGTAGTGTATGAATAGTAAGGAAGAAAACATAAAAAGATGGAAGGGGAAAGTAAATTATAATGGCATCTCTCTCCCCCTCTCTCTCTCTCTCTCTCTCTCTCTCTCTCTCTCTCTCTCTCACACACACACACACACACCCACACACACACACACACACACCATGAAAAATTGGTGTTATGATTATTGATGCTAGGCATTCATTGCTGCTTACTGATAACTGATTGTAGTACCGTTCGTTCTCGTTTTGCCTTATAAGCACATAAAAATGTTGATGTTATTGATGCATTGTAGTTGTCTAATTATTATCCTTAGCAGTTTGTTGTATTTTATTATCATTATTATTTTTTTTTTTTTTTTTACAAAAGGAATGCAACTCTCTCTCTCTCTCTCTCTCTCTCTCTCTCTCTCTCTCTCCCCCCCCCCCCCCCCCCCCCCCCCTCCTCTCTCTCTCCTTCCTTTGCCGCTCTCTCTCTCTCTCTCTCTCTCTTTGCCCTCCACACCCCGTCTCTATCTCTGTCTCTCTCTGTCCCCCCCCCCCCCCCCCGCCACTTCCTTTGCCAGTCTGTCTTTCTCTCTCTCTGTCTGTCTCTCTCTCTCTTACCTTTTTCGCCCGTTCCCCCCCCCCCCCCCCCCCCCCCCTTCCCCATCCCCGTTTACTGCTGACGTCTTATTGTCTCTGGGTCTGATTGTTCACCAGTCAGTTCGTATGTCCACGTGTGTCTCTGCCTGTCTGTCTACCGGCCTTTCTCTCTCTCTCCGTTTTGGATCCAGGCTGCTTTACCTTTCCTAGTCTCTGGGTGTACGCAAATGAAATGGACTTGCCCCCGAGGGCAACGCTCGAGTCTCGTTCGGTACATTGCATCACCACCCACCTCACATTCTGTGTCGGTCATTTTCTGTCCTTTGTTACTCCCTCTAGTTCAACTTTTTGTGTCAATTTCCTGTTAAACCTCCTCTCCTTTTCTCCTTTCTTTCATGACCTATTCACCCGTTACCTATCTTTAAGTCTGTGCACTTGTTTTTGTCTTGTTTTACAATGAAGCAGGTTATGACCGTTGTCCAGACTGGATTCTAGCTGTCAATTCTGCAGTGTCTGTTTGTTAAAGGCCTTTTGTCCACGTGTTCGTCGTTCTTTTTATTTGTTTATATAATCTTTGGGCGAGACCTGTGGAATAGCTGGCGTCCTCACCACGGCTTTCGCCTATCTGCCTTCTGTTATCTGCCTTCTCTGATCTGCCTTCTCTGATCTGCCTTCTGTTATCTGCCTTCTCTGATCTGCCTTCTCTGATCTGCCTTCTCTCATTTGTCTTAGTGATATCAATGTGTCGGCTGTCTTGTTGTCGTGTTTCTGTGTTTGTGAAGTTTTTTTGTTCATGTCGGGACTATCATTTTTTTTTTTTTTTTTTAACGGTGACAGCTATTTAAGGGGCCCGTTTGGCTGGCTTATGATGACACTGACACTGAAATCGTCTAAGAACGAATCTTGGATGTTTATAATGAAGTTTGTATACAAAACATGATTCGTTTATATCTTGTCCCAGGCATGTGCGCTTGTGTGTGTGTGTGTGTGTGTGTGTGTGTGTGTGTGTGTGTGTGTGTGTGTGTGTGTGTGTGTGCGCCACCATTTGTTTGTCAACACACACACACACACACACACACACACACACACAGAGAATGTCTGGCACTTCCCACGTCGACCATAACGACCCAGCGAAATTGTGAAGTGTCCTAACACCAGTGTTTGTGATATGCTGAACAGACGAAAAGGCAGACGGCTGTCTACGGAAGACTACTCGCACCCAAAAGCTAACTTTGTATTGTCTTCGTGTAAACAGTAGTTATTATTACAAGCAGAACAAAAAAAAAAATCTCCAAAAATACAATTTTCAGGTTTGTATTGATAATCGGTTATTCTGGACTGCATGTATCTGGCATCAAAATCATGATTTTAATGTTTTTTGTCGCCCCTTGTCTAATCTGTCGCACGATGTGCTGCTGAAGAAAGACAATGGCCATGAACTTTAGAACCGTGTGTGTTTGTGTGTGTGTGTGTGTGTGTGTGTGTGTGTGTGTGTGTTTTCTTTCTTTTTTGTTTTATTTTCCTTTTTGGGGGGTGAGAGTGACGAGGGAGGATGTGTTGTTCTTAAATGATACAGAAACAGAGATATAGTGTTGAGATTTTCCGTGAATAGAATTATGATTGTTGAGTAACATTGCCGAACTCTTCGCTGCCAGAAAGGCTGCTAGAAACGTATTGCTAAGAATGACTGTAGTAACTGTTTATCGCCGGCAACTCGACGATATCTTCGTTAAGTGATAGTTTGTTCACTAAGAGTCATAGACACAGAATCAGAATTATCCATAATTACAGTCATAATAACAGTAGTAATTACAGACTCTTAATTACTGATCGGATGCGAAATTACAGTGAGGCCTCATATAGGTGCGAAAGGCAAGATTAGTATCAACATGGCAAGAAAATATAAAGAGAGAGAGAGAGAGAGAGAAACATTGCATTCACAGTACACGTTCGTTACGTGCTTTCACATGACAATCGTCAGCAACAAGAAACAAAACAAAAAGAAAGAAAAACAAACAAACAAACAAATAACCACGCATACAGTTTTGACGCCAATATTTTTCCGTAGAGTTCCAGAGCTCGCTGCTTGATTAAAGGTCTAGTGGTATGGTCCGCTTTGTTGTGTCGATCAGCGGAGCGAGGAGGTGCCAGCTTTCTTTCTTCTTACCGTGATGGTCTGAGAGACGTGGAGAGGGACAGGGAGGGAACGGCAATAGGGGGAGGGGGGCAAAAGAGATTGGCGAAGGGGGATGGAGGGGTGGAAGTGTGTGTGTGTGTCGGGGGGGGGGGGGGGGGGGGGGGGGTAACCTTGGGTCAGTGTCTAGAGGTAAGGTTTTTTTGTTTGTTTGTTTTTGTTTTTGTTTTTACCTGGCGGTTAGTTCTTCCTTTCTTAACGCTGCAAAAGGATACTGGAGTGACCGCGCGGTGTGTGTGTGTGTGTGTGTGTGTGTGTGTGTGTGTGTGTGTGTGTGTGTGTGTGGGTGTTCTTGTGTGTGTGTGTGTATGTGTGTGTGCGCGCGCGCGCGCACGAGTATGAATAGCGCTATAAGCGCTTGCA
>JADBJO010001945.1:232500-247500 GCA_016801955.1 Conus betulinus | reverse complement strand
CTCTCTTCCTTAAAAAAAGCACTGTCAACGAGCTTTTCCTTCGCCACCCCCCACCCTTCCCCCTTCTTCCCATTTTGGTCAACTAAATCGTGTACACCAGTTTCAAACACACGGCATAGCACAGGACACCAGAACAAACAATCCGAGCCCTTGGTGAAATGTGTAAACGCCAGTTGCTACGTGTATGTCCAGGCAGCACGAGGAAGGTGGGGGAGAGAGAGAAAAGAAGAAAAAAAGAAAGAAGAAAGAAAGAAAGAAAGGGGAAAAGCGAATAGAAGAGAAGACAACCCGTCACCGTGTTCATGAAAAATGGGTCTGGGATTATGCTGGCTAGTCCTCAAATCGATTTTTATTAACGCCCGACTGAGCTGCACTGGGAACGTGAAAGACCTCCAGTCGTAGAGAAAAGAGAAACAGGGAGAGAAAAAAAGAAATAGATTAGTGAAGAGAGAGAGAGAGAGAGAGAGAGAGAGAGAGAGAGAGAGAGAGAGAGAGAGAGAGAGAGAGAGAGAGAGTGAGAGAGGAGAGGCCCAAGATGGGGAGGGAGAGAGAGGGAAAGAGGCTCAGGAGGGAGAGAGAGAGAGAGAGAGAGAGAGAGAGGAGAGGCCCAAGATGGGGAGGGAGAGAGAGGGAAAGAGGCTCAGGAGGAGAGAGAGAGAGAGAGAAAGAGAGAGAGAGAGAGGCCCAAGATGGGGAGGGAGGAGAGAGAGGGAAAGAGGCTCAGGAGGAGAGGGAGAGAGAGAGAGAGAGAGAGAGAGAGAGAGAGAGAGAGAGGGATGGGGAGGTGGAGGGTGGTCGGGGATCTCGTCATTGCACATATGTTTCGTGAGGTGCGCGTTTCTGAATACGATTTTGTTTTGCTTTGGGCGTCCTCGCTTTCCAGAAAAGAAAAATATCAGTCACAAGGAGAACACATTTGCACTTACAACCCAATCTCTCTATCTCTGTTTTTATTTCTCTGTTAGGCTGTCTGGCTGTGTCTCTTTCTCTGTGTGTCTTTTTCTCTGTGTCTTTCTCTCTGTCTGTCTGCATGCTTGTTTTTTTTTTTATCTGTTTGTCTTTAACTGTCTTTCTGCTTCTCTCTCTCTCTCTCTCCTCTCTCTCTCTCTCTCTCTCTCTCTCTCTAACGCACACACATTCTCTCTTTCCCCCCCCCTCTCTCTCTCTCTCTCTCTCTCTCTCACACACACACACACACACACACACACACACACACACACACACACAGATGCAAACTCTCTCTCTATCTCTCTCTCTGTCTGTCTCTGTCTCTCTCTCTCTCTCTCTCTCTCTTCTTTTTGATTATTCTCTTTCCCTCTCTCTCTCCCTTTCTCTCCCTGTCCTTTAACTCTCTCTCTCTCTCTCTCTCTCTCTCTTTCTCGCTCTCTCTCTCTCTCTCTCTCTCTCTCTCTCTCTCTCTCTCTCTCTCTCTCATAATATGGGTCCACAACGTGAAGTTACGATTTCGTTTCAATCTTATCCCTGCTTTATGTAGTCTCTTTGGCCCTGCCACCGTGCCGTTCACAACAGGACAAAAGAACCCCACTCCCGCCATGCCTCTATCTCAGTTCATCTGCATGACAGTGGAAGGAGTACAGATGTAAACTACTGGAAAAAAAAATTCTTCGAATCGCACCGTGCGAAGCCCACAAACCCCGCACTGTCACCGTTAGCGTTAGTTCAAGACCGCTGATTTACATTGAGATCACAGGCTTTTGTCAAAACTGCCCGCGTTGGATATGCGGGCATTCAGATCAGGCTGGTTTGCAAGAAAATGACCAAGAACAAGTTGAATGAAAGAAACAAAGAAAGAAAGGAATAGGGAATAACCCCCCCCCACCCCCCACCCCCCCCCCAAAAAAGAGAGAGAGGGGGGGGGGGGGGGGGTGTGTGTGTGTGTGTGTGTGTGTGTGTGTGTGTGTGTGTGTGTGTGTGTGTGTGTGTGTAGGGGGGGGGGGGGGAGGAAAAAAAGAACTGACGCGATTGTTTCTCCTGTGTGCACTTGATTGCAAACGTTAACGTTATGAGGTTATCTACATTAGGATATGTGCTATAAACGATTTTAACTAAAAAGAATGAAATTAATTTGAAAAACTTTGGTGGAAATAAAAATAATGTTATATTTAATATTGACATACACGCACACACAGTATATGCACACTATATGAATGCGCACATACACTTTTTCTTGATTTTATCTACCCATCCTCCCCCATCCCCCACCCCCCACCCCCTGCCGTTTCCTCTTCCCTCCCCGTTCCCTGGCTGTCTATCTTACCCCTCTTCGTTCACGGGCATGTTGTGGTCATTCATTATAACTTTTAGTCATCTTTAATACCCTCCTCCACCCCCCCTCCTCCTCCTCCTCCTCCTCCTCTTCCTTCCCTCCTTTACAGTCATCGCGTTCACCTCACCCATATATACCGGTTTAATGCCAACCCCAATACATCATTTCTCCCGTGTGTTTATCTTCCAATCTGTATCCTTTCTACTGTCACACTTTCCTATGCGACTTTCCTTCATGACAAAGATGTCGATCAGTATTCGTTCCGGGTACAAAACGTCTTTGATCGTCTTTGATTTGCTGATATGTAAGAGACTTTATTTCATTTACAGTGGTTCCTGATCCAATCTTACCGTATTGACAGAGGCACTGGCCTTTCATTTAAACAGATAGTTTCTTCCATGATTTTCCCTTTCGGTTGAAAAGTTACAAGCCCCATTCTCTGGAATACCTGTATGTCGCTGTCATTAAAGACTTCACTAAGAGATAGGACTGCAAAGGAACCTATAGTTATATTGGAAAACAGTGCCAAAACCATGCACAATGTGATGTATTATTCCGACGAAAAGGACCAGTCTCTCTGCTAGGTTCAGCTAAGTTTGGATCCCCACACCACTCCCGATTCCCCAACCCTTCTTTCCTACACCACCCCGATCCCTAACCCTTCTTTCCCACATCACTCCCGATTCCCCAACCCTTCTTTCCCACACCACTCTCGATTCCCCAACCCTAATTTCCCACACCACCCCCCCGATTCCCCAACTCTTCATTCCCACACCACCCCCGATCCCTAACCCTTCTTTCCCACACCACTCCCGATTCCCCAACCCTTCATTCCCACACCACCCCCGATCCCTAACTCTTCTTTCCCACACCACTCCAGATTCCCCATCCCTTCTTCCCCACACCACCCCCGATCCCTAACTCTTCTTTCCCACACCACTCCCGATTCCCCATCCCTTCTTTCCAACACCACCCCCGATTCCCCAACCCTTCTTTCCAACACCACTCTCGATTCCACAACCCTTCTTTCCCACACCACCCTCGATTCCCCAACCCTTCTTTCCCACACCACTCCCGATTTCCTAATCCCTCTTTTCCACACCACCCCTGATTCCCTAACCCTTCTTTCCCACACCACTCCCGATTCCCCAACCCTTCTTTCCCACACCACTCCCGATTCTGTAACCCTTCTTACCCACACAACCACCTGATTCGCCAACCCTTCTTTCCCACACCACCCCTGATTCCGTAACCCTTCTTTCCCACACCACTCCCGATTCCCTAACCGTTCTTTCCCACACCACCCCTGATTCCATAACCCTTCTTTCCCACAGCACTCCCGATTCCCTAACCCTTCTTTCCCACACAACCCCCTGATTCCGTAACGCTCCCTTCCTACGTGGTCACTTTGTCATCGAGTTATTTCAGTGTTCGTTCGAAGTTTGTAGGCCCCCCTTCTGGTTCCCGCCTTCATTTGGAGCGTTCTTCTCAGTGTCATGTTTTCCTCCACAGTCTGTTTATGTATAATCATGTTACGATCAATGCTCATTCAGTTTTAAGCCCCATTCCCTCCTCACCCACTTCTCTCCCCCGCTTCCTCCGTTCTCCGCCTTCAAAATGGTTTCTTTGTTAGTAATCGCTAAGGTGTATATCTCCTCTTCTATGAAAATAAGTTCTTTATTAGTAATCGTAAAGGTATATATCTCTTCTCGTATTCTCTCACCCCTCCTTCACAATGAGCGTCATATCAGTCTTTTCTCACGTTTATTCTCTCCTCCATCCTCTCCCTATCTTTATCATCAACTTACTTAAATTCTTTCAAGTTAACACCTCTCTCCTCACCGCCTCCTCCCCTTACTCCATTTTCACCCACCCCCTTCCAGTGTAACCGTGTTACTGTCAGCTCTGTCTTTTGTTTAGAATTTGTATTTCCGCACCGACTTGCCCTCATTTATATTTATGTCACTATGATTTTTTTTTTTTTCTCCATGTTTTGCACTTTCGTTGACGCGTTTCTTCGTTTATATTTTCATTTGTCTTTTCCACGACAGCAGCTGTCACTGTGCTGTGATGGACGTTTGGCCAGTCAGACAGTCCTCAGTCCTCTGCAGAGATATTGAAAACCAGCCAGTCCACTCCTGTGGGCGGTAACCAACGCTGGAGCAGTCGTGAGTCTGCACAGTCTTGTGTCCGCGAGTCACGTGCCACAGGGTAGAGGTACTGTAGCCAGCCAGTCCAGTCCTTCGTGTTGTCCATTCAGGACTTCCGGTCTGCCTCTGGGACTCTCACCCTCCACTGTACCCTGGAGAACGGTCATGGACAGACAGTCATGGGTAGATACACGCAAGCGCCAGGTACGCTTACGGCTCTTGATAAACCCGAAGAAAGATATGTTTACCTGCTATCGTGTTTGATGACAAGCTATCTGGCATTGTCATTAGTCCTATATTGTTGTTTTTTTCTTCGTCGGAATTGTGGAGAATTTACCTGGAGCGTTCATTCTGGAAAACGTGGATTCTCCGCGCGAGGGTGCTATTTGTGTCCAGCTTTAACATCCACAGAGAAAGACGACCCTCACCAATGACCTGCACAGCGCTCTTTTCACTGTGAAGACCTCAGACCTGGTATCCCCAATGACGTTGAATGTCGTCATGGCAGACAGAACTAAGGTCAGCCTTGTTTTCCTCACCTTTGGTGAGCAGCCGGTCTTGCTCAGAACTGACCCAAGACGCTTAGAGTGAAGTGGTCCGCCGCTGTCATTGTCTGTTCCGTGATGGTGACTGCGGAATGGTGTCTGGGGCTGTTGAGAACACAGCTTGCTTTGTCAGCCCGCGTCAGCTTTTCTCCTTGACACGCTGTCTGTCTTTGTCTGTGATGACTGGGTTTCATGCTGTTTAATACCCCTGTCAATGTCCGTGCAATCATATCTGATTTTTGTTGCAGGCTTTGAGCACGTCATGAAACGAGGGAAGAAACGCTCTAAAGGGATTCATGATCCATTTTGGCTAACGTTCTGTCAGACGAGAAACAGCAAGCCTGAAACATATTTTGACGCGAAATATTGTTTCGCGTGGTCCATGTGACATCGCTGCTGCTGCTACCCCATTCCACCCACGACGTCACCATTGTTGACAATTTCAGTCGACCCTAACTGCCTTTGCCATTCTAACCTCCCTCCCCTGCCCCCCTCCCTCCCGCCTCCGCTTCTTTTTTTAAAATTTTCCTGGCAAAACTCCACCTCTACTATGGTCGGCAGCTTCTCTCACTGGAAGCCCGCCTGGATGTTTATGCTATCAGCGACATTGTCATCGATCAATTAGGCCGCTGTTTAGCGACATTGTCATCGATCAGTTAGGTCGCTGTTTAGCGACATTGTCATTGATCAATTAGGTCGCTGTTTAGCGACATTGTCATTGATCAATTAGGTCGCTGTTAGCGACATTGTCATCGATCAATTAGGTCGTTGTTAGCAACATTGTCATCGATCAATTAGGTCGCTGTTAGCGACATTGTCATCTATCAATTAGGTCGCTGTTAGCGACATTGTCATCGATCAATCAGGTCGCAGTTAGCGACATTGTCATGATCAATTAGGTTGCTGTTAGAGACTTTGTCATCAATCAATCAGATCGCTGTTTAGCGACATTGTCATTGATCAGTTAGTCGCTGTTTAGCGACTTTGTCATCGATCAATTAGGTCGCTGTTTAGCGACGTTGTCATCGATCAATAAGGTCGCTGTTTAGCGACTTTGTCATCGATCAATTAGGTCGCTGTTTAGCGACGTTGTCATCGATCAATAAGGTCGCTGTTTAGCGACGTTGTCATCGATCAATAAGGTCGCTGTTTAGCGACGTTGTCATCGATCAATAAGGTCGCTGTGGAGACTTCCGTGGAATAAAAAAAGGGTTGCATTCGTTCTCAGGCTGACATTGAGACAGGTTAGGCCTGCAGTCCCGGTGCCCTGCTTCTACGCTCTGAATACTTTAATCTCGTCTACCCCTTCTACTTTCACCCCTTGAAAGCGAAAAAAAAAGGAAACTGAAAAAGCATGAATTTATATCAGTTGTATCAAGTCTAGGAACTCTGGTAGCAGACTGTATGGGTAACTGGTTTTTATGATCATCACTCTTTCAGTTGGCAAATATGAAATGTTGGACTTCTTTATGAGCCATTCGGCTACTCCGGTTCCATCGAAGAGCATTGCCGTCCCTTTTAAAGCTCGGGGGCATTGTTCGCGTGGTCTTTGATGTTGGATTTCCATTTACTTTTTTTTATTGACATTCCTTGCTTCATCGACTACATAATCATTCGAGTGGAGCGATGCCTACTCTGTCCCCCCCCCCCCTCTCTCTCTCTCTCTCTCTCTCTCTCTCTCTCTCTCTCTCTCTCTCTCTCAAATAGAGAATTTCACTGTGGAAAAAAAAATAGTATCCAGGACACGTTCATCCGCAAGAACACACTCTTTCTCCCTGCTTCCTTCCCTCCCTCACCCTCCCTCTGTCTGCTGTCTGTCTCTCTCTGTCTCGCTCTGTCTCTCTCTCTCTCTCTGTCTCTCTCTCTCTCTATCCGTCTCTCTCTCTCTCTCTCTCTCTCTCTCTCTCTCTCTCTCTCTCTCTCTCTCTCTCTCTCTCTCTCTCTCTCTCTCTGTCTCAAATAGAGAATTTCACTTTGAAAAAAAATTTATTATCAAGGACACGTTCACCGCAAGAATACACTCTTTCTCCCTGCTTCCTTCCCTCCCCTCTCCCTCCCTCCCTCCCTCTGTCTGTCTGTCTGTCTCTGTCTCTCTCTGTCTGTCTGTCTGTCTGTCTCTCTTTCTCTCTCACACACACACGCACACGCGCGCACGCACACACACACACACACACACACACACACACACACACACACACACATACACACGCGCGCGCGCGCGCGCGCGCGCGCGCGCATGCACACACCAATACAGAAATTTTAATTTCAATATTTTTATAAGTTAAAACTTGATGCCTTCAAAACTAAATATACAAACGAAGCAAAATGTATTCGTGGAGAACGAAGAATAACCAGCAAGCATCTGCTGTTTGACTGTTTGCTTTTCAAGCTCATTTACCACCATTATCAGGCATGTCCATGTGTGATGTCTTTCAGACTTAAAGCTTGCCTTCAATGTTGTTTTCTCTTTAATTGTAGTCCAGTTAAGTATTTACTTTAAGATTATTTGCAGGCATGTTGTAGGGATGCTTAGAGGGACATGTATATGCACTTTGATAACCACATTATGCATACACTTACATAGTCACAGACATTTAGGCATCTCTCTCTCTCTCTCTCTCTCTCTCTCTCTCTCTCTCTCTCTCTTCGTCTAATATCACATATGTGAAAAGACGTAAAACTGAAGTACTACTACTACTACTACTACTATTACTACTACTACAACAACAACTACTACCACACACACACACTACTCACTCACACACACACACACACACACACACACCCTTACACACACACACACACACACACACACACACACACACACACACACACACACACACACATGTACACTCTATCTTTTTCATTTCCTTCCGTTCTCAGTGTTTGCGAGTCTTAATTCTAAATTTGATGTTAGTTTTAGTTGAGAGAGACAGACAGACAGACAGACAGACAGACAGACAGACACAGGCAGACAGACAGACAGAGAGGGGGGAGAAGGGGATAGACAAGAAGAGAGATGAAAACTACAGAGAGAGAGAGAGAGAGAGAGAGAGAGAGAGAGAGAGAGAGGAGAGAGAGGGGATAGACGGGAGAGAGAGATGAAAAGCACAGACAGAGAGATGCACAGACAGAGAGAGCCAGACACAGACAGACGCAAAGAGACAAACCCATGTCTCTGGGACTGGCGTTGTCGTCTCCTTGTTGTCTGGCCTGCAACAATTTGTTTTTTCTGCATGGATGGCTACAAAAGCCATTGCTCAGCATGTCCTGTGAAAGTCGTTGTTGTCGAGACATCGGTTCAGGACTACGATGTCAGAGAAAAAAAAACAAACAAACAAGAAATGAAAGAAAAAAAACCAAGTAAACAAAGAATTTAAGAACCGCAACTGTGTCTGACTTGTTATGGATTCATGTCTTTTAAGCTCCATCATCAACGGCAAAAAAAAAATGTGTGTGTATGTATGTGTGCGTGCGTGTGCATGCATGCGTACGTGCGTGCGTGCGTGCGTGTGTGTGTGTGTGTGTGTGCGTGTGTGCGTGTGTGCGTGTGTGCGGTGTGCGTGTGTGTGTGTGTGTGTGTGTGTGTACATGTCTTTTTACGTGTAGATATTTTGTACACGTGTGTTGTGTGTGTGTGTGTGTGTGTGTGTGTGTGTGGGGGGGGGGGGGGGGGGGGGGGGGGAGGTGGGTTACATGCGTGGACGTGCTAGCGCCTGCACATGCGTCTGATTATAAATGTGTGACGCGTCTAAAACTATTCATTTCAGGATTTCTTTTGATCCGTACTTCTGTTCAATACTGCCAGCAGATTTGGTTCTAATTGTTGGCACTCTACGCGTCTCTTCTTGCCGTAAACAACCCGTCCCACCTTTCCGACACGTTCCCTAACCCCTCTTTGCAGTAAAAGGTATCCTTTTTTTTTTCGCTGAAAAACGCATATATCACAAATGCATGATAAGACCAACTCTTACGAAATGAATTAATTGACAGAGTAGACATTCTGACGACTCATCATCTTTATTTTTGTTGCAGTTTCTAGCGACAGTTCCACGGTCGCCACCGCCACAACAGCCACCACAACCCCCTCCTCCACTGCCACCACCACCACTACCGCCACCACCATCCTGCAGCGGCAAGAGTCCACAAGCACCGCCACGGCTTCCACCCCGACCCCGACCACCCAGCGCCGTTCCTCGGTGAACCAAGGGCTGGGCCAGAGAGTCAGCAGACCCACCTTCGCCGGCATCGGACGTCGCGTGTCCAGCATGGGCCCGAGCCCGTATGGCCTTTCAGAGCCGCCGGAAGTCGGTGGCCAGGAACGCGGAGGGAGGTCAACCACATGGAAGCCATCCACGAGATGCCCCGGAACCCTCGGTTCACCACGTTCCTGTCGGCGGAGGCCCAGTACGCTATGATGAAGGGCTACGAGGACATGCTGTACGAGAAGATCGCCAAGACCAAACCCGGAGAGCCGCCTGGTCCTGAAGAGGACCAAGACGCCTTTCCACAAGAAGATCAGCATCGTGGACAACGACAACAAGGAGCACGGAAGAGGAGTGGGTGAGAAGAACCGAACGGGCGGCAGCAACCCTTCAGACACGACCGTCATCACCACCATCACCGCCACTTCCCCCACCCCCACCGCGGCCATGTCCCCGGATTCTGAAGACTTCGACCTCGGCGACGACACCTCCGCAGACTCCAATGCCAACCGCACCACCACCACCCTACCCAGCCCCTTCCGCAAAGCCGAGCGGAGCCAGAGCACGGTGTCCTCTCACGTCAGCAAGTCCATGACGTCATCGTCCTCTCTCCCCTCGCGCGTCCGGGGGCGTGGGCTTCGCGCTGCACCGGTCCAGCAGCCTGCCGACGCTGAAGACGGCGGGGCTGTCCCACCAGAGGCGGCTGGTGCTGACCTACCGCCTGGAGAGCGCCATGGACATCCTGGACACGCTGAAGCGCCGCAACAAGGAGAACTCGCTGTCGCCGCGCGTCTACCGCATCCCCCGCCAGGTGGACGCCGTCAAGGACTTCAACTCGTGGACCAAGGTCTGGAACAAGGAGTTCAAGGTGGCGCACGCCAAGTGATCGGCGTTGGCGATATGACCGGGGACGACTGTGATGATGATGAATACGTGAAACGTGGGCTACACCGTCCCGACTGTTGTGTGTACAGGGGGGTTCGAGGAACTCCTGTATACAGAGAGATTTAGAACTGTGTTATCATTTGAACTAGGGAGTTTGGGGGGGGGGGGGGGGGGGGGGGGCTTGTATCTCGGAGGACGGTAGAGTGGGGCGGGGATTGGGGGGGGGGGGGGGTGAACATCGTAACTCTGTACGCTCAGTAAACATGGAGATTGAGAACTGTGCTATCATTTGAGCTCGGGGGGAGTGAGGGATGGGGGATCGGGAGAGATTATCTCGAGGGAAGGTGGGGATGGGGTTTGCAAGCATCGTGACTCTGTACACCCTGTGAACACGGAGTGTGAGAACTGTGCTGTCATAGGATCTGTGCCGAAAGGAGAGGGGTAGGCGGGGACTGGGGGTGTAGGGGACTGACTGAAAATCTGTGCGCTTTGCAGACTTTGATGAAGAACCCTACATAGGCATTTAAGACTTTGCTACCATGGAGTTTCTGGGCAAAGGGACGGAGGGAGGTGTGTGGGGGGTTGGGGGGGGGGGGGGGGGGGGGGGGGGGAGTGTGTGTGTGCGTATTGAAAATATTGTAACTACCAGGATTTTGTGAATTTGGAGACTGACAACTCTGCTGTCGCTGGACCTTTGAAGATGGGGAGCTGAGTGTAGGGCGTGGGGATGGGGACGGGGGTCGCGGGGAGAGGGGGCGTAGGGCAAGGTATACGCTGTAACTCTCACGATTCGTTAAACACGGAGAATGAGAACTGTGTTGCGAAAAGAACTCTGCTGATTTTCCTGAAACTTTTAACACGGTAAATGCGGGAAGCTGAGGTAGTAACTGGGGAACCCTGTCAACAGGTGGAGTTCTTAAACATGGCCACTCCAGAACCCTTTATCAACACAGGCACTCCAGGGGCAGCATGTGGGGGTGACTGAAATTCAGTTTGTATTTCTTTATATTGTAATGTTTTCATAACTCCTTTTCGTTGGGTTTTTTTTTGTTTGTTTTTTTGTTTTTTTTTTTGTTCGTTAACTTGGGGTGGAGGTGGGACTGTGAAGCAAAGACATTAGAGAGCACAGACCTCTGCTAAGACTGAGCAACTCTTAGATCAGCCCCTGGAGTCACTTCATCAGTGAAAAAAAAATTTAGGGGAAGAATTACTGTATATGGACTGGAGGATTTTCCCCTACACACACACACACACACACACACACACACAACACACACACACGAACACACACACACACACACACACACACACACACACACACACACACACGAGTGCATTTTTGATAGGACGCCCAAAATACAGAATTTGAATATTTCTATTAACCGAAAGAGTAAAATTAATATTCCATGAAAACATAATTACTCTGTAGCTTCACAGTTTTCATATTAAGTGACAAAAAATGTAATGATCTTATCAACAGTGTGAACAGATCCCAGATTAGCCCGTCCATTCCAGACAGCAAGATTCTGGATTAAAATTCAGTTGATTCGTCTATGGACCACATTTCATTTTTCTCCAAGTTTCGTTAAAATCATGCTGGTGTGTGTGTGTGTGTGTGTGTGTGTGTGTGTGCGCGCGCGCGTTTTCTGTTTTCACTTCTGGGCCACTTGATTGGTATGCACCAACGTCGCTCAATCCGCCCCTGCCCCCTTCCCTCACCATCCACAGCCGCATCCTGGCCCGTCCTGTCACAACCTCAGTACCGCCAATCATCAGGGAGCAAGGTCAAGTTTTCATGAGGCAACCCACCAGAGGAGACACTGCGCTGCTGTCGTATCACTTCGGTGGTGTTCAGTGGCGCCTGTTCCGATCTAACATACGCAGGAACCACCTACCAAACCCAAACTTATGATCATGATTGTTTGAAAAAGAACTTCGTCCTCTAATGAATCAGAGTCGACAGGACTGAAAACTGCCCCCAGTGGACCGCCGGTGCCTTCGTGGAAGCGTGCTCCAGGGCCGGTCTGGCATTGACAGTTGAGTGTGTGCTAAGGTGGTTGGCCTGAAAACAATGAACCTCGTGGGACAGAGGCGGGATTGGGTGAGCCGAATAGGAGTAATGACACTGACTAGCCGTAAAACAGGCTAACTTCACATTTCCGCCCTACTTCATCACCGCCCCCTCTCCATCCTCGTTCGCTCCCCCCTTCCCCTGTTCAAACCTCCTCATGTCATTTCCACCACCGAACGCCACGTCCTTCTTCTCCACTTCCCCTCACTCTTGAAAAAAAAAATCCGAAAAAAACGATAGAGTGAGACGGCAGGGAGATAGAGAAGTATCCGTGGGGAAGAGATCAGAGAGCTGACGCCACGAAGGCTTCGATAGTGAGAATGATCTGGCGCTGAGTTGGCGGAACTGATTCGCCGATTGTGATGAAATTACTCGTATAATTGACGTCATATTTCATCATACGTATTTTCTGAGCTCTCTGTGTGTGTGTGTGTGTGTCTGTGTCTCTGTGTGTATTTCTCGGTATGTGTGTTTGTGTGTGTGTGTATGTGCACATGTGCAGATGCACGTGTGTTTGTGCGTATACGTGCGCGCGTGCATCAGTGCGTTAGTGTGTGTGTGTGTGTGTGTGTGTGTGTGAGAGAGAGAGAGAGAGAGAGAGAGAGAGAGAGAGAGAGAGAGCACGCACGTTCATTTTAAACTGTGTAAGCATTATGAGCTTTTTTAGTATTACACAAAATATGTATATTTATTTACCTATATGATGGCTTTCATCTCAATCATTCATTCCCAGTCAGTTCTTTTTTCGTTCATCCAAAGAGGTCAACGTTTGCTCGACTTTTGGATGTGTGTGGCCTTACTCATGAGCTTTTGTCAAGCCCAGCAGTTATCATGTGCCACAACATCAAAATGTGTGAGGGTGTGTGTAAACTGCACCCCTGATGTGGTCCTCGCCGAATGGATGACTCCGCCCTTTCCACACAGGAGAGTAACACGGACCTGCATGGACAGCCCAGCGACGAGTTCTTCGCTGACTGGCTGAAAATATGACTCTTGTGACCTCTGATTTGGCTGAAAATCTGAGCCTTGTGACCTCTGATTGGATGAAAATCTGCCCTTTGTGACCGTTGAGATAACGCGGACACGCAGTGAGGACAAGCTATACTTGATTGGGTCGAGAACCCGTCTCTTGTAACTCCGAAGAACGAGGACTGGAGGGTGGGAGGGGGCGGATCGATAAGCGAAGAAATGGAAGGGGGCGGAGGGCGACGGAAGGGGAAGGAAAGGGATGGCGTTGGGGATCAACAGAACACAATGCACACTAGAACAGCGTAACGACAAAGTAGAAACCTGTAAGCGCTCTTTAACACTGTGAATAAGTAATTCGTACATAGGAACACACTTCAAAATGTTTTTTGGAAGGAGTAACAAAGAAATCCGCTTGAAACCTCCATTCCAACTAACCTCCCTACCCTCTCATTTCAAACCTACCCCCCCCCCCCCCCCCCCAAAAAAAAAAATAGAAAAAAAAAAAAAAAAAAAAAACATGAAAACTTGTTTTCCAAACACTGGAAGAATTTGCACGCCCCATCCTCCTCATATTTACTTGCTACGAGCCAAAGCACAACGAAAACAGCACGGAAAGTAAGGAGCCATAATAGATCTTGACTGATGTGTTGAAGTGGGATGACAATTACGCTGTTTCTCTTGCATGTGTAAATTGTCCTTTAGGACTAACATTGGTATAATATCAAGCGATCGACAACACAGTGTCCTTCTGCGGCGAGGAGAGTGAGCAGGAGGAAGATAAAGGGGGACCAGGAAAAGGAGCGAGGGAGTATGATTAGACCCTACAAAAAGTCTTTGCTTTTAGAGGGGAAAAAAGTACATCGCACTGAAATGCTGATTGGCATTTTGTGTGTCAGTATAGTTTGTGTCCTTAGGTTTATGTGTGTCAAAATGACTGTTAACTGCTTTAAAACTGTGTTGAAAAGTCTAATAAAATCAATATGAAAAATATTGTATTTTTGATAATTTCAAGAACGCTTTTAAAAAGAAAGAACGTGAAAAACGATCTGGTCATGTTATTTCATATCATGGGAGCAAGAGTTACCTGCTTGTTTGTTCTTTCCGATTGGTACACAGAATCCACCTGTCCGGTTTAAAATTTCTATTTTCAACGGCCTGTCTCGCGTCCCACAGAATAAAGAGGGCTAGCTTAGACAATCTCGATTTTGCTACAGATTTTTGAAGCGGGACCCTCCAGTGTCGTCTGCCTTTTTATTTTTTCATGCAAAACATGGTCATGTCTCGACCTGCAACGCCCTTTGATAGCTCATGATAATAATTCTACGAAACGTGTTACCTTATTCAGAGCAAGTCGTAAACTGAACATGACGCAAAATAAGTTTCGAAACCCGTTTCATACAGAAGGAGAAACGAGACATGCAGATAGCACCGCTCTGCTCGACCATTTCGCAATGTGAAATATTCGTTTTGCGATTTCCCGTGTCTCACAGGCCTCGGTCAAACGTCGGTTAAAACCAGTGTATGCAGCTCTAAGCCCTAGCCGCAAATTCAGTGCATACGTTTTCATATCTTTTGAAGTTCTCCTTTCTTTTACACGCTTCTGCCACGCTTCTTCTGTCCGATTTCACGCTGCGATATTGCCCCATTATACACGTGACGCGAGCCTTTGACTTGTGAGATTGCACAGGTGCACAGCTTTGCCTGAATAACGCTGTGTCTTTGCCCGCGGAGCCGGATCTGTATAGGCCTTTATCGAAACGTGAAATGGTTCAGTGGAAGGTAGGTGGACCTACTGGTTGTGAATGGGGTGTGGTGCTAGGTTTGTGGAAGTCTTCAACTGGGGCAGGTGATAGCTGCCGCCCATGAGAGCCAGTTTACGGTGAGCAGG